>CM053583.1:199578149-199643506 GCA_028627135.1 Pseudochirops cupreus
TTGAAGGGAACATATATATATATATATATGTATATATGTATACATACACACATACATATATGTATAGGAGGGTATATGTGTGTATAAATATATATGTGAGTGTGGGCATATGTATGTACATGTATACACAGAGGGCACAGGATAAGTTGAATATGAAGGGATGATATCTAAAAAACAAAATTAAGAGGTGAGAGAGGAATATATTGGGAGAAGGAGAAAGGGAGAGATAGATTAGGGTAAATTATCCCATATAAAAGAGGCAAGAAAAAACTGTTACAATGGAGGGGAAGAGCAGGAAGGTAAAAGGGATTGGGTCAACCTTACTCTCACTGAATTTGGCTTAAGGAGGGAATAACATACACACTCAATTGGGTATCTTACCTTGCAGGAAAGCAGGGGGGGAAGAGGATAAGAGGGGAGGATAGAAAGGAGGGCAGATTAGGGGAGAGGGCAGTTAGAAGCAAACACTTTTGTAAAGGGACAGCATCAAAGTAGAAAATAGAATAAGTGAGGGGTGGGATAGGATGAAGGGAAATACAGTTAATCTTTCACAATATAACTACTATGGAAATGTTTTGTGTAACTACACATGTATAACCTATGTTGAATTGCTTGTCTTCCCAGTGGGGGTGGGTGAGGAGGGAATAAGGGAAAGACTCTGCAACTTAAAGTTTCAAAAACAAATATTTTTAAAAATTGTTTTTTACATGCAACTGGGAAATAAGATATTCAGGCACTGGGGCACAGAAATCCATCCTGCCCTACTAGAAAATTGGAGGGAGGTGATGGGGGAGGATATGAGAGAACAGATGGGGGAAGGGGTATTCAGTAGGCTTGCTAATTTGGGGTGGGAGTAGGGGAAAGATGGGGAGAAAAATCCTTAACTCAGAATCTTGTGGAAAGAATGCTGAAAACTAAAAGTAAATAAATAAAATGAGAAAAAATAAGAGAGTAATAAAAAAATAAAAAAATAAAATATACCCTGCTCAGAAATTCCTCTGATCTCCAACATAAACACATACCCTAAAATCACTCTTAGCTGGTTTTTAGTCTGGTAAAGACGCCCTCGAGAAGATGAGTCATTCCTCTTTGGGGCACGTGGTCCCACTCCTTCTGAGGCCCATGTGGTGGCTGGTCACCGGCCACAGCCCATCGCCTCGGCTTCCCCTAGGGACACCACCAGCAGATTCACCTCCTTCATGTTACAAAGTGAACTGGAAGACCCCGTGACGAGGTCTACCAAGGCCCACCCTCCACCCCCTCTTTGTCCTACAGGACCACAGGAATGCTGTGCTGAATCCTGAGCTCAAAAACACAAAGTAGATCAGAGCTCACATTCCCTAGGGATCAATGACTGACACCCTTCAGATGCCAACTTACCCCACCAATCTTTTTAGAATCTAATTAAATAGAAAATATTCTGAACATGTAATGACAGATGATTCTCACACACAAAAAAAAGGAAAAGAGTCAATTAGGGTAATTCTCCACAATGAGCCACTCACCTAGTAAAAAAGTGAATGTAAAAATTACTTTTTGGTGCCTTGGGGGAATTTTCTGCAATTATTTCTTGTAGAATTTAGAAAAGTAAGTTTACTTAGCATAGCTCCAAAAAATACTAGGATTGCCCATTCACACTGCCCACTCCTGGAGAGAATACATGGGCAAGGCGAGCCTTAAAGCACTATTAATAGTGCATTAACACTAAACTCAGAAAAGCTAATTTTCCCCACAAAACTGGGGGAGTTCCAACAAATTAACTAGACCTGACTAGATCTGAGACCTTGCACATGTCAACCTCTCCAGGTCTCATTTCATCTTAGAGATGAGAAAACTCAACAAGATAATCTTTACAGCTTCTTCCAACTTTAACCTTCAATGATTTTAATGCACCGGAACCATATAAGCTTTGGTGATTCTGCTCATTTAAAGGATAATCACAAAAAGTTTTAAAAGATATCTTCCTATATATTAAGAAATGCTTTCAGTAGTTCAGAATCAAGAGAGGAAATGAGCTGGAAAGAATTGTCTTGTGGATCGCTCATGCACTTCCAAGTTTCCTTTTAGTGGAATCAGTCAGACATTAGAATAAGTCATCACCTTTCACAAAGGGATTCCAGTGAGTGGAAAAAAAAGTACAAGTCAGAAAAGCTAAGATTGCCCCTACAATATCCATGTAAAAGCTAATGAAATAAGTCCAGGGTTGATGCTGGAAGGCAGCACAATTATCATCATAATACTGTAAACACATTTTCTTACTTTAAAAACACACCTTATCCCTCAAAAACATACTCATGCCAAGGCCAAACTGCCATTCTCTCCCTTAAAAGTGAGAGATGAACTTCACTGTGGATACACACTCACAGAAACATGCAGGCACACTCTTCAGTAGTGGAGCGTTGTGGAAATAAGGGTATAACCTCCCAAGGAGACTACTTTTAAAGACATCTAAGTTCTGGTACTTGTTGGCATCATCTGACGTTGCAGAATGTCTTCCCCCTCCACCTGATCTCTTCTTTCCCTGGTTTCCGAGATGTTGTACTCTCCCGGTTCTTCTTCCTCTCCAATGCGCTCTCAGTCTCCTCACAATCTTCCCTACCCCTTAATGCAGTTATTCCCCTCGGCTTCCATTCTCAGCCTTCTCCAAATCAGTTCAGGAGTTTGTTAAGCCCCTACCATGTGCTGGCACCAGGGACACAAAGACATTTAAAAATGAAACTGCCCTTTTCTGCTCACATTCCCTTCTCCCACACCACACTCTCTGCTCGGAGATTTCACCCACTCGTCTCCCAGACTTCAGCTACTGCCTCAATGAAGACAATTCCTGAATATCCATCTCCAGCACTCCCCGGGACAACACCATGCGAACATCTTCAGGGACTTCAAACTCAGGATGGAACAGAATGGAGCAGTGGATAGAGTTCAAATCCTGCCGCAGATATTTACTAGCTGAGGGACGCCTGGACAAGTCACTAAACTTTCGTTTGCCTCAGTTTCTTCAATTGCGAAAGAAAGAGGGTTGGACTCCAAGATCCCTCCCAGCTGTAAATCTATGACGCTCTATCTCAGAGCCATCACTCACCATGTTTCCTCCAAAATCTGCTCCTTCTTCTCCTTCCATGTCCCTTACCTTCTCAGTCACTTCTTATCCCACCCACAGCACTTGGGATTATCTGTGGGCTGATGGACTGTTTCTCCTCCTTCCCTTCTCCTCTGTCCTCACTGCCACCAGGCCAGCACTTCTTGGTCACTCACACGGACAGCTACAACAATCTCCCTAAAATCAGAGGTTTTTCTGCCTCCTTCCTCCCTTTTCTCTATACTTGCCAGCAGAACAATCCTTCTTCCACACAGATCTGACCAGGTCACTCTTCTCCCTAATGCATACCAAAGAAAGTTTAGAGGTTTTTGGTGTTGGTAGATGAGCACCCTATTTAAAGTCAGAACACCTGGGCCCAAGTCTTGGTTCCATCACTCAGCATCTGTGACCTTGGGCAAAATCACTAATTGGGCCTTAGATTCCATCTACAGAACAAACGCGTACACTGGATTCCAATTCTAAATCTATGATCCTAAGATCCCTGCACAATCTGACGATGCCCTGACCACTTCCCTCATCTTGCTCTCGCGCTCTCACCTCTCAACATCCCCCATACCCAGAAGACACCCTGTTTTCCTGCCTCCATGCCTTTGCTGATGCCATTTCTTATGTCTGAAGTCTCCTTTCTTCCTCTTGTTTGTTAAATTCTTGCCTGACACCCAAGCTGCCTCCTCCACAAAGCCTCCTCTGCCCCAGCTCCCACCCACTGCCGCCAAGACCTTACCCCGGGAGCTCTCAGAGCAGCACTACTTGGCAGGGTACTTACTCCAAAAGACCTAGTCTCATTCGTATGGGTGGTGCCTCTACCAGGGCAGACCATTCCCATTCATGCACTCTTTTAGGGGACCTTTCCCACAAATCTTCCAGAGGCCATCCTCCTTTGCCCATTTCATTTGTAACAATGAATCCTTGGCCAGTCTAGCTACTAGTTCTTGTTCTCACAAGCCTGGCACACTTGTTTGCAATCAAAGACTCCCTGGATGTCTTTTACACCACTTCCTGCCATCACTGGAAGTATCATTACAAACATGCTACAGCCCACTCACGGTCACGTTCCAAATTTCCATTGCCTTTTCAGTCCTCCACAAGTCAACTCACTCCAACAAGCATGCCAGCAAACATCTACAAGTGCCAAGTACTGTGCTGCACAAAAGCCCCCCCCAAAAGACCTACTCTCAATGAATTTACATGAAAATGCATGGTCACACACAAGGAAACACAAAATACACATGAAACAAGTTCACTGGGGAACATCGACACTGGGGGATGTAGGGAATGGCCTCCGTGTGGGCCTAGATTGTCGGGCTGTGTGAGACCCTGGAAAGGAGGTGAACCACTTCAGGCATGGCGGGGCTGGAGAGGCCACACAAAGGCACAGGCACAAGAGCTGGAATGTGGATAACAGGAAACTCCAGAGGTCCATTTGTACGTGAGTCAAATCAATGAGCATTTGTGAGGTACTGACCATGAGCCAGTTCTGTGCAAAGACAGACAGACAGACACAATGTCCTGGTCTGAAGGAGTTTACAATATAACGAGGAAAGATAACACACGAAAGGAAGCTGAAGAGAGTGAACGTGGAGGTTCTGGGAGGAATCGGCCAAACATAAGCAGCAGCAGCAACAAAGGGTACTTCTGGCATTACAAGTCCAGGGGGAGGTGGACTTCCAGGGTGGAGAGGTTTCTGTGGCATGCATGGTAGAGAAAGTCCAGGGAGTCAGGAAGGCAGCCTGGAGCAGGACAAGAGGTCAAGGGGTGTGAAATTCACAAGGCGGCAGCCAGAAAGAGCTTGAAATACCAAAGGAATGGGTATTCTATCCTCGAGACAACAGAGAACATGGGCATTTTCTGAGCAGAAGAGGGCCACGGTCAGACCGTACTTTAGGAAAACCAACTAGTCGTCTATGTGGAAGATGGATCTGCAATGCTCCTGGCACACACGGTAAGCCCCTGATAAATTATTGGACTGGTTGTTTTGGGAATTATGGTATTCCAGGATTTGCAACCACACAGCATCACCAGAAAAGTACTTGCAATTAAAAAGATGGACTTTATGATGATTCCAAGGGACTTGTGATGAAAAACGTTGTCCATTTCCAGAGAGAACTGAGGAGCTGAGTGCAGAATGAAGCCTGCTTTTTCCCTCTGTGTTTCCTCTCCACAACATGGCCCAGGCAGAAACATGCTCTGCAGGCCTTCATACGTGTGTAACGGCTATCGTATTTCTTGCCTTCTCCATGGATGAGGCAGAAGGTGGAGGAAAGAGAAAACATGGAACTGATGACAAAAACTTTTAAAAGGCAAGATGATCTCTGTGTGAGGATCATCTTGAGATCACTACAAGGCCTGCCACAATCCCAGATGGGCCGGATCCAACTCTCCTCCTATGAAACCCTGGGCCCGGCTCTCTTCCCCCCTCTAGCTCTTGCTCTACAAAAACGTACCCAAGGATGTGCTTAGTGAAGCACCGATGATCTTGGCAGGTCAGTCTGGCAACGAGCACTTTTTTATCCACGTGGTGCATTGTGAAGCTTCTCTCTGTGAAGCAGTCTCACGTCTCCCCATGGGGGTTTTCACCATCAGCACATCACTCATAAGCAGGAGCCTCTAGAATATATTTCCACTGATAAGAAACCCTTCTTCCACCTGATCTCTAACTCTGGCCAGCACCCTCCATGACGAGAACCAGCATCCACTGCCCTCAGAGGGGAGCAGAACCCTGCAGTTAGGCTTTCAGAGGAGAGAGACCTCATCTAAACGCACGTGGGAGAGACGCTTGATTGGAAAAGACTCTGCCAGGTCACACTGCACTTTAATTGACCAAATGCCCTTTGAAAAGAAGCAAATACATGGCTGTAGAAAACACACGTCTCTATTCAAAGAAATATGGGAACGTATTATGAACATATGCAGAGGGAAGTAAGTAGAATCAACTCAACAATACAAGCTACAACAATAATACAGTATTTATGTGTGTGTGCATGTGTGTTTATAAATATATATATATATTTTTTTTTAAATGGTTTTAGCATGTTTTCAGCAGCATTGTCAGACACCTTCAACAAGGATGAAAAAAGCATAAAGGTCTGCTCCCACCCTGACAGCACAGCCGGTGACTGAAGCTGAGATGCCACTAAGCAGGGGTCGGTTCTCTGCCATTTGTGCTAATCTTGGCCTGACAATCAAAACCAAGAAAGCTGAGGTTCTCCACCAGTAGCACCTCACCATCCATGCATGGAACCATCAGTTACAGCAAATGGAGAAATGATAAATGCTGCGGATAAGTTCACTTACCTGGCAGTCTACTTTTCAGCGACGTACACACTGATAATGAGGTTGTCACCGCATTGCCAGAGCTAGCTCAGTGTTTGGGGGGCTCCAAAGGAAAGTGCAGGACAGAAGACGTATTAGACTGACTACCAAACTCAAGGTCTACAGAGCTGTTGTGCTGACCTCGTTGTATGTCTGTGAAACCTGGACAATCTACCAGCGCCCTGCCAGAAAACTGAATCTCTTCCATTTGAATTGTCTTAGGAAGATTCCTGAAGACCAGCTGGCAAGATACAGTACTGGAGTACTCAAACTCTACCATAAAGAGCGCAACTCCAATGGACTGGCCACATCGTTCAAATGCCAAATGGACATTTGCCTTAAAGACACAAGGCAAGTGCTCACGTGGAGGCCAAAAGAATTGATATAAGGTTCCTCTCAAGGTCTCCCTGAAGAACTCTGGAATCAATTATAAGACATGGGAAACAATGGCAGAGGACTGCCTGGCATGGCATACCCGAATCAAAGAAGGTGCTGTGCTCTATAAGCAAAGCAGAAGAGCAGTAGCTTTAAAGAAACATAGCATGTGAACACTCAGTGATATCTCCACTCCAAAAATTCATATGGATTATTTATGCCCAATCTGTGGTAGAGCCTTCTGAGCTTGTACTGGTCTGGTCAGTTACAGTCAGATACACTGTACCTTGACCCCAACATAGTGATGTCATTTTGGTCCTTTTCAAGCACAAAAGACAACACTCAACCAATGTAGTGAAAAAAATACTGTAGGGAAACCAAACTGAGTAATTGAAAAAAACAGAAGCTCTGCTCTCACGTTCTAGAGCTGGAGGACATCTAGGACAGGATGTTGTTAAAAGTTGTCAAATGAAGTTATTCCTCTATCAGGGGTTTTTTGTCACACTGTACTTCAAGGGAGGATCCAACATGGAAGGAAGAGAGAGGTTTCACCCCATCCCAGAAATGAGGGATGTAAAACAAACAAAAAGATACAAATGAAACGTGTTTTAAAACGTGCCTCCCCTCACGTCACTAAGAATGTCTTCCTCCTCTGTCTCCTCCTTTATCCCTGTCTCACAGAAATGGCCCTTTCTGGCCAAGGCAAGCTCTTCTATATGCACCCTTAACGCCATTCCAGCCTGTCTTCTTGTCCAGTGGATCGCCCCTTTTATCACCTGCTTTCACTAATCTTCAATCTCAACCTATTCACTGCATTTCTGTTGACAGCCATGTCCATGTCTCCCTCATTCTTAAAAACCCTCGGCCTGATCCCACTACCTCCCCTACTGAGCTCTCTTCCCCCTCATAGCTAAATTCCTTGAGAAAATCATCTGCCCTCATTGCCTCCTGTCCTCTCCCTCAACTCTAAATCCTCTGTAACCTGACATCATCATTCAACTGAAACTATTCTCTGAATTTGTCAACAATCTCTTAGGTGTCGAAGCTAACGACCATTTCTCAATCTTCATCCTTCTCAATATCTATGCAAATTGGACACTATCACCTCTGTCTCTCGGACATGTCTCTCCTGGGTTTCATGACCCTACTCTTTGCCAGTTGTTCTCCTGCCTAACCAACCATTCCTCCCCCTGTCTACTTTACTGCATCTCTGTCCATGTCCTATTCCCTGCTGCAGGTCCTTTTCTCGTCTTCCACCACATTACCTCCTGTGCTGACTTCATCCACTTCCACAGGGTTCGATGACCACAATGCAGACAATTCCCAGAATGGCGCAGTCAGCACTCATCTCTTCCCTGATCTCTAGTTGCACATCACCAATTGTCTACCGGACTTTTACAACTGTCAGACCTATCTACTGACATCTGAAACTCCAAATGTTCAAAACAAAGCTTCTTTCCACAAACTCTTCCCCTCTTTCAAAGCTCCCCATTACTGTTGAGGATACCACTATCCTCCCAAGCACCAAGGCTCACAACCTCAGGGTCATTCTCAACTCCTACTTGCACTCACCCAACATATCCAATCTGTTGCTAAGTCTTGTCATTCATATACACCGCACCCCTTTCTCTCCACTCACATCATCATCACCCTAGTACAGACACCTCAGCACCTCATGCCCGGACCAAGCCATCCTCCATGTGGCTACCAAAGGGATTTTCATAAGGTGAGTAAATATAAAATTTTCTGGCTTTTAAAGGCCTCCAGAACCTGACTTCTTCCTAGCTTTCCAATCTTCTTACACCTTACTTCCCTCAGCACACTCTCCTACCTAGAAGTGCTGCTCTTCTGGTTCTTTATCGCAGATCACACTCCATGTCTCCCCACTGGGCCTTTGTACTAGTGACTCCTATAGCTGAGATGCTCTCCCTCCTCACCTCTGCCCTCCGGACTTTGGCCTCCTTCACTTCTTAAAACCAAATCATCTCTGCCCATATGCTTTTCATCCTCTTCCCGTCTGCACGCCCTCATGAGGAGCACAGAGTCTGCACTGACTTGGTTTCAAGCATCCTGTAGAGCTCTTCATTTTATTTCCCTTCTTCTCCATTCTTCACAGCAGGTGCCTGCACAAGGCATAGCTATTTTCATGATGCTCTTTTTGTTTATGCTAAACATGAAGACTCAAGGCTGGAGGACCAAGAACCCCAGATGCTCTTGTTGCCTTTGGGTACAGCATCAAATCAATTCCTCTACAGGAAATTCCTCTCCAAGGAAAACCTGTGCAGCGTACTTTCGTGTAGATGCAACTTCCTTGTCTTCCAGGCTCAGTTCTTCAGCAAAAATGTCAATGTTCATGTAATTCAGTTTTCCAATAATATATAAACTTGTTAGTCACCAGCCACTCCCCCAGAGCAAATGACTCCATGCTCTCTAGGAGCTGTGAACGACTCCCTCTATCCTTTTTCACCATCCTGCCATTACCACAGTAGAAAAGCCCGCCAGCGCTCAGAACACAGCCAACTTCCTGGCAACGAGCCCCTCCAAACCAGCCATGGTGAGCTTCAGACGGCAGATTCAGTTTGTCACCAGAACCAAACTGGGCCTTTTCCAGCTTTGGAGAACCTGTCAGAGTTTAAACTCGAGTGGCATAACCTTCAAAAACCCAGGGTCACCTTCATTTTCACAAGAAGGCATCCGAGAAGGGCTTCCATGATGGTCCCTAGAGTACTTATGAAATATTCTGCATTATAATCATGTATATTGTGTAAAACAGGGGTGTCAAACGCAAACAGAAACAGATACCAGAAGACCACATACTGACTTAGAAAGCCACAGATTAGCATTATCTCAGTTGTTTTACATTTTAATTTATTTTGTTAAACATTTCCCAATGACATTTTAGTCTGGTTGGGGCTGCACTTGAGTATCAGAGGCCTCTTGAGGCTAGCAAGCTATGGATGTAGAGGACAAGGAGTTGGGCTTTTAAGTTAGAAGAAACCTGGGTTTGGATTCTGCCTCCGCGTTCACTAGTTGTGTGAGCACAATGCATGTTACATAAGCACGCAATTCCGTTATAGTTCCCTCATCTTTAAAATGAGAACAGAACTTGTAACAATTTCCTCTCAAGGCCTTTTATAAGGATCAAACAAGGTAATTTATGTAAATTATTTTATCAGCAATTATCTCTACACTTTCTGATCTATCCCTATCGTATGACCCTATCTGATACGGTGGTATGAACCTGGATTTGGACCCTGGAGACTTGGGTTCAAAACCTGCCTTTCATTACTGCGTATGTGACCCGGAGGTCACTAACCTTCTGGAGTTTTGGTGTCCTCATCTAGAAGATGAAAGGCTTGGGCACAATGACCTCCAGAGTCCCTTCCTGCTTTAATTAATGACTCTTAAGTGGCAGGGCTGACAGGGCAAGGATGTGTTTCCTTCCAGGGCCCAACACGGTGCCTCGAATCAAGCAGACTCCTCAGTGTTCACTGAATTTGAAATGCTGGTTTAAAAGAATCACCTCATTATTTTACACAGTCACATCTCGATGTGTGTCACTCAAAAGATGTTTGCTAATAATCACGGTGAGTCTTCCACTCAATCTGTGCCTGTGTTCTCATTTCCATCTGAGCTTTAAAATCTTTTATTTATATTTAGGCCT
Source organism: Pseudochirops cupreus (assembly GCA_028627135.1). Classification (NCBI taxonomy): domain Eukaryota; kingdom Metazoa; phylum Chordata; class Mammalia; order Diprotodontia; family Pseudocheiridae; genus Pseudochirops; species Pseudochirops cupreus. Next base: position 199,588,601 of record CM053583.1, read on the forward strand.
ACGTTAAAATAAAAAAAGGTCTGTACAAATAACCACGAACGCAGCCCAGATTAGAAGGAAAGCAAAGACTGGGGAAAAACTGCTATAGACAGTTTCTTGGATAAGGCTTCATATCTCAAATATATGAATCATTCCCCAATCGATAAATGTTCAAAGAATCTGAACAGGCAGTTTTTGGATAAAGAAATCAAAGCTATATGCAGTCATATGAAAAATGTTCTAAATCATTATTGATTAGAGAAATGCCAATTAAAACAACCTTGAGATTTCATCTCACATCACACTGGTTAAAATGACAGAAGTGGAAAATTACAAGTGTTGAAGCTGGGTATGGAAAAACTGGGACACTAACCCACAGTTGGTGGAAGTGTGAACTAATCCAACCATTTTAGAGAGCAATCTGGAATTATGCCCAAAGAGTTATCAAGCTGTGTATACCACTAGCCCCAACAATACCACTGTGAGGCCTGTTTCCTGAGGTGATCAGAACCTGTATGTTCTAAAACATTTACAGCGGTTCTCTCTGTGGTGTCATAAAACTGGAAATCAAGGCAATGCCCAAGAATCAGGGAAGGGTATACTGGGGTACATGATTGTGATGGAATGCTACTGCACTGTGAGAAAGGCTGAGCAGGCTGATTTTAGGAAAACATGGAAAGACTTGTATGAACTAGTAAAGAGTGAAATGTGAAGAGCCAAGAGAATGCTGTGTACACTAACAGCAAAACTGTTCAAAGAATAATTGTAAACGACTAAGCTATTCTGAGTATTGTAAGTATTTGAATCAACTACAAAGGACCTGTGAAGGGAGATGCTGTCTACCTCCAGGGAAAGAAAGAACTGATAAACAGAAGCACGCAGAGTATGGATGTGTGTGTGCACATATATGTGAGTTTATGTGTGTATATATATTATACACACACACGTATCTACCTATAGGTAGAGAGAGGTATCTGCGTCAAATGGAGGCCTCCTCTAGTGAGGAGGGAGACAGTTCGGAACTCAAAATGTAATAAAAAAACCCCACACAGAGTGCCCAGTCCCTTCCATTGCTCTCACCTTGGCAGCATGGTAAGTGCGAGCTTCAAGCAAGTCTTCTCTTTTCGCTTCTTTGGCAAGCAGATTAAAGCGACTTAACATCGCAGCCTTACAAAGACGACTCGCCATCGATACACCACTTTTGAAGGGCGAACTAAAGTGGAGGAGAAATAAACATCCACCTCGTGACTGATCAAAGGATTAAATTAATTCTGCTAACATCTACTGACATGTTCAATAACTGTCTGTGGCTGAGGCACCGAACATACCCGTAAGACACCTGAAAACATTTCATGGTTGCTCTAGCACTGCTGAGGCAAGGACTCCTAAAGGAAAACTTATGCCACCATTCCACATGTCTTTTCCTGGGCCTGTTTCTTTGTAGCATGATAAGATATCAAACATACAGATCTGAGAAACCCAAGTAAAACCAGGGTGTCCTGCACAGTAAAAACTCTAGGAATGTCTGAATCGCCTTCAGCCTGCTTCCTCCATTACCAGAGGGGGGGTGTGGCTGAGCCAGGGAGACACCCTTTCTAGAGGGTTCTCTGAGGGTTCACCCCATCCAGTTTATCTGCTCCCATCAAGGAAGGAGTCAGGTCCCAGGTTGGAGAAGTGCAGAACTCTTGTTTTGTTTTTCCTGCCGTCCTACATGCCCACAGAGTATCTTGGGGCCAAGTCCTCCGCCAGCATCCCTAGGAAGGCAGCACAGCAGCACCATCCATCGCTACCCTCTCTGGCTGCAGACATGGCCTCAATATCGTAGCCTTGAATGCCTGGAAAGGGTTCCTGTGAGGTAGAGGGTTCCTTTTAACATTACAAGCATGGAGCCAGAGGGAAAAATGCACAAAGAGTGGAACCTCTACCTGGATGGCTAAGCACTGGTCAGTCTGATTTCATACCATAATGGGCATGGTATGGGAGGGCTGAAGAAGGGGTTCCAACAGTGGATTTCCTAGAAAGGAGGGAACACTGACAAGTCACAATCTTTGGAAGTGGCCTGGGGCCCTTGAGAAGTTAAGTCACTTGCCCAGGGTCACACAGGTAGATAGGACATGGACCTGGATCTTCCAAACGCTAAGGCCACCTCTATCCACCACATCACATTGTTGCTCAAATGGCATGTGCAACTTCAGAATGAGATAACAGGATTAGGATGGTAGGGGGTTGGAGGTGAAAGAGATTCTATAATCTAATCCAGCTAGGCAGTGAGTGGATGAGGAGGAGGCGGGGTAAGACTGGCGTTCAAACCCTGTATCAAAGCCTGGACAAGCTCTCTGACACTAAGCCTCCTTGGGGCACTGTGTGATCAGATGAGATAAGATACACACAGAGCTTTGCAATCCTTACATTGCTCTAGAAATGCTAGCTACGATTACTAATCCAACTCTTTTTTTCATTGATGAAGAAATGTTGCCCCAGAGAGGTGGAATGGCTTGGTCCAAAGGTTGCAGAGCTCCTGAGCTAAGTGGAACTCCCTTTATCATCTACTGGGGTTACCTAGAGAACTAAAGAATTTAAAAGAGCAAAAAATAGACGCAGTGTCACTAAGCCCTGAGAGGCTAGGGCAGGACAAATAAAACTGCCCCCTGGAGCCCTGGTGTCCAGGCAGGGCTGAGGTCCATGTCACTGAGCTTTGCAATGTCCCCACAGGGCCAAGCACAGAGTACTATGGGAGCACAGAGGCTCATGGAATTTCCTACCCACAGTTCTGTGAGGTAATCAGAAATAAAACAAGGAGGTGAAGGGTTAGAGGGGAGACAACTTGCCCAGGGCCACCACAGGAAGAAACAGCAAGCCAGGTGTCCTCGTGTCCAGTCTGGGGACTCTTTCCATTACATCTTGCAGTCTCCACAGAAGGCAATGGAAGCAAGCTGGGCATTCAGGAAAATAGTACCCCCCTCCTCCAAGTTACAAAGGGCACTGGAAAGGACAGTCCTCTAGCAGCCCTCTTCAAAGAGAAAAGTAACCTGATGCCCTTGGTCCCAGAAGACATGTTATAATGGGGGAGGGGGGACCTGTGAGGATGCACCAGCTAATGGCTCTCCCTCCAGCCTCCTGTCCAAGTCAGGCCAGGTTCTGTATTTGAGACCCTGACGGACCACTGTTTCACTATGTGAAATCCAAAGGGCCCAAGATTCATCTGAGGGGGCTTCTGAGTTAAGCATAACCCTTCTGAAAAGAAGTTTCTAAAAGATGAGAGCACCAGCACTCTCATTCATCCCCTACCCTGGAAGAGGGCAGGAGCAACATGGCCTCAGAACCAGGGGATGAGGGTGCGATTCCTGCCTCCATCTTCATCAGCTGTGTGATCAGAAGGCCAGTGCTGGGGGGCCTGCCCCATAGGGATGTTGGACGGGGCACAGGAGGCCTTGAAGTGATATACCATTATAAAGGATGCCAGGAGATCAAAGTTTATAGAAGCTATGAAGCTTGTACAACAGAAAACATGGGCAGGGGCTGACAGAGTCTGGGACAGGAAAACCTCAAGCTTCCTTGGGATGCCTGAGGCAAGGGAGAGCAAGGGAGGGCCCCTAACTGCATGAGGAAAAGGACTGGGGAAAGCTCATCAGGCTTTTAATCCATTTCCCAAGAACCTTCTACAAAGGCACATCCAGCCTGGAGAAGCGGCAAGTTTGAGTTGAGGAAAAATATTGATTTCAGCTCATTACTTTGGCAAAGACTTCTACATTTCTATCAAAGACTCCAGCTGGCCACTCCCTCAGAACCATCCCAGGCTTCCCACGTTTCTAAACCAGCTTGAAGCACTTATTAAAGTGTTTGCTCTGGAACAGGGATAAGTTCTGAGGACACAAAGAACGGTAAAATCAGGCCCTGCCCTCAAGGAGCTCATATTCTATTTTCACAAACAACTGGTATTTCTCATAGCCTTCTAAAGCCTTCTACTTTCTGCCTGGGTGGTCTTATCTGAGGGAACCTGAATGTCATATGTCATTCTAAGAGAAATCTTACATGCAAAAGGCACATTGTTTTCCAGAGTACATAGCGTCATCTAACAGGAAATCAAGCTGCGTACTTAACCCGGTGCCTGCTATAGAACATTTTCACTCCAATACAGTCTTAAAACTAGTTGTTGTTCTAGAAAAGAAAATGGTACCATTTTTTGTTTTTGTTTTTTACAATTAGGCAGCACTTTCTAATAATGCAGGCAGAAACTCTGAAGAAAAGATGTGCAAGATGATACTATACATCTAGTGCTAATGACACATTTCAGAAATAAAGTGCCCCAAGGGACACTACCTTTTTAACTCTGCAGGGCTGGGAGTGGCCGGAGATTACTAAGAAAAAGCATGTAGGTATTTCATCATTTACCATCTACGATACTCATCACACAAAACTTGATATAGGAATTCAAAACCAACTTTCTTGGTTTAATACATAACTTTTGGAAGAAATTAAAGATTCTCACCTCTCAGTGATTTTTCCATTTCTTCCATCTACAATTTCCAAAGAAATGTCCCCTTGTGCCCAATTCAGACTCAGGGATTTACATTCCAAGTCTTTTACAAGTGGATACACAGATGGCACTAAGCTAATATTAGGCCTATTGACCAGATAGAACATAGGCAGCTTGGAAGTAAGTGCATCATCAACACGTTGCTTTATGGCTATTTCTAATCCTCTAGTATCAGCGCAGCTTCCATCCCCTAGAAAGGGAGAAAACATTGTATAAACAAGAATGGGCAGACGACACACAATCAACCACCACTGAACCACTACTGTACAAGCCGGGCACTGTGCTAGGCACTGAGGGTACAGACAAAAGTGAGTCAGGTCCTGTCCTCCAGGAGCATCCAGTCTAATGGGGGAAACAACATGGAACCCACAGAAGCACATCCACAGCATGTACCAAAGGAAGACAAGGGCATCCTGGAGGGGAGCGCGCCAGGGCAGGCTTCAGGCACGAGGTGCTGCAGAAGCTAATTCAAGGATTCTAAGAGGTGGAAACGAGGAAGGAAAGAGCACTGGAAGGAGGGGCCATGGCTAGCACAGAGGTGCAGAGAGGAAAGATGAAGCACTGCATGTGAGGAACAGGCAGCAGGCCAGGCCAGCTGGATCCAGGGGGCGTGGAGGTGAAGAAGGTAGGAAGAGACTGGAGAGCGAAGTTGAGCCCAGGCTGTGACGGCTTTAAATGCCAGACAGAGGGAGCAAAGAACCATCAAAATTTACTGAGTATTGGCTAACATGGCTAGAAATAAGACATACAATTCATTCACCTGCCCTCTGCCCTAGGACTCCCTCAACCCCACCTCTCCAGTTTTCTAGCAGCCTTCTACATCCTCTTGACCAGAACAGATGCCCTATAGTCATAAATCCCAAGGAATCCAGAAGGGACAGAGGCCTTAGATGTTCCACCAGATAAAGATAAAAAGCACAGGGTACTCTCTGAGTGCCAAAAGCAGTATTAAAAAACAAAAAAGGAAGAAACTGGCCATCTTTTGGCAATTGTTATTTAGTAAATTCATTGCAGCCCACACCATTGAAATCATAGATTCAATTAAATTCAACCATAAACTAGGCACTTACTGTGAGGCACCATGCTAGAGGCTAGGAATACAGAGACAAAAAGGAAACAGGACTTACCTTCAGGACACTTACACTCCTTGGGAACACACCACAGGGACTGAGAGAAGTGAGAACAGCACAGCTTGGGGAGGGGGAAGAACAAAGTGTGCGTGTATGCACAGGTGCAAGAAGGGGTCGAGGAAGGATGCACAAAATGGACAGCACTGCATCAGCATCTCAAAGGAAGGCCAGGGCTCAGGAAAGCAGAGTAGACAAGGGCCTGCATCTCAGGCACAGGGACAGCTTATACAAGTGCAGGCAGGGAGGAGACGCCATGCCTGAGCTCAGACAGAGCAAGCCTCCAGTTACCCTGGAAGTTAATTTAATTCAGTGAACATTCTTATGTGCCCACAACGTGCTAGGCCTTGCCCACAGGGCAAGGGAGATGAAAGGGAAGGGAGATCAACCCACAAGACAAAGCAAATTAAAAAGTCACACAAAAGAAATTCAAGGTGGTTTTGGGGGCAGGGGGTATCAGGACAGGCCTTGTGGGGGAGGTGGCCACTTGAACTGACCCCTGAAGGAAGCCAGCAGCTCTAGGGCAGGGGTGGGGGAGCGAGTATGGCAGAGGGGGCCACCTGCCCAGGCAGAGGGTACAGAGGGCAAAGGACTTACAAGGTTGTGAAAAGAGAACAGTGAGGAGGCTAGTTTGTCCAAAGAGTGGGTGTAAAGGAGACTAGAAGACAGGCTGGGGCCAAATGCTGAATGGCCCTAAAATGCCAACAGAGAAGTTTGTATCATATTGTAAAGGATCCAGGGAACCGCTGAGGCTTCTCATGCAGGGGCCTAACATGGTCAAATGGGCACTGTGGGTACAGAGACTGGCAGCTGGTGGAGGACAAACTGGATGGAGAGAGGCTCAAAGCAAGATGACCAATTAGGAAGCCACTGTAACCGTCTAAGTAAGACGGGATGACAGTCTGAACTAGGATGATGGGTGTTAAGTCCAATGCAGAATATATGAAAAATAGTTAGGAAAATTAAGGCTGAGAAAATGGGCTGATGGTTGGGTCAGTCAGTCAGGAAGCATTGATTAAGCACCAGGCTCTGTGCCAAGAAAGACACAACACCATTTCTGCTCCCAAGGAGATCCCAGTCTAATCTAGGGACCTGCCCAAGAGCTTTCCTAGGAATTCTCCAAGCCCCAAGCTCTAATCTGGCAGATAGAATGATTCAGAGAGTTTAAGGCAGGGGTTCTTAATCTGGGTAAAGAAACTGGTTTTTTTGTTTTGTTTTGTTCAATCTTGGTAACTGTACTCCAGCAGAACTGGTTTCCTTTGCAAGTCCCTGTATTTTGCTCCATTGCAACAAAAAAGAGTTTGTAGACTCCACCCGATTGCCAAGCGGTTCCATGACCCAAAAAAGACCAAGAACCACTGACTCAGCACATAAACTCACATGTGAGCTCTGGTGGGTGAGCACCTGATGCAGATAAGAAAACCAACTCTGAGAGATCACATTGCAGGAGGTCCCTTCATGAACACTGTCCTAGGTGCCCATGAAAGACTGTGTAGCCACTATCTTGGAGGAGCCAGAAGGAGGTGGGTTCTGGCCCAAACCAGAGAACTCCTCAGATATGTGATACAAAGCTCTGCATGTGGAACTTGGGGCTGTGAGGAAAAGGGCTGAATGGCAAACGATGAGGAGAGAATCAGAGGAAAGGGCTGGAGTCAGGGCAGGGATGGGCAGGGGGCACAGCACAAAACACCCTCTGCTGCGGCTCCCGCTGCTGCTGCATGCTGACATCCCAATGCAGCCACAACCACATTCTGATGGGCATCCCTCTGGATGACTCAGAGCAAAGCCCATCCACCCTCTGGGCTCCTGTCCACGAATTCAATCTGGCACAGGAGGTCCAGAAACATGCTAGGAGCCTTCTGCAGGCTCCCTTTACAACAAACAGGCCCAAAGGAGCATCAGCCACCTTTCACTCTCCCTACCTGGCCAAACTCGCATTTTTTTTTTCCGGGCACACATGTCTCTGACGAAATCCACCTAATTCCCCACTGCTGACATGTGGCAGTTTGCTCAAGCTTCCCACACAGCAATCTTGCCTCCTGGGCAATGCTCACCTTCAATCCTTTGTGGGCTATGGTACTCCATGATGCCCAGCCAGACCATAACATTACTAGAATACTGGTGTTAGTGAGGCAGACCCTCGTTTCAGAGAAAAGCACAAAAATGTCTATGAGGCTGCACGGTTTCCAAATGCCTAGGGACAAATGCATCAGAAGATGCATTAAAGACCTTTTATCTGGATTTCACATCTAACATCTTCCTACCCCAAACCAGGTCAAGAAACATGTATAAAGTTTAAAACAAAACAAAACAACACAACAAAACCCTTTTCCAGAAGTGTGGGAGGGGAGCCCCCAGGTGTACAATGTGGGCACTGCACCAGTCAGTGTTTTGGGACGGACCGCGCAAGCAGAGCAAGACAATCAATCCACAAGAGGAGACAATCCCACCGGGAGCTTCCCATGCAGATCTGAGTGGCTTATCTTATGCGGAGGCTCCCGACAAACAACCACAAAGGAGAGGCCTGGCAAAGGAGAATGTGGTAACTTGCTCCAAACACCTAAAACACAGGGATGTGGGAACAGATTTGTTCTTTGGCAAGGGATCAGTTGCCAGGGGCACGATTCCTGCAGGAGAGCTGCAGCCTCACACCCTGCAACAGAACGGCTGTGGCTCTCCCTGTAACAAGAAGAAAACAGAGGGGAGGGGGCGGGGAGAGACAGAGAGAAGAGAGAAAGGAAGGGACAGAGCATGCTGCTTCCATATTCCTGGGAAGGCAGGCCATGCCAGATCCCTTCTGAGGAAGAGGGAATGATGGCATCTCTGGGGGGAAACTTTCACTCTAATATTCTCCAGGATGCCAAGAAACAAGAAATAAAGCCATGACTCGTGCCGCTGCATGGCTGGTTTTATGTCCCCAGTGCTTGCTAGAAATCAAATCACAAAGACCAATCACAGAACTAAATGCAGAAGAATCCATCTAGAAGATCTCAAGGGACCCAAGGAAGGGAGGGCTTTTCATTCAAACCCTGAAGATGACATTCTTTGTTCCGAGCATGCCTCAGGAATTCATTTCTTCCGTAGTTTGCTCTGATGTCTAATGACTGACACTCAAGAGTGCTTCCTAGGATGCAGCCTAAGCATCTTCTCTTTAAGGCTGGACACTTTTCTCTTTCTTGTCCTCCCTCCGCAGAGCTGGGAATCTGCAGCTTGCCCCCTTCTTCCTTTTCAGAGGGCTAGAGCCCCCCACGCTAGCCTCAAACGTGATCAGCTTCAAGGAAGCATTCATTCTGCTCCCTTCCAAAAGAAAGGGAGCCTGAGAAAACACGAGGAAATGTGGCCATTCCTCTTGGCAGAGAGGCAGAATGCTTACCTACATTATGTGGCCAAAGCCAAACGTGGATCACTTATCTGTGCTTAACTGTCTCCTTCCTTACAAAAGAAGGCGGAGGGAAGAACATTCAGGAAAGGTTGTGCTGTAAAAACACAGGCATCTACAGAACTTTTTAAAAGAAAGAAACAAAAAAATGAAAGAGTTTGAACAAAAGCAGAGACTCCAAACCTAACACATGTGGCCAGCTCCTATAAATGACCCATTATTTGCTGGGCTAGGGTTTTCAGGCTTGGGCCTCATAACCCAGAGGCAGCACTCCTGCTGCGAACACCCAAGACTTGCAACACTAAAGTCACTACATTGTTCCTGCCCACAGTGAATGCCTAATCAAGGTTTGCTGAACTCTTAACTAGTCACGGTCTGCATTGCTTTGAGGCTCGTCAGAAGGCCTCCAAGCCCTGTGCTTACCCACAAGTATACTGTTAACGTAAATGGGCTGGATGAAGTGGCTGAGCAGGGCTCCCTGCACCCCGAGCACTTCCCAGCGGGTCAGCTTGTCACTGGAGGACATGCTGCTCACTCGATTAACCACTTCTGCGGGGCAGTAAACTGTGAGGTAAATCTTGCCTTCCACCGCCACGTGGAGACTCAGTTCCTCATTAGCTTCAAATGCAGATAAGGAGCGAGGATTGAGACGTCTAAAAAGAGAACAGCAAGCGGGTTACTTTGAAAGCACTTGCCCCAAAACAAGGAATCCACAGGATGCAACTGTCAACCTCTCCCCTCTCTCATTAGACAGATTTAGTCACCCCAGCTATCTTCCTGAGCCTTTACTATCATGAAGGCTACAGGAACCTGCTGCCCCCCCAGGCTGGCTGTGACCACAACAGGAAGCACAGGTTGGGCAGGGAGGGGTTTGCAACCTGCAGCATGAGGTCTTTGCTGCAATGAGAAGGGTAAGGGGGCATTTCAGTTATTATTGTAGTAGTAGAAATTGCAGTAGCAAGAGCAGTAGGGATCACAGAGGTAGGAATGAGGGACCAGTTTCTGGGGGGCAGGCAAGGAGAGAACTTAGGGCCGCTACAGCTCACAAGTCATCAACCATGTCTGAGGAGAGATGGAGATTACTCTGGGATGTTCAAGAGGAAAACCTTCTGGTTACCAAAACAACTGTTTCTAAAATACATGCTAACACCTGAAAAATACTTACAGCTGAGACTTAATTTGAGCAGATCCTTTTGGCAACTGGTTCAAATACAGATAAATGTTGATATTCTGCTTTAAAGTGAGGAGATTCGAAGCTGGTTCAGTACAGAATATCGATTTTTCCATCATAGCAGGGTTTTTGCTATAGAAGAGCAGAAGCTGTCTATAGAAGTACCTAAAATAAAGCAGGGAAACGCTCAGGAGGAAGAAGCTGTCCAGGGACACGGTGTGTGCAGGACATGTGAGCGAGGCCCAGCCTCCTGAGTCCGTCATTCAGTCCTCCACACTCCTGCGTGGTCTGAGCTGAGCTGAGCAGCCACACTCAGTGCTCACCCCCTTCAGTAACTCCAGGATGAAATCCCATTCACACCTTCCACGAAGCCCAGCCCAGGAGGGCTTGGACTTTCCCTTCCCAGATCTTCCAAAGCACTGTGTAACAATTTCATGCTGTCCACACGCAGCATCCCAGTCCACGAGGCAGGTGCCATGGCACACTTAGCTCTGTATCTGTCCCAGAACTAGTACATCGCCAGGTCAGTTGGCTCATCTGTCTCCCGCCCCCTTTCCACGTAAAATCCACCCCACCCCCACTTGCTCCACACCAGTTTTCCCCTCTGCCCCACCATAGCCTTCATGTAAAAATGGCCTTTTTTAGTTAGGGCAAGCTCCTTTGCCCCTGGCCTCCTCTTCCTACCACCTGTCTGGGAGAGCCAGGGGTCTGCCTCTCTGCTGCCAGAGGCCGTAAAGGGCTTTTTCCTGCAGCAGAGGCAGATGCCCATGAGGGTACAGACAGGCAGACTGCCCTAGACAGAGCAGCCCCTACCCTGCTCAACATGTCAGGCTCAGGCATGAAAACATCATCTCGAGGAGGCAGATCTAAAACTGAAACACGGCCTCTCCAAAAACCACTTTTACTGGGAAAATCTTCTAAAAGGCAACAGCAGTTAAATGAGAAGGTAACTAATGTGAGCTCAGAATGGAAAATAACATGGGAGAATAAACTGATTTTAATGAACGTGTCACATCTGGGACAAGTGTAAAATGAAGTGTCAAAGCCATTTAAAAAGGAGAAATAGCAACCAAAGTGAGTGATGATGTAAAGAGCATCGAAACGAAAAACAAAGCGGCCTCTTCTGTGCCTCACCAGGTGCTCTGACTGTGCTAAGAACTCTTTTAGGAGCCTCAGCTGCAAAGATGGCCCTTCCTAGGGTCCTAGGGAGCCTCTGAGCAGCAAGAGCCAGGATGATCGCCCCCCTCCGCCACCACAGCCTGGAGGTGGCCCCCCACGTGACAGGAAAGGCCGAGTGAGGTAACAAAGGAGTCGGCCTGACTCCTCCTGCCCCCTCCCCGGCCCTGCTGGAGCCCCCAGGCCACACTAAAGACAATGAGCACCCCACCATGGGAGGCTGGCCTCACCTGAGCAGAGAGCGCCTGGCAGTGACCACAGCGTGGGTGTCGTGAAGCACACGCCCATCTGGCTTGATGCACTGGCTGTAATTGTACTCCCCCGTGCCCACGGCTACAACTTCATGCTGTCCAGCTGAAAAGGGACATGTCAACAACAGAAGCTCATTTCTTGGCTCTCTCTTCCCTTGCATTTACATCAAATACTTTAAGGATCCACAATTCCGGATGCATTGTTTCCAATTTCCCACTGCCCCAACAGGTTTAAAATGTGTCAAATCAACTGGCCAAAGAAGATGGGAGAACAGTGAGCCCTGTGAGCCTGGCTTCTGTGTCCTCACCAATCTAACTAGGAGGCATCCCTGAGGGGAGGACAGACATAAGCCTCACCATTGCTACTGATAACAATCAGAGCAAAAAGCCCACGTTCTGGAGTGCTTTGAGGTTATTTATATACATTAATGCACAGGAGCCTCACAGCTACTCGAGGAGGTAGGTATTAGTTTTTTCCATTTAACAGATAAGGGATATTATGGCAGAAATGACTTGCCCAAGGTCACCCATGATAAGTGTCTGAGGCAAGATGTGAAATCAGGTCTCGCCGTTGCCAAATCCAGCATTCTGCTGAAAGAGATAGGGTTGGGCAACATCATCTCCTCCCCCTAAAGCATACACAGGCTTGTGTCCATCAGTTAGGGAATGGCTGACCAAGCTGGGGTATACAAATGCGGTGGAATACTACTGTGCTCTAAGAAATGATGAGCAGGTGGTTTTCAGAAAAAACCTGATAAGACATATATAAACTGATGCTGAGTGAAGCAAGCAGAACCAGGAGAGCACTGCACACAGTTACTGTGAGATGTGAGATGACTGACTTTGATAGGCTTTGCTCTGCTCAGCAATGCGAGCATCTAAGACAGCTCTGAAAGGCTCCTGATGGAAAATGCCATCCACACCCAGAGAAAGAACCGTGCAGTCTGAAAGCAGGCTATCTGATCTCCTTATCTTTTGTTTCTTCTTTCTCGTGGTTCCTCCCATTAGTTCTAATTCTTCTTTACATCATGACCAATGTGAAAATATGTTTAATATGAATGCACAAGTGGAGCCTACATCAGATTGCACACCGTCTTGGGGGGGAATGCAAAATTCAAAATCTTATGGAAGTGAATGTTGAAAAATAAACTAATTAAAAAAATAAAAACACCAAAAAGAATCAAATAAAGGCAAATACACAATTTTTAAAAAACAACAAACATATGCAGGCCTTCTCCATCTTGAAAAGCCTTTTCCTTGGCCCTGGTAGGCCACCCTTCCTTCCACTAACAAATTCCTCAAAGAATATTTTCACATACTGCTTCAACTTCCCTCTCCACCTTCATCTTCCTCATTCTTTACCATTTTCAACACTTCTCCCTATAGGGAGCAGACTAATAATCCATCAAAAACCAGCTTCCTCCACATTTTCTAGCTGTTAGTACTAACACACCAATGTGAAAATATGTTTAATACGAATGCACGCACACACACACGCGCCCTTCTCTGCAAAGCCAACGTGTATAGTCTGTACAAGGCTACACACGAGCCACTGTGCTGGGTGTGGGATTGTTTTGTTTGTTAAGCTAGAACAAAACTCCAGCATCGTGGCCCTTTGGTAGTCCCAGCTGACAGGGTCTCTCTGTCCAGGAGTTCCTGTCCTACCAGAGAGCTTCCGGTCCTTGGTTCTTCTCACCTTCACTCGACCGCTTACCACTTCCACCTGCACCATCAGCTCTGGAGTGAGGCCTCGTGTTCTCACAACAGGGCTTTTCCTTGATACTACTCTCCCTTTTCAAACATCTTTTCCTCTCCTGACTATCTATACCAAACCTACCGATGGGCATAGGAACTTCTCTGGGCTAACACACTTCTCCTCAGGCAATCTGGGGGGGCTCCTCACACTGAAGTCAGATTTCATGCAAATACTTCCTCACCTTATTAACCCACTGCAGCAAAGGACTCCCCCCCTTGAGAAATCTTCCAGCCTTAGCCTCTCCAACAGTTAAGATTACAGGTGTTTAACACTGCACTTGGTCTTATGTGTCTCTCAAGGCCAAAGTGGACTTAACTTCTCTGTTAAGCCTTCCCTAAGTACTCCAGATCTCAAGGCATCCTTCTCTGAATTTCTGCCACTATTCAAGTGGGTGCCACAGAATTGAACAATTAGTGCTTCACATGGTATCTTGTCTCCATAAAGCTCTCTGAGAACAGGGCGCAGGTCTGACACCGCCATCTCTATAATTAATCCTTCGTACCTATTCTGCGCTCCGATACTTCATTATTTCTGGGGCTCATCTATTTCTAGGAGGCTTAACAAAGCCAAAATAGGAAATGAACAAAACTGGCCTCAGAGGAGTTATGAAAAAGGCCGCAAATTGGAGACACTTCCCAACAAAGCTGGAGGGCATGGGAGGCAAGGCAAACATTATTTCAACCTTTACAACTTTTCAAGAACAGGAATTGTTCCTCTCAATTTAAAATGAGGAAAACAGAATGATTATAAGATGGTTTCGTATTTTTCTATAAGACCGGCTGGATCAGCTCTACAGCTACTCAAAACCTGTGGGCCAGGATGTCTCAGCAGGTCTGACACCTTTGGTCTTCTAGCCCTCTAAAGTCTAAGACTTGCCAAGTTAGTCCATGGCCTAATTTTGGTTCCATTGGAGTGTGGCTCCCCTTCCCCTTACTGCCCCTTTCCTCCTCATTGTTGCTAACTGTGACAGTAGCAGTGATGGCAGCAATGCTGGAGCGTGGTCCCGCAGGACAGAGAGTTAAAGGGCGGTGAGTGCCACTGTGAGGCAGAAGCCCAGATTTATCTGTCAACATGTCACTGAACTACAGTTCAGTCTATGACTTAATTAGGCAGAATAAGACAGGACACTTTCCGTCTTTCCCTTTCTATCTCCGTCCTCCAATCAGACTTACCTCTTTCAATTACAAAAGCAGCCAAAGAGCTGCTACAATTCCAATATTCCGAATGCTTGGCAGTCAGACGATTAAAGGTGTCCTTAACTGCTCCTGAGATCTTTCCATGTTGGATATGCCTCCCTTCTAGGAAGAAAATATCAAAACCAATATACACTGGAATCTCAACCTTGCCCAGTTTGGGGATCTTCATCATCAACTTTATTGGCACCTTATGATGAACATGAGCGCGGCACAAACTGTGACTGGGGTTCTAGGATGAGCGCAGCCATCACACCCTTCATTTGTAAGCCTTCACTAATGTTCCAGCTGCAGCTAAAGACATTAGGCAAACCCCAAGTCACCAATACTTGAAAAAGACACTAAAAGCTTTGACTTTCTGTCATTAAATTAGTATCACTGAAGGAGGTTTAAAGATGAAAACATTTGAGGCTGGTGTTTTATACCAGCCTTGGGAAGAACTAACACAGATCTTCTTCACTATGGAGGGATGCCAACATTGGAAGGATCACTTAAGAGAACCGGTAAGAGAATTAGCCCAATCATACCAACCTGGAAGGTGTCACACAAGGGCTGCAATTCAATGGCTTCCTAGAAGGCCTGGTTCCCTGCTCCCCCGTCTACAGATACATTAGAAAGAGCTCAGTGTTTTCCTTCATCCAGGCCTCAGCAATGTCCAACGGAGTCACACAGGATCAGAAGGGGCCCCTGCACACCCAGGGCTGTGTCCTCCTGTTCAGCCCTCACATCTGAGGCTGAGCACTGTGTAGGAAACCCCACTTCATGGCACATGTCTCCTCCTGTATGATGCCACTTTGCAGGAAAGCATCCCAAGCAAAAGTCTGGGGTGAGGAACCCCACTCACATCATTCTCCTGGTCAGGTAGCAATTTGAAGGAAAAAAAATCCTGACAAACTGGAATAAACAGGAATCAAACCCAACAGCTACACTTGGAAAATAAATAAGGTTGTCTAGAAAATGCACCAGACTGAGTCTTGATCAGGAAATTCAAGAAAAAAAAATTACAGCGAGTTCTATTTCTAGCCCAGGTCAGCCCAGGGAGGCAGACAATTGTATAGATCCTGAGTACCAGGACATGCCTGAAGCACATCATGCAAAGCCTTCTGGCTCAAGAACAAAGCTGGGTGCCAGGTTGAGAAGAGGCCTCAGAGCCACACCAAGGGAGAACCAGTGCCAACTAACAGCTCCCACTCGCTACCTACTTCCAAGTCACACACCTAGGGTAGATGTGATGAGTACACTTTATTGAAAAGAAATAAGAGAAGTTCAAGGGGGACAGACTTGGGGAAGCACTGTACATTAATAAAACACAACCATGTGATGAAATCCAGGGACCACAGGGCCTGAATCATAATGGACAGTATGTAGATGAAGGTCATTGGAGGAACAAACTGAAGTGATTTTGTGAAGAGTATAGTAGAGTTTACCTGGACAGAAAGAGCAAAGAGCTGGAGACTGGGAAAAAGATCAAAAGTAGGGCAAAGACACAGGATACAGGAGTAAAGGGAGCTTCAATGATCCAGGCCTTAGTAATCATTGCATCCTTCAAAAGAAGGAAGCACTAGCATGGGGAAGCTCCATTACCCAGGATTTTCTGGACACCACTGCTAAAGAGTGGCATTGACAAGCTAGGAAGCGGCCAAAGGAATCAAGAATAGTCCCTGTTCAGTTTGGCTCAAGAGAGTAGAACCAGAGAAATGGGTACAAGTTACAAACAGATAAATTTAGGCTGGATGACAAGAAACATTTCCTAACAAGGAGAACTGCCCCAAAGTAGAATGGCTTGAGCTCCCTGTTCTTCAAAGTCTTCAAGCAGAAGCTGCAAAGGCACTTGTCAGGTACGATACAGGGAAGCGTCCTTTCCTCTGGGGGTTGGATTAAAATGCCACCTAGATCCTTCTCAACTCTCCCATTCTAGGATTCTGTGATACACATGCGAATGACGACATATACAGGAATAGAGATTCAACCTCGTATTTCAGGGGTATGGGGAACGCCTAGATGAGCAAACTTCCTGCACTAATGCATACTGTCGCCACCTTCTCTGAAACAGAGAATCTCAGAAAGCTGCCTAGAGCCCAGAGAGCAAGTGAACTGGCCAGCTCAAGACATGGAGCCATGCAGTTCTAGGCAGAGGACCTGGAGCCAAGGCTTCCAGGCTCCAAAGAGCTTGCTGGCCCACTCAAATGCACCCTCTCTACTGTTCTTCCCACCCTCCCACATACAAGAAAGGAGAAATACCATTTAAGAAAACAACAAAATGCAATAAATATTTAGGCGTGAGCTTACCAAGACAGAAGAAACAATCATGCACATGCAAACAGAACAGAAATTTTGTGGAAATAAAGAACTAGATGTGCATTGAGAGGTATTCCATGTGCATAAGTGGGTCACACAAAGGTATGTTAACAATACAACCCGAATAGTCTACACATTTAATGCTATATTAAAATTCTAATGGGTTACACTTTATAGAGAAAATAACAACAAAATTAATATGGAAGAACAAAACAGCTATAATATCCAAAGACATAAGGAAAAAAAGGTTAAGTTGGGAAAGGGTTCAGGCATTGTTGAATCTCAAATTACGGCATAAAGCAACACTTATCAAAATGAGATGTTACCAGATAAAAAACAGAAAAGTCAAACAGTGAAGGAGAAAAGATTTACAACCAAATGTGTTCAGTAGTCTAGTATTCAACATAGCCCAAAATAGAAATGACTGGGAAAGGAATTTATTAATCAACAAAACTGCTTGGGAAACAGCGATTTTGCTTTTAAAGACCAGAATATTAAAGACTAAAATCTCTGGTCTTTGAAGCCCAGAATCTGAAACCAGATAGCATAAATTCCTAAAAGTAGAAGTCATAACATTAAAAAGGAGGATAACAGAAGATTGCATCTTTGAAAAATACGGAGAGGGGAAAGTCCCTAACCAGCCATCATTCAGATAACATTATAAGACAAGTCTGGATAGAAAAACAAAAAGCTTTTGCATAACTAAAAGTAAGACATCTAGAATAAGAAAGAAACTAGAGAGGAGGTGGGGAGGGGAGATACCTTTAGATTAAACATCTCTAATAAAACATAGTCATCCAAAAATAAAAAAGAAATTGAAAACTGTATGAGTCATTTTGTGACAAAAATCGCCAGAGTGTGAAGCAACAGTTTTCCAACAGTTTTCAAAAGGAACCATCAATAGTCACTTTAAAAAGGTGTTTATAAGCCCTGCCCAAAAAGCAGGAGGTTAAAAAGCCTAGCTCTGGCCAAAAAAAAAAAAAAAGCTCCAATTCAGGAGTTCAGGCCAGAAAGGTGAACAAACTGAAAAGATGCCAACCACCATAAAGAATCAGTGCAGTGACTTCTGGGTGGTGTGACCAGCATGATGGAGAATCAGATATTTTCTCCACTCCTCATGACCTTTCAAACCTCCATAAAAAAGGAATTCTGAGTCAGAAATAAAGTCATTTCAGCAGTCTCCACAGTCCAAGACACCAAGAACCCAAACAAGGTAAAAACTCAAGGTACAGTGGAGAAGGCTAACACCTCAGCTCGTCACCAACACCCCCTCTTCCACCACCCTCCAGACTTCCCACAGCAGAGCTGCACAAACTGACCCAGGGCTCCTCCCCCCGACTCTATGCCCATGCCCCACTCCCTCTTAGGGACTTGGAGATCTGCTCAGGTGACAAGGGCAGCAAGGAGAGGCAGCATTCTATAGAGCTGGGCAGGAGAACTGAGGAACAGAGAGAAGAGGAGCAGGATACACAGGATTTGGGGGTGGGGGAGGTCTGAGCGGAAGAGCCCATCAAAAAACAGAGAGGGGTAAGAACCTGGGTATGGGGCGAAATCAAGAAAAAATACTGACATCGCCAAAGTTGTCAGGCCGAAGAAAGCTCATTTAAAGACCCTTACAGATCAGGAGATAAAACAACAGGAGAGAGATTAAAAACAAAGAAAAGCGTCCTCCAGACCAAGTAAAAGAACTCAGGCACCCGGGAACGGCACCGCGGGACAAAGGGAAACGAATCAGTAACCGCCGGTACAGAGAACACTGTGGACCCAGAAAACGCGGAACCCTAACACACTGCTCCAGAACTGGCAGAAAAGTACAGAGAACACAACTATCAACACCAGGTGAGGGAGAAGGTTCTACGTGGCTGAGAGGGGGAAAGAAAAACTGAATAAAAGCAAACCAGCAGAAGGAGCTTCTGAAAACCCAGATTCCCCAAACAGGAGAGTGACAAGCCGAAGGGGAGGTTTAAAGACGAGGGGGAGAAAGCAGGTAGGAACAGGGATGCTTTAAAATAGATTAAGCTCAAATAACTGAAGAGATCGAATGCTACATTTACAATGGAAGAGGGAAAAATTTAATTTGGAAAAAAATATTATAGAGACAGAGATTAGAAACCCCCTCATAAATCTCATAACTTTCAATGTGAATGGACTAAAAATCCCACAAGAGTAAAGGACTGGCTAAGGAGGAAAAAACGCACAGTCTTGTTGCTTACAAGAAGCACACGTTAAAAACAAACACGTGCACCCAACAAAAACGAGGCGCTCGGAAAAAATTCCCTATGCACCAAGTCAATCCAACATGCTAAGATCTATAATCATGCTACCAGGCAAAATAAAAACGAACATTCAAAACAAAACGAGATGAATGAGGAAAATACTTTATACGCAAAAGAACTGCAGACAATAAACCCATTCAATGTTAGACTTAAAAAATTCATAAAAGAGCCATTAACTGAGAAGACACACAAAGTAACACAAGAGTGGCAGGAAACGTCAGCGGGCCTCTCTCAGGGTGAGTCGAACAGAAATCTATACACAAAAGGGAATGCACAGAACTGAACAAACTGTCGAGCAAAGGAGAGCTAAGATGTGTGACGGCGCCATCTCGATAGACCGCAAAGGGATAAATGCATATGCATATGTAATTACACACATGCCCACATACGCTCTCTCTGCACCACACAGAACCTTTCTGAAAACTGCCCCAAGTGCTAGCACAGAAACACTGCAAACAAACGTAAAGAGGGAGAAGCAGGACATACATCAATATATTGGGACACATAAATTTCTACACATAAAATATTATATTTATATACCAACACATACATTCATATAAATAACGAGTGGGTCAAAGAACAAATCATAGAAACGATAAAACGATAAAGACTTAAACAACTCACCAAAATTTCTAGGAAGCGGCTAACGAAAACCTCAAGAGTAAAAATCATATCCCTAAAAACATACTTTATCAAAAAAGAAAAGGAGAGGATTGGTGAATTCATATATTTAAAAGAATTAGAAAGCCAACAAACCTAAAATAAGCAAGTGGGGCTCTTAAAAATAAGATGAGAAATAAACTGAAAAAACCTAAAGAAATTCTGATAACTAATACTAACAGCTATTTTTAAGACATAAAATTGATAAAAAAAAAAAACTTTAGCCAATCTGATTTAGCCAATCACAACAAAACCAGAATAAAAACAACCAGAACATATTCCTACATTAAATGCTTTAAAAAAAAGAGAATAAAAAAGAACAGAGATCCAAAATATGTCAATTATCCAAACTGACAGAAAACCAGATAGAGATCTTAAATAAACCCAGTCTCAGAACATTAAACAGATCTACCTGTAAAGAAAGTACCTCCCCCCCCCCCAAAAAAAAAACAAAGAAAAAACAAAGCCTCCCAGTCCTGATGCATTTGCAGGAGAATCTTAACTCACTTTTAAGGAGCAATTGGCACGAGACTACACCAATCCTCCTCGAACAATCAAAACTATCTACCTAAGTCCAAAAGCCAACATAACACACCACACAGAAGCAGCAGCCAACACACACACACACACACACACACACACACACACACACACACACACACACACACACTCTTTAGACACAGTATCAAAAAGTGTCAACAGTTGCACTGAGACAGGAAACATATAAGAAGCTGCACCATCGAGAGGACAAACTACTATTTGAAGATGGTAACACATCCCAGCAAATCCAACCCTCTCACGACGAAAAGCCAAGACAACATCCAAGTTCAACAAAGTTGCAGCCACAAGATTAACTCATAAAAATCATTAACATTATTCCCAAGTGGTCGAATTCTTTGACTTCTTTATGAACGAGACTGAGACTGGAAAGCTCTGAAACCCAGAACTCTTATGAGCCTGGAATCAGTTATTAAGTCTAATCATCAATAAACCCTGAAAAAGCATTGGGATGGACACTGGGAATTATAAAACTTCCAGGCTTCTTTTAAGTCCCATAAAATCCCTCCTTCTAGAGCAGAAAACATATTTGGTCTACCACTTCTTTTTTTTTTTTTTGGAGGGGAGAAGGTAGGGCAATTGGGGTTGAGTAAACTTGCCCAAGGTCACACAGCTAGTTTTTGTGTGAAGTGTCTGAGGCCAGATTTGAACTCAGGTCCTCCTGACTCCAGGGCCAGTGTTCTATTCACTGCACCATGTAGCCACCCTGTCTACCACTTCTTTAAAAAAAAAAATTACTCTGTCCCCTTGGAAATCTCACTTTCTGGAACCCTTTAATTTTTTTTTTTTAATTTGCATCAAATATATATATGTGTGTGTGTGTGTATGTATGTATGTATATATATTTTTTAAATGACACATCTTAAATTTAAGAATAATTTATTGTAAATTTGTGGGTGGGTTTCCTGCAATGAAATTTTGATGACACAATATTGTCTCATGTAACCATAAAGCACTGTATGGTAAACAAGTCATTACACACACATATTCCTGTTGACACATGCTGGACTTCCTGACAATTCATGCTCACCTGCCAACACTTGCTTGGTAAGACCTGTCAGCAGACTTGACCACTGATCAGTTCTAACTTGCACTTTGTGTGTTTATTTGGAAAATAACATAACCAGTATGACTTTAACTATGTCACACAATAGATGAAACACATGTGAACAGTTTTTCAAAACTGTCTTCTCTCCTTTCCTAATATTCACACAGCCCCCTTATTTTTATTCCACACTCCCCAGCTGTACCCGAGGCTGTCATCACCACTGCCCTGGACATTCCAACACCCAGTAGGGATGGGAATCTGTGTTCCAGAGGCAGCCACTGCTCAGCCCCTCTCAATCCCAGGGTCTCTCCTCTGTTAGCGCTTTCCTATTTATACTGTCAATAGCTTGCCTGCACACATTTGCTTACTTGTTTTCTCCTCCATCGTGAGACTGTCAGTTCCTTGAGGGCAGGAACTATCTTTCATCTCATTTTGTATTCCTAGAGTTTAGCACAGTGTCTGACACATAACAGGCATTTAACAAATGTTTACTCGTTGACTGAAGAGAGTGTCTTCACATAGAAAGTTTAGTGGGGGGGAACATGACAATTAATTATAAAAATCCACAATAAGCATATGAGAAGCAAACAATGTTCAAGGTCAGGGATGCATGTAGAAAGGAGGGTCAGGAAACATTTCTTGGAAGGGGTAAATCCTCACCACTCAAAGTCCTTGAAACTATGAAGTAGTTCCATATCAGAAACTCAAATGGTTTCCTCTATCAGAAGAACACTGAAAAAGATCTCATGCTCCCTCCTTTAGCCACGGCCTAAGGATGAGCCATGGGCCATTCCATGAAACCTCGCCCAACGGAGCTCTTCTTTGACTGTCTATGTACCTCCAGCACTTAGCCTAGGTTTTGGCAGAAATAGGCACTTTTAAAAGGTTATTCATTCATTAATTTGAGAAGCGGTATTTGAGTCAGGCTTTAAGACTCCAATGGGAAGGGAAGGAGAGAGTAAGAACACAGAAAACAACAGAAGCAAAGGAGGCTGGGACACATGCACTGGGAAGGGAGATGACCACTTTGGCTTAGAAGCAGAAGAGAGTGAAAGAAGGCTGACAACATGGAATGATGCCAAACCATGAGGTGTGGGCTCTAGGACAAGCTCTGAACTTCACTCAGCCAGGAACTGAAGGAACCAAACCAGCTCCACATTGTGAACAGCATCCTTCTTGGGATCTCAAGCTCTACACCCCTGTCAAGCCTTGTTCAGATGAGTTCAGGAAAATACCACACAATGTTCTGGTTTACCTCGTATTCAAACCCCTTCAATTCTGGCCTGCTTTGGCCAATCACAAAGAAGTTCAAGACTATGTAACTTCGTTAGCTCCTCATCATTGAAAATTTATCTTCCAGTGTCCTTAGGTCTACCCAAGGGCCTTGGATCTGATCTGTTGTACAACTGCAAGCCTTGCTAATAAACCAATTTACTCAGATTGTTGCTGTCATTCAGTCATGACCCCACGGACCACAGCTGTCCATGAAGTTTTCTTGGGAAAGATACTGGAGTGGTCTGCCATTTCCTCCTCCAGTGGATCTTTTTGTTGGGCAAACAGGTTAAGTGAATTGTCTAGGGTCACACAGCTAGGAAGTGTCCAAGACTGGATTTGAACTCACATCCTCCTGATTCCCGGCCCAGTGCTCTATCCATTACACCAGCCACCTCCTCAATTATATTCCCTCAGTTTCAGTTTCACTCGTGATAGTTAGCAAGCTAGCCAAGAAGTTGAGAGAGGGACCCCAGACCCCAAGACAACTCTCAGAAGAACTTCTTAGAGCACTCTGGTCAATTTTTCACTGAGGGGATTCTCCATGACAGACTGCCCCAGAGGTGGGCCTCCCCCTCAATCTCAATCTCAAATCTTCCAAGCTAAGGTAAACCCCCACATTGCTGGGGAAGTCCCTTAAGGGAATAATGAGATCTTATAGTAGCACACTAAAAGGAATCCCCTGGAGGAATTTCTCATATTTTGAGATCAGAGGAAACTCCCAGTTCAACTGAGAATAACAAAAAAAGTATATTATTAAACTGTGTGAAACTGGTCTAAAACTGCAAGGGATTCAGCTGATTATTCTGACCTTAACACAGCACTTTTTATTATTATATATCAAGGAAACTGAGATTGGCCATTGGACACCCTTCCTCCACCCCGTTTTTGCTGGGATGCCCTGTCTAAAGGGTCATGCCCTCTGTTTCTTAAAGGGCCCACTCCAACTTGTCCTGCTCTCCCTCTTTTAACTTCTCTCCCCACACCTTCTTAGTCAACTTCTACCGCAGTAGGAGATTTAATTTCTTTTGAACAAGATGGACTGGTTGTGGGTATCTTTCTTCTCCAAGAAAGATTTATACATGATGTAATCCGGTTGGGAAATGTGGTACACTATCAACCTTTCATGCCCAGTTCTCTCCACGCAGAGAAGAGATACTCCTAAATTTGATGAACACCCTGTGGCTGTTATAACCCAATTTCAGGTGATGTTTAAAAGTTATACATAACCCTACCCGGGGACACATAGTTGACGATACAAAACTTGCTCTCCCCTAGGGAAAGAACTACCCTCATAGAGGCTGCAAATGGACATGCCCCAGCTTATCCCACTCCTGCCAGCCCAAGGGGTCTTCTCAACTGGTACAACAAAACCCTAACAACCCAGCTGATTATGCCAGGCTATTACAAGCTAGGAAATTCTTAATTAGGGAAATACAGGCATATGCTGTTTGCCCTGAAAACTGGAATAAATTCAAAGAAACTTTTCAAAAAGAAAATGAAAGCCATAACCACTTTTATAAGTGGTGTAAAAGTGCTAAGCAACATGAAGTCAAACCCAATCATGAGACGCTGGCTACAGGGGCGAGGGGAACCTTCAGCCTCGAGGCCATGTGTGGCCTTCTAGGTCCCTGGGTGTGGTTTTTTGACCGACTCCACATTTTACAGAACAAATCTTTTTATTAAGGGGATTTGTTCTGTGAAGTTTGGATTCAGTCAAAGGACTGCACTTGAGGACCTCGAGGGCCACATGTAGCCTGGAGGCCACAGGGTCCCCATCTCCATTAGAATCATTAATTTTGCCTTTGTTAATCAATCCCAGTCAGAGAAAAAACAGTATTCTGCCAAGAGCTGGCCTACGTGGTAAGGGAAAGGTATAGGTAAGCTTTTAAAAGCACTGCCTGATGAAATATGAAGGAAGAAACAAATAAAACGCAAAATCTAAAAAAGTGAAAACACAGACCATTGTCACTGCTGCTAAGGGGGCATCAGGAAATCGTCAGTGTTTTTATTGTCACAAAAAGGGACATCTTGCCAAAGAATGTGGAAAGAAGAAACTTAAAGCGTCAAGGAAACCCTGGAGGGCCTGAGGCACGAGGGGGAAAGGCAGGAAACGGACCATGAATCCTGATACTCTTCCCTGGCCACCCCAGTCCTTGCCTCTCCCCACACTGGTGCACCACGTGTTACTCTCATAAAAGATGGAGACACAATGTATGACTGCTTATTAAACATTGGACCTTCTAGTTCAACTCTGACAAGAAAGCCACACACGCAGTTAGATGTGCTGGAGGGACTCAGTGTTTTGGGAGTCTCCAGGAAGCCCCCAAACTGCCTCCTTGCATGTAGTGCATCCATTGGGGAGCATCAAACAGTGGCCCTTGGTTTACAGGGAAGATCTTGGGAGATTGTGAGCATGAGTAGAGCCCGCAGCTACCATGCAAGGAGGCAGTTTGCCCTCATTGCCTCATGGATCGCTACCTTGTTATGACAAAAAGAAAAGCCCATGAGCAGCTGATTCATGGGGCCATGAAGAGTCAGACAACTGAACAACCCATAGTTCAATATCCTCGTGAAGTCAACGCTCTTTTGTTGTGATGTGAAACTCAGTCTTTTTCTGATCAAAGACTGGCCAAATCTCAGGTCGCTTAGGAAGGAAAAGTGTCATGCTTAAGTACTGTACCACTCCTGATGCTACAATGCCGCCTCCCCATCTCCCGGCCTCTGGAGAGCTTCCGCACGACCGTGTAAGCAGGAAGTCAGAAGTGAGTGTATTACGCGGGCCTTACGTTATGAGAGCTTACGTGGAAGAGTGTTAACTTCCAGTTTATTCACGAGTGACTTCTACGGGCTTTCCTGAGGCTTATTTGTAGAAAGCACTGGGGAAGGCACCAAAAACGATAAAGCCTTAACTTCCTCACGTCATCTGAGGCTGCGGACATGCGGTCTCTCCTGGCAAAACACAAATTGCTGGAGAGTAAAAGTCGCTGGGATTTGTTCTTTTACCCCCGAGCCCGGCACGGTGCCGGCAAACACCAGGCACTCAATAATGCTTGACGATTAATTTCTTGATTTATCAAAAACCTCTCTCTGTCCTTGGACGGACACATCACTAGCACATTTCCAAACTCAAAGAAAACTAAAAAATACTTTTAAAATTGTCTATAAACAGAGTTATGTAAACCCTCAGAACAGCACACTGCTTGTGTTTAAGAAATGATATAAAAGATGCCATCCAGGGAATGTCTGCCTTTAAACAGTGGGCTATGACAAGCACAAGGGATGACGCATGGGTAGTTCAAATGCTGTACTTGTTTCACTGGAATGTTAAAAGGCAGCCTAAAGACAGCAAAACATCGCATAGATTCTCTGTGGAGGATTTCTGGGAGGGCATCGACAAGAATTTCACAGGATGAGAAGACACAGAAAAGTAGTGATCTGTATCCTCGAAGGAAGTAACCACGTCAAAAAGACTACAGCTGCACTGAAGGTTTAAAACAGAGGGCAATTCCTAGTTTTGTGTTGGGGGAACTAAATGCATGAAAGTTAAGCACTTTACAAGGGTCCCCATGATGACCTCACCCACACTCCCCTTCAGAACCTGGACCTCACCTTCTATGCTGAGGGATCTTCCTTTGTTAGAGATGGTGACTAGAAGGCGCTGGCACAGCAGGGCTCGCAGACCATGCCGACTGCCCTCCAATGCCAGTGTTCAAGCTGCTGAGCTGGCTGCTCTCATCCAACCACGCTGGCTCATTACCGGCCAAAGCACAACCATCTACACAGACTCCTGCTTTGCGTTCTGGGTCTGCATGCCCTCAGAATACCATGGTTATGGCAAGGGCCTCTCACCTCCTCTGGTAAGGTTATTGCTAATGCTGACTTTGTTACAGATCTGCCTTTTGCTCTTCACTCCCCAAAGTTCTGACCGTCACCCATCGCTCTGCTCACACCGGCGCCACTGACCGTGTTTCACAGGATAATAACCAAGTTCATGCTGCAGCAAAGTCAGCTGCACTAGAAGGACCTGCTCATGTATTTCACTTCTCTTTTCTGTCACTGATGATGACCCCCCTAGTCTACAACAACTCCAAGGTTGAAAAATGGAAATCGTGGTCTGGGGCAAACAGGTTCCTAGGGTCTGAGTAACTGAGGAAGGCAAGCCACTCTTCCCCTAAGCTTCTATTACAAGGTACACGTATCTGTTCATAAGGGGGCCGGGCTGGCCCTCAAGGAACGGCTGATCCAATGGGTGTGGGCTGCCCTGGGCATTGGGCTCAACCCATTTATGCTGCCTGGCCACTTGTCAGCCATTTACCCAAAGTGTTTTTCACCACTGCTTCTGGTGCCTCAGCTTTTACACACTTCATATGAACATCTGCAAACTGGTTTTATATGCATGCCCAGGCTGGCCACCAGAAAGCCTTTCTCGTCATTGTAGACTAGCTGACTCACTGAGCTGAGGCACTTCCTGGTCTTAGTCACAGTTAACTTGGCTGCTAACATCCTTCTTAAAGAGATCGTGCATGAGTACGGCCCCCCAGTGCATCCAGATTCAGAGAGGGAGGTCTCATGTCACTGGCTCAATACTCTCTCAAATCTATTCTTATCAAAGCAAGGAAAGGTTACAAGCTGCCCTTGGTCGGCTAGGTGAAGTGAGCGCACCACCGTGTCTTGGCTGTGAGGATGGCTGCCCACCGAGTCCGAGGCCTGCGGGCCACCTACCACCGCTTGCTCAACAAGGTGGAGCTGATGCTGCCCCCGAAGCTGAGGCCCCTCTACAACCACCCAGCAGATCCTAGAGCTGTGTTTTTCCGGGCACCAATTATGAAATGGGGGTTGGTTTGTGCTGGATTCGCTGACATGGCTAGGCCTGCAGAAAAACTCAGCACAGCACAGTCTGCTGTATTAATGGCTACAGGGTTAATTTGGTCGAGGTATTCCCTTGTTATTATTCCCAAAAACTGGAGTCTGTTTGCTGTTAATTTTTTTGTTGGTGCTGCAGGAGGCTCTCAGCCCTTTCGTATATGGAGGTATAAATGGGAACTAAGAGCCAAGGAAGATTTGTAAAGGACTCTTGATCTGCTGAACAAATCCAGAAGCAGTTATTACCACCAAAGGTACCTAGTTTGATTAATCTTACTATATGGTTTTCAAAAAGATAATGCTAACAATGTTAACGTTCTACAGATGAGACTGTAACAGTAACCATTATACACTACCTCCA
The DNA here is from genome assembly GCA_028627135.1 of Pseudochirops cupreus. Lineage (NCBI taxonomy): Eukaryota > Metazoa > Chordata > Mammalia > Diprotodontia > Pseudocheiridae > Pseudochirops > Pseudochirops cupreus. Next base: position 199,616,509 of record CM053583.1, read on the forward strand.
TCAAACTGAAAATAAAACACACTTGTAGTAAAAAAAAAAATCTATTCTTATCTTGGGATAACTCCTAAGTTTCATACTCTTGACCCAGAGAGCTCAGGTCAGGTTGAGCATATGAACAAGGAAGTCAAAACTCTTACTGGTAAATTATGTTCTGAACCCTACTTAAAGTGACCTTTTGCTTTATCTGCAAAGCAGACCAAAGCAGGAATTACACCTCTCTCCTTCTGAAATGCTATCTAGTCACTTTCTCATAAAAGCAAAGCCCTTCTCCACAGTCTAAACATGAATGCTGGGAGGAGATACACCTGTTGCTTCTCACTGGTAGGAAATACAAAAGAGACTGAAGGCACTTCATGAAGCCAGCACTGCAGTACAGACCAGAGCTTCTGACTTTCCACTACACAACTTCCACCCTGCAGATAACACTCACATCCAAAATTTCCAGTAGAACTCCACCTGCCTGGGAAGGTCTATTCCAGTATCGCTGACCACCCAAACTGCAATCGACACTGAAGAAAAAGCCTCTTGGATCCACTGTGCTCCTGTAAAACTGCTCCTTACTTTTCCGTGTGAGTGGAACATCCAAGGATGTTTTTATTTGTCTCTTTTGCTATCATCCAGTGCTTCTTCTTCTCCAGTTAACTCCGTACATGAGAACTTTAACTAACTGTGGGAAAGTGGGTACTTTTGACTCTGCCACTGGCTTTGTGCCTCACAATCGTACAACCTCTCACATGTCCTTGCTGCTGTTTAATTCTCAGGCTGCCACCAGCTACTCTTTCCACTTAATTCCACTCCTCGCATGAAGACTGGAAAAGCCTTCATGCTATTAGTAAGATTCATGGTGAAGCAGGACATGTTTTAGACCATCTTAAGCAACTGGGCCTCACAGAAGCTGGATAGGCCACCATATTCATCAAGGTGAATCTGATCCTTGGGTGACTTTCCTCGTTACTCCAAATGATCCCCCGAAAGCAGACAAGACAATTCCAAAGGATATAACTGGATCCTTCAGACCTCTGATATTGGCTTTACATCATTTATATGATCCTAAGAGAATTATCGATGATATCAAAATAAGGTCAATCACTCTTTCTCACCTTTATCATGATTATTTAACTACAAAACTTAACAAAATGATAGTTCTACACAAAATTAGGACAATCTCATTTCCATTAGACGTTCCTCTTCCAAATTTTACTTTCTGAATTGTCAGAAACAGAATCCCCAGTCATTGAACTTTGGGACTGTCCACAAGTACACACAATATCTTTTGCCAAATACAGACGACAGGGAATCATTTATCTGTGCCAGAACCGCTATTTACAACAAAATAGATGAAGTGGATTAACAAACCTAAATATATCAATTTTGCAAATCTTAATTAGGAAGGTTCCAGTTTTTCTGGCTAGGACAAAAATTTTGAAATGAAGATTTCCTCCCTCTTCAAGTTTCACACGGGGGTTCAGAACTCCTGGTCTGCTTCATGTCTGCAGGAGAGAAGCTTATAATCCTCTTCCTCCAAGCTAGTTTGGGACATGTAGACTCACTTATTTATTCCTGACAGTATCAGTTCTCAATACTTCTATAGGACTAGAGGAAACATTTCACTAGAAATTTAGGAGCATGGTAGCATAAGTGACAAAGGCAAGAAAGTAAGGCTGTATACATTAGAAACCCTGTAAAGGAATAGTCCAGGTTTTGAGTCCCTCTGGTCCATAATTCCATACATTGGGGTTGCCACCTCAGAGCAGGCAGCTAGAAATCTCTCCTTTGAGATTGAGGAGCTGCCCCAAGCTCCAAGAGAATCTATCCCCTCCCTCCAAACCGAGGTAGAGTCTTTAGCATAAATGGTCTTGCAAAACCATATGGTCTTAGACTGTCTTACAGTTTTACCAGGAGGGGCCTGTGTTATGATCAATCAGTCTTGCTGCTCCTACATTAACCAATCAGGAGAGATTGTAATATCTCCATAAAACCCAACAAGATCTATCATAAAACCAACAAGATGCAGATACCTCATGGTGGGCCTTCTCTTCCCAGTTTTCTTGGCTATTCTCCTGATTACAAGGAGTAGGTATACCATAATCAAATGGGTTCTTCTTATCATATGCCTCAGAACTGCCTTTTGCTTTGTTTTAGATGCTGTATTACTTTGTATTACAGAGACTGTTCAAAATTAATTCCTAATAGTCTGATGATGGTTCTAAATACTGATTCTGAATACACTATGAACCTTATGAAGTTGGCATTGGATAACTGCTCTATGGGGGACAGATGTTCCAGGAATCAAAGGGAGGAATGGAAGGAAGCAAACCAACTCCATGTTGTGAAAAGCTCAGGAAGCTCTGCAACAAAGGTTAAAGGTTGGTTTGGGTTTCTTCTATTTCACCACAGCTGATTTCCACTGTAATCCTACGCATTTAAAAATCTTATTCTGAGGACTTGCTAGGTGTCACCAGACAGCCCAAGGTGCACAAAAATGGTTAAGAACCCCCTCTGGCAGTAAACTAGTGGCTGTCAAGCAGCTGCTTGCAAACCTAAGTCTCCAATCTCAAGGGAGGAACTGTCAGCTCTTTGGTTCCCTGGCCTCTAGCACAGAGTTCTGTCTAACCTCTGTAATTTTCAGAAGAATCAAAATAAGTTCATGTGAAGCCAAAGTCCCTCTCTCTTCGGGCTTAGGAAGCTAACGCATCAGCAGCATTCAACTTCTCATCTATTAACTCCAATGAAGTGAATTAACCTTCAGTGTCTGATACCCCAAAACTCATCATGCCCAGGGCCAATGTGACCCAAGGGTTACTGAAGGCAATGCCAGCGGAGACCAAATGTTGTAAGCTTCTATGAGGCTAGAAAGGCTTCAAGCCTATCTAACAGGCCACCACAGCTGCCATTCAAAGACCAGCCTCACCAAGGGCGAGATGGTTCATCACCAGGTTGGCTGCAAGGAAAAGAAATTTTTGGTCCCATCCAATCTTGAAAGCTTATCTACCAAATCAGAGCAACCGTATCATTCTCAGCAGACCCTCGACTCGATGAAGGCACAGACCTTTGAAGCAAGTTTGTACACTTAGTGCTTCTTTAGGGGGCACAGCTCTTACCAAAGAAGAATGTAAGGACTTTCCTACCGTAATGCACCTTGGGAACATAATTCGATTCAGATGACGTGATAGGCTCTGCAGGGATGAGAGGAGGACCTACTGAGAGAAAGAAGTTAGGAAACGTAAGGCCTTCACGATTTTAAAGCGGCTGCTTCTTACTCTTCAGATATAAAATATCGTGGCAAAAAAGTCTTCTGTGAGAAAAAGCGTACGTGAACACAATCAGAAAACTCAAGATACTTTCTTTCAGTTTGTAGTTTATTATTCATAGTCTATATAGTTTGCACTTTCTTAATCATAAAACATCTACATAACACATGGAGGCAGTGATACGAGGGAACGTTCACTCATGACAGCAAGTCTTTGGTGGGACACCACCTGGGCCTGCTCCACAGCCGGCTCAAGGCTTTGTCCTGGCCTTTGGTGCATCTCACAGCCAAAGCTTTCCGGCTGCCTCTCCATAACCTCTGGCTCTCTGTGGTGTTCCCCATAGCTCGTGACGTCACCATTTCAGAGAAGCAGGGCAATATGGGCCATCACAGGGAACCATCCAGGAAGGAGAAAACACAAGCCATTTTGGGAGCTTGGTCTAGGAGGTTTCATTAGGAGCCTTAGGCCAAAATGGGGAAGCCTAGAGAGCTATAGCTATCAGAGAGAGAGAGAGCAAGTGACCAGGGTGGGATAGAACCTGCTGCTCTGACCTTCATTCTGACCAACAATATAATCTCATGTGTGGACAGACAGACAGATGGATAGATAAACTAGATAGATAGATAGATAGATAGATAGACAGATAGATAGATGGATAGAGAGAGATGGATGATAGATGGGGAGAGAGAGAGAAAGATAGATAGATGCATAGATGGAAAGAGATAGATGGGCAGATAGATAGAAGGATAGAGAGATAGAGAGATAGACAGATAGATTGATTCAAGGGATACCTGGCTAGAAAAAGAATTTCTTAAAGGAGAGGGAGAGGGAAGGAAGAGATCCTGACTATACTATAAGAGATCCCAAAGAGTCTTTTGAAGAAACTAACTGAGCTAGATAGGACGCTCTACAATAAGCTCAGACTCTTTTTAATGTAAAAAAGGAGATTTAACCAAGGTTGAATATTTTCAAAAAAGGAGCATGAACCAATAATAATGACAGAATAGGCACAGGCTTAGTCGAAAAGTTCCTCACTAGAGGGTCCCTACCCCAATGAAAATAACAAGCCCAGTCTCTATTTATGTATTTATCTATGGGAGGAGGGAGGGGAGAGAAGGATGGATGGAGGAGAGAGGGAGCGGAGAGAGAGAGAAAGGAGAGAGATGGAGGCAAGAGAGAGAGGGGAGAGAACTACTCCTGGGTGATGGAGCACTCACCTGAGGTTTCTACATTCCTTGGTTCAGGATCATCCAACTGCAGAAGCTCTTCTAGGGCCAGCTTGGCCGCATTGGATCGAGACTCCTTTTTATTCTGTCCCAGTCCAGTTTTATATTGAACACCATCCACCACAGCACAGAAGGCAAAATAAGGACCCATAACATTACCTGAAAGAAATGTCCAGGGACACAGGTATGAATTTAACTGTGAATACAATTGTTGGAATTTGGTCAAATGAGTCAAAAGAAAGAAAATATTACTGATATGGAAATAATCAGCAATTTATTTTTCCTGGTCAGAAAAATTCTTCTAAAAATAAGACAGCATGAAGTGCAAGCTGCTGTCTAAAAAAATCCAAAGGCAATGTCAGTAACACTCGGGGGCGTGTTTGGCCAACCGCGGTCTTTCCTCCAACTCACAGAATCTCGGTCGGAAGGAGCCTCAGAGATGAGCAGCCCGCTTGTTCCTGCCTGAGAACCCCTGAACAACAGGGAAGAGACGCGGACTGGGCATCAGGGGTGGGGGGAGATGAGCTCGTTCTGCTAGACAGAGTTTCCTCTACTTTCAAAATCCAGGAGCCTCACATTATTATTACTTGTGTTTTGTCAAAGCCTAAGTCACCCCTACCATCTATCCCTTTTCTCACTCACAAAAACACCCCAACAATTTTAAAACTGCAATAAAAAAAGAAAACATAAGATGTCTCATAGCAAAAACAAACAACTTGGAAAGAAAACCAAGGAGAGATGATTAAAGAATCATTGGGCTACCTGAAAGCCATGATGAAAAAAAGAAAAAAAAAAGGGGGGGGGCCTGGATATATTTGAAGAAATCCTGGAAAAAAACTACCCAAATCTATTAGAAGAGAAAATGCACATGGAATCCATAGGTCTTCTCAAAAAACTTCAAGCAGCCAGAAAGAAAAGAGTGCAGCGTCAGGAACATGAGCAGGATCACTCATGATTTAGTAGGCCCTATGCTGAAGGTGAGGCCTAAACAAGGGAGAATGCTCTCCGTTCTAATGGGGGAGCTGGTACAAGCACCCTTTCTGAATCCCAGTATCATAGAGGGTCATCAAGTGTGCAGAAAAGGCAAGAGTTAAACAAAGAACCTGCGAGAGATGGGGAGAGATGGGCTACTTCAAGAAAGAATAAGCCGGCTCCTCAAGTATCTAGATCCTTGAGAGAGATTTGGGGAGTGGTTTATTTTTATATCAAAAGAAAGAAAGTGGGGAATGAATACACTAGGAACCGAAGGGAAAGGAAAGGAAGCTCTCTCATAGCCCCAGCACACAAAAGTAGAAGTGACCCAAACAGGATGCCTCTCCCCCTCTCACCCCAGGGCACTTTCTGAGACAGGCTGGGAAGGGAGAAGCCCTACCATGATGGGGTTGCTGAAGCCAACCTTCACTGGCCCCTCCTATCCCTTCTCATTATGTGAGGGTCTCCATGATAATTCTCAATCACAGATCCTGTTATCTGAAGAGCTACTCATTCTTTCATGATTTAGCCAAATCTGCAGGCTCAACAGGACATGCTTCCTGGTCCCATTCATGGGAATTACCCAACAGAATCCACAATTCTAGGGACCTCTTTCTTTTCATTAGCATCCCTCCAAAACCAAGAGGCCAACGCCTCAGGGCCTGTGGACTCCCCAGAGCAGATGGTTCTTTCTGATTTGGTGCAACAAAGCCCTCCTGAGCCCAGCAGCACTTAAGGGCCTCTTACTGAAGGCTCCTTCAGCCTTCTGTTGTCCTCTCACTATCCACCGGCACAGGGCTGTCTTTCAGTTTTTCTGTGGTATCAGAGAAGCTCCCTCAGGGGCCAGCAAGCAGGCAGCAGCCCTCCTGTGTCCTGCAGAGTCTGGACCTGGGGGATAGCCCCTGGGGGACGCGGGGTCAGCTGGCACCAGGAGGCAGCTCTCCATCACATACATCAGCTGAGAGCTACACCAACCCTACCTGCCCCTGGATTAAATTCAACCTGCCACACCCTCCAATTACTTCTGCCTTCCCAAACTGCTTTGTACTGACTTATAGGCATATATAAAGTTTCCTACAGTTGAATATAAACAGCTTGTGGGAAGGGGCTTTTCCGGGTTTTGTCTTTGCATACCCAGTACCTAGGAACAAAGCAGGCACTTAATAAAAACTTGCTGAATGAAGGACAGAAGGAAAACGGAATGAAAGTTTCGCTGCCTTTCTTAGGAGGTGCCAAAAATGCAAATGCTGCTTTTTTTACCACATTCCCAGATGCTGCTAAAAGAAACGACCAGAATTGCACTCCAGGCCGAGGCTACACCTGCATCAGGAGGTATTTCCTGCACTACCACAGTGGTCTGGACGCTGAGGATCCACGCACAGATGTCTCCCTACGCATACAGGGATTCTGTACCAGAAAACAAGCACTTCAGTCTAAGTGACCCCAAACTGTGGAATTTAACCCCAGATTCCCCTTCGAAGACTGAGGAGGCTAAAGCCAAAACCGAAACCAAAGAATTTCAACTTAGCTGCTCTCAGCGACACAACGATGGGAGACAACTGCCAAGGACTCATGAGGAAGAACACCGTCCACCTCCAGAGAAAACACGGCTGGGATCTGAATGCTGACCAAAGCATCCTTTCTGGAACTTTGTTTTTCTTGGAGTTTTTTGATCTGTGTTTTCTTTCACAACACGACTAATACGGAAATCTGTTTTGCATGAGTACAAATGTATGCCCTATGCCAAACTGCTTGCCTTCTCAATGAGGGGGGAGAGGAAGGAGCGAGAGAATTGTCACCTCACAACTTTTAAAAAAGGAACGTTAGAAGTTATAATTGGAAAAGAATACTTTTTAAAAGAACATTAATTTCTTTTTTAAAAGGATGTCAAAGTTGCTTAATGTTATCTGACACAACCTTCTACTAACCTCAGCGACGGGTAACCACAGCAATAGGGCCACTGTATTCAATTCAGAGCCACTGGTAATCTTGCCTTCAAAGCCATGGCCCAGGGAAGGAACCCAAGAAACTTTCTTGGCAACTGCCTTGGTGGGTACTGTAAGCCCCCCACCTCTATTTACCTCTAGTAACCATAGCTACTGACAACCCAAAAGAGAGAGATCTGATCCTCAAAGCGCTTGGCCCTGCCAACGGTTCCATCAATGGAAAGGAAGCTTTCCCATCTCCATCCCCAAGAAGCTTGGGGCCTTTGCCTCAGACTTGCAGCTGAAAACCCCGCTATGGCTCATGCTTGCCCTTGTCCCCATCACAGGAGGAGCAGTCTGCCTTGCTCTCCTCCTTGTGCTTAGCACAGTGCCCGGCACACCAGAAGCAGGTCCTAAAGGCTACTTCACTCATCCATTCCCCTTTCTGGGGCAAGTACAGACAACCTTAGCAAACACTTGCCTGTCGTGACAGTTTCCTTAAGGTCAAGATGCACACGCTGCATCTGTGCAAACTGATAGAGGGCTGACACCGGATTGATCTCCCCACGTTTGTACTTCATGATGAATTCCTTGGGAATCTTCTTCGGAGGAAGGACAGTGTTTGGATCGGGCAGGACAGCTTTGGAAAGCAGTGGCTCTGGAAAGTTACCTAGAAACCAAACAACAGCTTCGAGTCAGTTTAAACACAATGAAGCGGCAGAACAAAAAGCCTAACGGCCTCCCCTCGAGGGGGCTTCTCCTCCAGTCCCCAAACCGATGCTGACATTAGACGGAGACATACACAGTTCTGCCACACGATTCGTCACCTTTGCCGAGAAGCCGAGGGTGAAGGACTCTAAGCACAACCTAGGAAAGCATGTAAGCGCAAGAAAGGCAATGGTAAGAATCAAGATCACCTCATTCAACTAACAGTCAGAGAATTCTACAGCTGGAAGACCTGGCGCTCCAGTCCACCTACCCCATTTTCCAGATGTGGAAGCTGGAGCTCAGGGATCCCACCCACAAAATGGAAATGATGCTTGTACATCAAGGCATGGTCTTTAAAACACAACACAGCCATCACCTCTGGCCCCTCTGCAAGCTCCCGTCTCTGTCTCCTTTGCTCCAATTCCATCTGCTGTGCGTGGGTGTGAGGGAGTCTCCGGCAGCCTGCGGCCCAGCGTGCAACTTGGCTCTGCAGCCAAGAGGTCTTGGGCTGGCACCCACGTCCCTAAGTGGTAGGGAAAGGCCAAGCCTGTGACACTGCACCCCTGAGGACTCTGCATGTGCTATTCTATCATCTGCTCTCTCTCCTTCCGTCTTCTTCACAGGGAAAGCAGGGGACTGTGTCAGGAAATCTGAGCAGACTCCATCTATCACGTCTTGTTCACTGGCCGTGACAGGAACCAGTCAAGCTCATCTGGCAAACCTCTTCTGGATGAAGCAAGGCTGACTCTCTGCCCGCTAGGAGTGCTCCCATCCCTGGAGAGAACCTCAGTGACCCCCCAGGCCGGGCAGGTTGAGTGAGGAGCTCAAGCTCACAGCAGCAGGAAGCACCTGGGGCAGGATCTGAATCCGGCGCTGCTGGAGGCACGGCCCGGGCAGCCTCAGGGGAGCCCAGGGCACCTCCCCCCCCCCCAAACACACCGTACCTGTAACCGGCGTGACCCTGGACGCCAGGCGGGTGGCGCTGTAAGTGTAGCCCACCGGGGGGGCCCCGGCGGCCCTGGACCGCGGCACCGGCAGGTTCTTCTTCAGCATCTGCGCGAAGCTGGGCACCCGGGAACTCTGAAACCAGTCACTGTGCCCCGACATCGTCCCGGGCCTGGAAGTCCGGGGAGAGCCAGGGTCAGAGAGGGAAGTAGGCAGAAACCGGAGCGGAGCAGGGGCCGTGCCGCCTCCTGCCCGGGCCTCCGCGGGGGCTGATCGCGCACCGCCCCTCGCCCAAGTCCGCACTGCAGGAGGAGGGAGCCTGCACACCGGGAGAAGCCGCCCCCCGCCCAGTAGGGGGCGTCCCTGCCGGCGCCGGGGAACCACCCTTTTACAGGGGGGGGGCTCTGGTGCATTCGAGAACTGTCACCAAGGAAGGGGGAGGCCGACCCCCAGGGCTCCCCCCCCCCATACACACCAGGCGCCCAACTAGTGCTTCTTCTGCCTAAGGCTCTTTATGCAAAGAAGATGGTCGGGGTGGGGGAGGGGTCGGTCCGTCTTTGACCTTGCACCAGAAAAGGCAGGGCCTCTGACCCGAGGCTGGCTCCCGGCACCCAGTAGGTGCTTCATAAATGCTCCTCCCCAGAGGCCCTTGCACCTCCTGGCTGCAGCTTCTGCCCTCCCGGCGTGGCCTCAGTTTCCCCTTCTGTAAAAGCGCCCGGCGCACAAGGCCGCCGGGAGCCGGGGTGGGCCGGGGCTCGATTTCCCCGCTGTGGAGAATAGGGACCCTCTCCCCCAGGGGCGGGCCCGGTGGTCCGGTGGGTCCGCAGAGGCAGGATTCGAACCCGAGCTCAGGCCGCGGCCGCCGTGTACAGCCCGCCCCGTCCCCGTCCCCGTCCCCATCCCGGCCGGCTCCGCCTTGCCTCGGAGCCACCGCCCCCGCGTCTTCCTCGGCCGCCTCCGTCCTCGCCGCCGCTAGGACTAGGATGGAAGTGGGGTCGAAGGGAGCCCCGGGGGGCGAGGCCGCGTCTTTCAAATAGGCGGGCGCCTCCTCCGGGGCCAGGCCGCGCTCGCGCCGGCTCGCCCAATCACCAACCGCCTCACACCCGCTTCGGTCCGCCCCCGCCGGCCTCGCAGCCAATCAGGCTTCAAGCCCTCCGGATCGCGGCTTCGGCCCGCCCCGCCTCGTGAGGGCGCCACGCGGATGCACGAGATCGGCAGGGGTGCGGGCGGGGGCGCGCGCGCTGCCTGCGGCGTCTCGGGAGCGTGCATCGCACGGTGCTCCCGGCGGGGCGCCCTCCCCCGGGCCGGCGGGCTCCTGTTAACAAGTGTTTAAAGGCATGCTGCGCACCGGGCGCCGGCGCTACTGAAGAAAGGCAGAAGCCCGCCCCCGGGGCAGTCACCCAGCCGGTCCGCGGGCGTGCGAAGAAAGGCGGAGGCAGGCCGTGCCCGCAGGGAGCTGCCAGTCTAGTGGGGGAGGGGAGGGCCCGGAGCCCTAAGGCGAGCCACGTGAGGATGGGCTGGATACAAAGTATCCCATAGTCGGCAGCAGCCGGCAGCCGCGGCTCCGAGCCCGCCCAGCTCCTCTGCAAAGCCTGGCTCCACATCAGCCTCCAGGGGCTGGTGTCTAGGCCGGGAGCGCTTGGGGGCGAGCCGGGGTTCGAGATCCGCTCACACGAAGATGTGCAAGAATCCCGTAAAGACAGCTAGTGTGCGTGCAGCCCAGCCAGGCAGAGGATGGATTGGAGACGGGAAAGGCGCTGAGCCTAAGAAAGTGGAACTTTAGCTGAGACTCCAAGGGAGCCAGAAGGAGGGAGAGTGTTCCAGGCAGGGGAAATGCCCGGAGGTGCGGGGTGGAGTGTCACGTGCAAGGAACAATCAGAAGGTTATAGCGTGCAGAAGAGAGGGGTGACAGCCAGGCTAGCCAGAGGTGCTTCTACCGGGCAACACCATCGTGGGCATCACACAACCTGCAACACGCACAAACGGCGCCCCGCCCCCTTCCTGCACACTGGAATTGCCCGCCTCCTGATTCTCTGCGTTCCGGACGCTGGCCTTCCAGCATCCCCAGCCGCCAAACCGCTAACCCTCCTAAACACTGACTGCAATCAGTCCGTTTCTCATTGTTATTGCTGAGGGAAAGGGCTTTTCAAACCATGGCCATGGTGTATCAGCGGCTGACCATCTATGATTCTAGGTCAAGAGCTCAAAGGACCATCATTCCTCATCCTAAATTAAATGCTTTTAGTTCAGAATTCCTGTTCTTGGAATTCTCCAGTCCTTTGTGGAAATGTTGCTTTCCAATCTCTCTCATAGTACAGTCACCCAAGCCCAAAACATCTGCAGTGCCGTTCCTTCCTTCCCTTTCTTTCTCAAAGCAGCCCCGGTGTAATTGGATAACCTTGGCTCAACTGCCCCAAAGGAAGATGGGAGCTGAAAAGACAGACGGGAAGAACAAGAGCGCTCCCTCCAATCCAAGACTCAGTAGTAGTAGGTGCTGATGAAAACTAGAGGGTTTGCAAACCAGAGACTGACCTGATAAGCTGGGACGGAGCTGAAAATAGAGACTTATTTGAGTGGTCCAAAAAGGGAAGTTGCTGTCCTGTGCTGTGAGCTCCCTGGTAGGAGACAGGAGGGTCTGTAAAACATGAGGGTAAAAAAGGTCTCAAAAGAGCATGAGCGTTCTGGTAGAGAGATGTGCTTCTCCGAGCCCCCATGTCTGTCTTGGGAAATTTTGCTTCTCATCCATGCCCCTCATTTACAGGATTCAGCAGTTCACCTTTTCCCTTAATACCCGTGCTGAATCTCAGTAGTCATGGGATGAATAGAGAATAAATGAATTAGTCCAACTCTGGCTCTTAAGGAAAAGCCACACCCACCTCTAACTTAACTAAAAATGGGAGTACTTACATATTGCAGTGAATCTGTGATCTCATCCCACAATGCAAATTAGGACCAATCTTTGCCTTCTCAGTCTATGCTACTCCATCCATTTCCTCCTGTAAATCTGGAGTCCAGGGTCCACCCAGCATGTTGAGGACTTTCTTCTAGTTTTCTTGGCATTTTTAAGTGGCACAGTGGATAGAGCACTAGGCCTGGAGTCAGGAATACTTATCTTCCCAAATTCAAATCTGGCCTCAGCCACTTAGTAGCTGTGTGACCCTGAGCAAGTCACTTAACCCTTTTTTTCAGTTCATTTATTTTTATTTTTTAAAATAAATTAATTTATTTATTTTCTTGTTTACATTATTCATTTCCACGAGATTTTGAGTTGCAAATTTTCTCCCCATCTTTCCCCTACCAAAATAGCCATCTCACTGTATAACCCCTCCCCCAATCTATTCTCTCCTATTCCCCCATTGCCCCTCTGACTTTCCGGTAGGGCAGGATGGATCTCCCTACCCCAGAAGTCACTTAACCCTTTTGCCTCAGTTTCCTCATCTGTAAAACGAGATGGAGAAGGAAATGGGAAACAGCTCCAGTATCTCTGCCAAAGAAAACCCCAAATGGGATCATGAAGAGTCAGACAGGACTGAAACTACTCAACAACAATTCTGTGTCAAGTGTTGCATAAAGTCAAATCATAAGGCAAGTCTCTCTCTTTGGGAGTTGATAATCTAATGGGGAGAAAAGACAGTAGCATGATGTTCTATAGTCAGGGTGGGAAATGATCTAAGGAGGTAAAAGTTCCTAAGTTAATTTCATCTTGCTGAATGATGAGTTTGTAGTGATGACCAAGTCCAAGAAAACAGTCATGGTGGACAATATGGTGAATTCCCCGTATGTCCTTTTATGGTGAAGGATCAGGAATTAATTCCCAGGTGTCCACTCCACACTCCCTCCACCCAGAAGAAGGGGAGAGCCCCAGGAGCAGAGGGGCTGAGAAGCAGTGAGTCTCAGAGTGGATTTCGTCTTGCAGAACGATGAATTTCTGGAGGTGATGAAATCCAGATGAAGAAAAACGTCTTTCGGAGACTGTGGTATTACATGACTTAGCAATCATAGAGGGTCACTGGAAGAATACTCTAAAAAAAGTTGAGCCTTTGCTTCCAGGAGAAACTTGGGACTATTAAGAACACTAGACAATTCCCCAAATGTAATCTATCCCCTACCCTCCTCTGTTTTCTGGACCAAGCTCATTGTTCATGCATAGGACCTGTTCAAGGAATATGCATCAATGGTCCAATTCCATGGCTACCTGACTGCAAGTCATTGTCTAAAAAATAAACATTCTTTATCTACTTGGTTTGGTTGTTTGTTTTGTTTTGGTTTTTTTCCGGATTCAAGTTAGGCTGAACTCTTTTTAATAAAGACAGTTTGGTTCATTTTGACACAGGCAGGCCCAGTGCATCTATTAACAAGAGGAGGAGCTGGGGCTCCAGCCAGCCTGCTCAGAGCCAGATCTGGCTAAGTCAGGAGCTCAGGATGATGTTTTGGGTTTAGATTTTTCTGGCTCACTCACTATGTTTGTGCTCTATCCATTGCACCACCCGGCTGCACCTAATTTAGTAACTTTTGAGGGATGATTTAAATTTGCTTTCTGGAATGGCTGGGGCAATTCAGAACGACGCCAGCAAGACATCAGAGTGCTTTTTCCCTGAAGCTTTTCTAACAGTTGTCATTTTCACCAAACTGGTGGCTGTAAGATGAACCTTTGATTTGCAGTAATTTGTGTTTCTTCTATGATTTGTGATTTGGAGCACTTTTCTCTCTCGTAGGTCTATTGATAGTTTGCATTTCTTCCTGGGAGAGCAACTTGTTTACCTGCTTTGACCAAATGAGGGGAATAGCTGTTATTTTTTTTAATAATTAATTCCACTGCCTTCTCTTCTTCAACTGTTAATTAAATTATTATTATTAAATCCTCAATAAATTATAATTTAATAATTTTGTCATTTAATATTAATTTTGATGTAATAATTATTAAACAAGCCACTAACCTATTTAAAAAATAGATAATTAAGCAACTAATTATCCATTTAGTAGCACTATTAATAAGCAATTATATTTATTGATATGTATTAATGATTTAACTGGAATTTATCAATTTAATTATTTCCTGTTTCTCCTATTTCTGATATAGCTTGCATGGTAGATATGTGTTCGCATGTTGTCTCCCCCATTAGACTGTAAGCTCCAGGAAGGCAGGGGCTGCCTTTGCTTCTCTTTGGATCCCCAGTGCTTAGCACAGTACCTGACATATAGTAGGTACCTAAAATATGATTCTTGATTGATAGTGACTGCTTGAATACTTTAATCTATTCCTCATTCCTCTTGGGTATCAGAGAAACTTACTGCAAAGATTCCCCACCCCCAGTTAACTATTCGCCTTTTAACTTTAATTGTATTAATTTTTTAAACTTTTAATATATGTGATAAATATGTCTATTTTATCTTCCGTGATCCTTTGAATTCCTTGTTGGATTATGAACCCTGCATATTGACAGGGATTTCCTTCCTTCCTTCATCCTCTCTTGTGTTTATGATGTATTCGAATAGCTAGTGAACTTTTATGTGGTGCTTTAAGGCTTACAAAGCGTTTCCAAATATTAGTGCTGTCACTTCCCCCATTCTACTGTGGAGAAAACTGAGGCAGACGCAGTTCAAGTAACTTACTCAGATCACACAGCTAGTAAAGTGGCTGAGGCTGGATTAGAACTCGGATTTTCCTGCCTCCAGGCCCAGCCCTCTGTCTGCTGTGACACCTAGCTATCTTTTATGTCTAAGTTATGTATCCACTTGGAACTTGTGTTGGTATATGGTATAAAGTGTTGGTCTAAATTTAGTTTCTGCTTGACTTTTTTTTCTTCCAGAAGTGTTTGTTGAGTAGTGAGCCTTTGGTCTAGCAGTAGGAGATCTTTGGGTCTATCAAACACTATGCTAGTGTGTTGCTTTTGCTTTGTGTGTTGTACACCTAATCTGTTCTACTGATTGGCTCTCTATCTATTGCCAAATTGATTAGATAAGTAGGGTTTGTACTTAAGTTTGATGTTTGGTACCACTGGGCCTCTTTCCATTCCAATTTTCCCCCATGATTTTCCTCAAGATTCCTTCTTGACACCTTCTACATACATACACATAATGTATATATGTATGTGTATATACAAAACCGAGAGACCCCAGGTCCTTTTCTCAGAGCTGGCACAAAAGAGGGGAAGGAAGTTACCTCCCCTCTCAGTCCAGTTCGTGTGTGAACTACATTCTTGACTTTCTGGACTCTGGTCCAGCCTGCCAGTTTTAAAGATGCCCCCCTTCCAGTTATGCAGGCAATCATAGGAGGTTATATCCATTTACTTGGTAGGAAAATGCAGGACACAGGGTACTTCCATGTTAAGTAATCTGGGCGTGTGCAGGGCAAGCTCCCTATCCATCCAATAGCATGATAATGACTGATAGCATTTGTCACTTTTGTGAAAGGAGCTAGCTCAGCTGAGCAAGGGAGTGGCACATCCTTTGGTGACACCCAGAAGTAAATTTAATGGGGATTGTAAGGGAAAGAAAAGAAGGGAAAGAAAGACTCTTTAGGCCAAGAGTTGGGAAGTGCCCTGGTCTAGGGCCTTTCCTACGTGTGTGTTTCAGTACTTTTTTATTTCAAGTTTGAGTCCACTCTCCCCAAGGTCCACCTGTGTACAGAGGGGCTTGGTAGGGGGATGCTTTGCACCAGTCACTTTAAGGTTGAGTCAGTTCGTAAACAGCAAAACAACATACCTACCTACCTATAGCCCCTCCAAAATGTATTACTATTTTCTGCATATATTCCACATCATCATTTCTCACTTGTCTTTTCAAATTCCTCTTTAAATTCTCATTTCCCTCCCTATGTCTTTCTTTAGTTTTCTTATTAAGCTTTCTCAGTCACTGTTAGGGATCTTATAGCAGTCCCATTCTTAGTAAGAGCCTCGTATGTACTAAGCACATAGGTGCTTAATAAATGCCTGTTGAATGACATAATTTCAGGGAGTCTAATTCTTCTTGCAGTTTCTCAGTCTCTTTTGTAGGCTTATCATACATGTCTTGTCTCCTATGCATACATGTACCCCCAGGACTCAGTTCCTGGCCCTCTTGTCTTCTCTGTTTGTGAGCTCATCAGATACCATGGATGCAACCTTCATCCCTATGCATGTGACTCTTAAATCTATAGGTAACCCAGGTTAGAGATGCATATTCTATGTATAGCTTAAGTGGGGTTATTACTACCCTTTCTACTAGTTCATCTTCCTTCTTCATTCTCATCTTGGATTCTAATTAAGAATTTTTTTTTAACTTTTCACATTAATAAAATTGAAACATTTCTCTTGTTGATTAATCAATTAGCTCTGGGCCCCCACCCCAGTTTATTAAATATCAATGTTTATATCAAATGCATTATTCCCTAGGCCTAAATGTCACAGGTACTGATTATATTATCTATTAACAGCATAACAGACAGTAAAACAAAGAAAGAAGCAATTATTTGCACTGTATGAAATGTGAGATAGATCACATTCTGAACACCTCTGACTATTGCTACAACTGCTGACTTCGCAATTTAGGCAACACAGTCTCAATCTTCACTTCCCTCACGGTATCAGTTAAAGCCTCTTGAGTAATTCTCTTTGTTTCTGCACAAGATAAGGGTTAAGTGCAGGTCTCTCAGGAAATAAGGTCCCTTAGTTCTTTTTCTTTGACTTCTCTTTAGCCGCCACAGTGAACAGTCTTTTCAGTGACAAACTCTGAGTCTCCACAAAGAACAGAATGACAGTAACCTATATAATATTTCATTGCCTCTTACAAATACAGTAACAATACTTATAGTCTTTTTGGGAGAGGTTTGGAACTAGGTGTTATATACACATATGTGTGCAAATACACACACATCGCATGACATGGGCAGGTATATGTAGGTGTGTACATGCATTTGCATATAAACATATGTGTGCACATACTTGTGTATATCCAGCTTTCATCCATCTCCTGAGCTCCAGTCCTGAATCTCCAACTGCCTCAAATGGCTCAAAACTCTAAACTTCATTCAACATGTCTAAAGCAAAGCTCATTATTTTTCCTCCTGAACTCATCCTTCCTAACTTTCCTGTTTCTGTTGAGGGGACCACCATTCTTCCAGGCATCCAGGTTCAGAACTTTGAAGTGATCTTTCACTCTTCACTTTAATTTTCCCAATATCCACATTCTCCCCAGCCTGCCCCTGTTAAATCACTTCCAAGATTTGGCCATTCTAATCCTGCAACATTTCTCATGTCTATGCCCTTCTCTTTGTTCATACAGTCACCACTGAGGGGCTCATTCTGCCCCTCGTCACCTTTTGACAGACCAACCACGATGTCCCCCTAACTGCTGGTCTTCTGCCAAACCTTGCCTTTTGTTCAATTTGTGCTTCTTTCACACGCAATTGCCAGATGGATGTTCCTGAAGCCCAAATGAGATTGCATCATTCCCCTACTTGGTAAAACTAGCACTGTTCTGTTACCTTTAGAGCAAAATAAAAATTCTTCCGTCTGGGTGAGTCCACTTAGGACCAAAAAGCCCTTCACAGTCTGGCTTCAGTCTACTTTTTACGGGTTAATTACACATCATTCCCCATCATGCAGTTCAGGCAGACTCCTTCATTAGCTGTCCCATTACCCCCTATGTGTCTTTGAACAGGCTGCCCCTTGAGCCTGGAATGCTCTCCCTCCTCACCTCTGCCTCCTGGACCACTCCAAAGCTCAGCCTAATGGCCACTTTATCCAGGCTCTTCCTGATTCCCCAGATATCAGGGCTCCTCTTCTTCTTACCCCCTACCCCCTTGCATTTGTTTTGTGTTTTATCTGTGAACATGTTGTATCCCTTCAGGAGAACGTAGACTCCTTGGAGGCAGGGATCAGGGGATTTTTATTTGGATCCCTGGCACAGTGCCTACTGATTCTGGAGATGTTTCTCACACTTTTACACCATGGACTCTTTTTCCTCCTCTGCCAGTTTTCTTGTGAGATTTCCCTTTTAAGGGTTGCTTTCCTTTCCTGGTTTTTTTTAATGCTTTATTTTATTTGGGTCATTTCTAGTTGTTTTGAAGTGACAATGTCCTCCTAGGTTTGAGACATGCTTGCTCACTCATTGAGTGAGCACAATGCCACGTCTTTTTCTTTCTTATCTTTGACTTGTAATAGTTTATTGAGAGTTTTTAAATCTCTCACATTGTATTTCTGTCTAAATCTTTTTAACAACTTTTTTCCTTTAAAAATTTGTTGCCATACCATATTATACTATGGCAGTGGTTCTCAACCTTCCTAATGCCATGACCCTTTAATACTCGTATGTGGGCGTATCTGCATGTGGGCAGACCCACCTGGAGACAGATAGAAGAGCGGTGTCTCGGTCCCTAAGACCGTCAGAAATATGTGTTTTCTGATGGTCTTAAGCAACCCCATTCAACCTCCAAAGGGGTTGCGACCCACAGGTTGAGAACCGCTGCACTATGGGGTAACAGAGTTGGACACAATCACAATGACTCTACAACAACAAATATACTCCCTAACTTTGCACAGAAACACTAACCAGATTTCCTAAATTTTTACTAGAACTTTGATAAATTTTTCAAAAAAAATTTGACTTTTTATTTTTCACATATGGGAGGGTTCTTACTGGGAAGTTTGTGGTGTAAAAAAAAAACAACCTAAATGCATCAATGAAACATTTATAACAATTCAGCTTCTCTGCCTTTTCTACTTTGCTAAATATGCTACTTTGGGATTACTCATTCTCCCTCCACCTCATTCTTTTTGTGTGTTTTTAAAAAACGTTGATCAAATGTACCATGGTGGTAAGAAAATTACCCTGCTTGTCTAGGTTCACTGCAGACCTCTCTTCCATTTTTGTACATTTTTTAATGTATTACTGATGCTTTTCCCTTTGTACCATCTGGCCACAAAGTCCCAATTCCCCTCCCCCAGAAGCTCTCCTGTATAACAAAGAAGTAAAATCCAGCAAGACAAATACACACGTTGGGTAGGTCTGAAAATTGTAGTTAATTACCTCTCTGCCGAGTGGGAAGCTGAGTCACCATCCAACTCTGAAATCAAGGTTGGTCATTGCATGGAGAACAGAGTTCAGTCTTTCAAAGTTTTCTTTTACATCATTGCAGTTGCTGGACAAAACTGCTCTGGTTCTGTTCACTGTGTATCAGTGAACTAATGCTTTTTCATAATTTCTTATAGTACAGTAATATTTCACTATATTCACATCCCATAATCCATTCATCCATTACCCAATTGATGGGTAATCACCTTATAAGCAATCCTTTAGCACAACAGAAAAGTGCCATCGTAATTTTTTTTTAAACAAATGTGTTTTTTTCTCTGTCTTTGTTTCTTTGGGATCTACACCATACCCAGCAGTAGTATCACTGGGCCAAAGTATATGCACATTTCGGTAACCCCGTGACTAGAGTTCCAAATTGCCTTATGGAATGGTTAGACCAATCCACAGGCCCACCAGCAGTGCCCATTAGTATGCCTTCCAACAACTGCCACTCTCCTGTTTTGTCATCCTTGCCAATCTGATCGGTTTGAGGACAGAACTTCAGAATCGTTTTTCATTTTCACTTCCCTTATTATTAGATTTCACTTAGTCTTCACTTAATAAAATTCACTTATTCTTCATTCAAAACATAGTAATTTCCTCTACTTACGATCATATTATATTATCTTGGTTCTAAATTATCAAGTCTATGTGTGTTTGGGTGGATCACACTCACTGATCAGTATGTCAAGATAGATATTGCAAGCAGACAATGTGCTGGGGACAGAGATGAAAAGGAGAGTGGGTTGGACTGCCTTTAGGAAGCTGGACACTTCTCTTCAGAAGCCCAAACTCTCCTTGAAACAAGGGATTACTTTTTAATAATAGTATATTTCTACTGATGTAACATGGCTGTATATGAGTAGGTATATGGTACGTGTGAGCTAGCTGGAACATATACATAGTGAGCAATTATGCAGAATGTAAAGGATGGCATTGGGGAAGTAATAACTAGAGAAAGCAACGTGTCTGTCGCATGGCAAGAGTGAGGGACGCTGGCCAAACAAACAGCCTGATTCACATAATGTGAAGGGAATGCAAAAGAGGCTTCTGGCAACATGAAGGTGATAGCCCTGGGGAAGATATTCACTGGCACATATATTTATCTGATCTCAGACCATCCCCTCTGACGAGGAGTGAAGAGAGAAGTCTATGGCAGGTATGAGGGATGGCGGAGTAAAGTCATAATGAGAGAAGGCCCATCTAGAAGAAGGAAGGGCAGAATGGTTCCATTTTCCTGGAGCACACAGTCAATGGAGGGGAAAGGTAGAAAACACAGAAATGTTGCATTTCGTACCTATGAGTGACTTTATGGCTGAGTGTAGAAGCTCAACTAATTATCTGGGGCATAAAGAGTTAGGAAGTGTTACCTAGACACGTTCTTTACAGGGTCCAGTGGTCAAAGTTCAGGATGGCAATGCTGCCCATTGTGAAATAACAAGGTACAGAAGACAACAAAGACACAGACGGGAAGACTAAGGCATTCGCACACGGAAGCTAAGTTATCCTGGCTTTTTATTACAACTGTAACAAATCACATTTTAATGCTCTGCAATCAGATCACAGCTTCTTAAACTATATACATACTCGAATTTATACAAGTCTACACATTACCAAGGGGGATAAAAGCCATCACCAACCAAAAAGAAAGGCAAATTATCAGCAAGATTTGAAAAAAAGTTACAGCTAATTAGTCACAACAATTCACAGTTAATCTGCAAATATCCTAAGGATGCAGGAATCATATTGCACATAATACAATTCTAAATGCTAACCAAAAGATTTACAGGTTTAATCTTTTTTCCACAAAATTTACATCATCATGCGATACTTCACTGTATACAATGGTGGCGCTACCATAACAGAGACACTCCCAAACTGAACGCGGCAGCCAAAACCCCATTAAAAGCATCTTTAAATTATACAGAAAATAACTTTACTATACAAGTGTAGGAAACCTAACGGGCACAGAGTTAGCGCTTGGCGCAGACCCTGGCACGTCAGTGCTCGTCCTTGTCCTTCCCCTTCCTCTCCTTCTCGTCCTGCAGCGACGTGCCCAGCTTTTTGATGAGGACTGAGAGAACCTTGTCCAGCGGGTCCATGACTCCTCTTTGAAGCCATTTAGGAATAGTGGTTCTGGCGTGATGAAAGCCCAACTTTTGAAGAATATAATCAACACCTACTGGGTCAATTTTTCTTCCAGTCCAGGAAATTAACCTTAAGAAGAAAAAAAAATTGCGTAAAGCCTCCCACAGAACTACAACCTTGAATTTAAAAGGTGGTTCAAAACTACCTTTCTGCTCACGCAAATCCTGGCATGCACAGAATTAGCTGCTACAGAACATGGCGAGCTCGCTGGGCCAGTCTTACACAAACGCTGTGTGTGTCTGATGCCACATGAGAGTAAGTGCATCTACAAGTTCTTAAGGAAGCCCAAATAACAGGCCCATTTTTTCCTTTTTGCTAATTCACTGATGGATCTAAAAGCTCTTCTAGGCCTGGGCATGTACTAACTGCAATGTCTCAGAGAGCAACTAAAAAAAAATCTCTTTAGTTTTAAAGGATCCCTTAAGAGTTTCTAGAATCAGCAGGCAAGGGGAAGGACAATGGATCCGGGTTCAAATCCTGCCTTGGCTACTTGATGCTCTTGGGCAAGTCATTTCCATCTTCAGCTCTCCCGTTTCCTTACCTGCAAAAACAAGAAGAGAACTAGAAGGTCTCCAAGGACCCTTTAGCTCTGGATCTGTGAGCCCATGACTGCTGTGAGGACCCCACGAGACACAGTGCACAGAAAGCTGGCAGAGAAACAGCCCTGAGTCCAAGACCTTTGGCTTCCGTGACAATTAAATGGAAAACCATATGATTTCTACCTTTATTTCATGTGTAGTCATTCTGCCTACTTGCATTTACTAAGCAGACTGTCCTCAACAGTTTTCAGCATCACCCAAATACTTTAACATTTTAAAACTTTCAAGCAGTTCTGCAGAAAGGGCTGCAACTCCCCACTGCTGAAGTAAGAGTACTTTGCTCGTTTGGTTATGGTATATTCTCTTGAATGAAAACTTCCCACTATCAAAGCAGTTACTAGCCCTTGTCTACAGAGAAGTCATTGCTTATAAGATATTTTGCTATATTATTTTTGGTGTAGTAATGTTTGAATATAATATAGCCTTTATAAAAAGTTGAATGTTTTCTTTTAGCTGGGGACAGCAGGGGCACATGGCCTGGACTCTAGACAGCTGAGAAGAGGCCCCGTGGAGTTTACAAACCAGTCCTGGGCTCAGAATGACAGGATTTAGGAGCTAATTTCCTAATTTTACAAGATGGCCAAACTGAGGCCTGGAGTGGTGGAGTCTTGTACAAGGTCACACATGTGGTAAGAAGCAGAGTCAAGATTTGAACCCAGGCTCCCTAGAGCTCTCTGTACTGGACCATACTGCCTTGCAGAAGACCTGTGTACAAATCCCAGTTCTGAACCTGAGCAATCACAGGAAAAAATCACCTCCTCTGTGTGAACTTCACTTCCTTCATCTGAAAACTGGGGAGAAGTGACAGACATGGCCAGTCTTCCAGGACCGTTTGGAGGGAAGTTTGCCTTATGAACCTTAGTGCCCGACTGAAAGGAGAGAGGTCGCCATAAGCAGGAGAGGCTCCAGGGCCCCTTGTTAGGAGGCAAAAACAAAGGCCTGCCAAGCCAACACACAGGCCTTTGGTCCACTTAAGGGAGGCAGCAGGGTGTGGGGAGGGAGGAAAAGACCCAGGTTAGAATCTCAGGATGGCTGCCTGGCCTGTGTCATGGCAGACAAGCCTCTTCACCACTCAGGTTCACGGCTCTCCCATCTTTGAACTGAAGGGGGTGGACTTATCTGGTCTCTACAGAACCTGTGAATTCTAAAACCTGTAGAATTATATTTCAGTATAAAACATAAAGTTCATTACACTGGATCCAACCTGTGCCAAAGCAAGATTTGACAAATGCATGCATATGGAAGGTGACAGCCCCCAACTGCTCTTGTCTAGTCACACACTCAATAATAACATGACCTGTTCATGGGAAAATGTAACTACTGAGAAAATGCACCATTTTCAAGGCCAGCGTATTATGACTCAGTGCTTTAAAACATCCCAGAGAGCCCTGGGAGCAGGCGATGAATGGCTGGTTCCAGGGGACAGCCTATGCTCCATGGTACAGGTTCTCACAGGACCAGGATGACCAGCTGTAATGGTAATGGGAATCTGAAGATTTTTCCTGTCCCTTAATAGACCTAGGGGTCTATTTGAAGACTCCCCTCTTTGAAAGTAAACTCTGCCCCCTAATAGGCTGAATGTAGTCACATGGAGCCTGTGGTGGGAGGAGTTTGCAGAAGGGAAGCAGAGCCCACAGGAAGCTGGTCAGAGCTAGCCAGACTCTGGGGGAGAGAGGATGCTCATTAAGGAGACAGAGAGGTTTGTGAGTAAATACTGATCTGGTATTGGTTTGTAGGAAGGCAGAAGGATGCTGTGGCTCTCAGTGTTATTACTGCTTCTGAATACCTTTGGTACTATGATGGAATTGGCTCACTGGTTTTGGGATCTGGTTTTCTGGTGTCTAAATAAATGCTTCAGTTCTGTCCTCCATCTGGAGAATCAGGTATATTTTGCGATCGAACGTCATGTGATACTTATAGTCACGGTCTTTATTGTGATCGTGTGTGCTGTAAATATTACACTAGCGCTACACCAGCCTCTAGCTTAGGACCTCAGATCCAGACCCCATGATTGTGTGTATCAAACAGTTCAGATAAGGGAAAGAGAGTCTAATAGCAGGCACGTGTTCCCATTTCCAGGCCTGCTAAAATTCCCCAATTAGCTAGGAGTTTCAAGAAGAATGCTTGTGGATGTATCATTAGTCACTAAAAATCAGGAGAGAGACAGCACGTCTGTCCGTGTAAACCAATTGCTGTATGCTAACTCAGGCTAAGCACAAAGCACTGTTTCCTGGGGGGAGCTAAAATAAAAGTAAATGACCAGGAGTATTCAGGGGTGGAAGGGACTCAGCAATGGCTACTTTTCTGAAACCCTCTAGGAGACCCCGGGCAGTGGGGTCCAGCCCCTTAGAGGCCTCCAGCTCCTCTGGGAGGGGGCCAAGGAGAACAAGACAACCGTGGCATGAAAGAGGCTGCACAGGTCCAACCACCCTCAACAAGCAGTAACACCGAATGAGCCACTTTCGCAGACACTATTTGGGCAGGAAACCACTTGGAAGAATGCAGCCCCCAGGACATCACTGCAGGTGGGCTACGAAGGATGGACAACCCACCGTAGTGTAGGTTCCAGATGCCAGGTGTTGCACATGAAGTCTCTCCAGTCTACAGTTGTGTATGTGATGCTTTCTTCTCTGTCCTTCTCAGAGGAATTGTCGTCATGAATGATGACTGGACTCTTCTGTCCCGGCCGAGTGGATAACAGTCGAGGCGGAAAAATAGCTGAAATGAAAAAGGAGAAGTTAATTTGTGAAGCATAGAAATTCATGTGAAATCAATAGGAGACAGAATGAGGAAATTATATACATTTGTTCAAGTAAAAGGGGATCAAAAGATGAGAAAACAAAAGACCAACACCTACAAATTCAGGTGATTCTGACTGACAAGGTAACAAACAATCACCTAGTAATGCCCTACATCTTTATTTCTCTCTCCTACACTCCAATCTGGGCCTCATTTAAGACCCAGCTAAGACTCACTCTACCATCTCTTTTAAAATTACAAGTGAAGTCTATTACACTACAGAGGAAGCCAGAGGCCCTGAAGGTCTTTTCCCTCCAACACCAATTAGGAAGAATGTGCCATAATTTCTTTCTGGGTGGCATCTTTGCAAACAAAATAACTCTATAAAAAAATCGTGTACTTAGAACTCAGTGTAAAGAATGTCGACAAATTTGTTTTACTGTTGTTTAAGCCAAGCTTTCAAAAGGACCCTGGACAAAGGGAACAGTATTTACATATGATGGTTTCATAAGCTTGTCAACCCTAACATAATTCTGCAGGATGATGATAACAGGTTAACAGCCTGACTGAATGCCTGGAGGGAGAGTCGCTGTATGTACTCAATGGAAGTATTAATTTATAACTGACATGAGCATTCTATTCATTCAGTTATTAAAATATTTATACTTACCATCATTTTATGAAAAATAAAACTTCCTCCTAAAAACACCCAGGGCAAAGCACTGGTTACTGGGAATTGGTAGGCACAATATCAAAGAAACAGTAAATCTAAAAAAAACCACATTATCTACACATATGTTCAAGTAAAGCCTGCTGTCACTCTTTAAAAGCCAAACAAGGATCTGAAAGCTTTTCAAGACTGGGGGAAAAATTATAAAACAAAACAAAAAGAGAAAACAAAATTGAAAAGCTGAACTCTAAGTGTGGCTTGCATATGTCTGTGAAGGATTTCTACACATTCTGTCTGTGCCAGGAGCCTGGCCCAGAGTTCAATCACTTCCTCCAAATTCTAGCTCATTCTCAGAGGTATCTTCAAGGCTTCATTTTTAGCACAAGAAGCTTGCACTGTGAGGAAAGGGACAACTCCAAGCTGTTATAAGCCGGCCTTCAAAAGTAAGTAAAACTTGACATATTATTTATTTCAGGCCAATCTTTAAAAGGTCATGATCCTTTCATCTGAAAATGAAAAAAAAATATTTCTACTGATGAACTTCTGGCTACATTTTTTTTTTTTTGCTTTTTGGAGGGAGGAGGGCAGGGCAATTGGGGTTAAGTGACTTGCCCAAGGTCACACAGCTAGTAAGTATTAAGTGTCTGAGGTCACATTTGAACTTAGGTCCTCCTAACTCCAGGGCCAGTGCTCTACTCACTGCACCACCTAGCCGCCCCTCTGGCTACATTTTTATTGGGTTTGTACAAACAGTAAAATAGATACTGTTATCCAATGGCTCTAGAAATATGAGGAGGTAGAGTCTTCTTTTTTTTCTTTAAAATTAAAAAACAATTGTCTAATATTTTATTTTTTCCCAATTACATGTAAAAACAATTCTGAACCTTTTTTTACAATTTTGAGTTCCCAGTTCTCTCCCACATTCTCTCCCTCCCCTGTCACTGAGACGGTCAGCAATTTGATAAAGGGTATATGTATGCAGGCATGCAAAACAGGTTTCCATATTGGTCATGTTGTGAAAGAAAACAAACAAAAAAAACCTCAAGAGAAATAAAGTAAAAAAAAAAAAGATTTGATCAGCATTCAGCTTCCATCAGTTTTCTTTCTGGAGGTAAATGGCTTTTATCATCACAGGTCCTGTAGAACTGTCTTGGGTCTTTGTGTTGCTGGGAACAGCTAAGCCACTCACGGTTCTTCATCCTACAGTGTGGCTGTTATCATGTACAGTGGTCTCCTGGATCTGCTCACTTCACTTTGCATCAGTTCGTGTAAGTCTTCCTGGGTTCCCAAAATAGGATTACATCATAATCACATACCATTCAGCCATTCCCCAACTGGTGAGCATCCTCTCAATTTCCAATTCTTTGCCACCACAAAAAGAGTTGCTATAGACATTTTTTTATATATAGATCTCTTTCTTTTCTTTCTTCCTTTTTTTTTTTTATCTCTTTGGGATAAGACCTAGCATTGACAGTGCTGGGTCAAAGGGCATGCCTAGCTTTATGCCCTTTGGGCATAGTTCCAAATTGCTGAGGAGGTGAATTCTGATACAAACACTCTTTACTTTTTTTTTTTTTTTAACCAAGCAAACAAAGTCTTGCTTTGGCTTTATTTAAAAATATGTCTCATTCCACACCCTGAGTTCATCATCTCTTGTTCAGGAGCTTTGTGTTTCATCATCAGTCTGTTGAAATTGTGGCTGGTCATTACTTTGATCAGAGTTCTTAAATCTTTCAAAGTTGTTTGTCTTTATTTTTTTTTT
>CM053583.1:199644006-199659313 GCA_028627135.1 Pseudochirops cupreus
TGACTTTAGTGGGAAGTATCTTTGTGTGCGTTTTGGAGTTCCAGGATTAGTTTAGAGTCCTATTTTATGGGTATTTTGGGGTGGCTATGTGAGAGCTGCGATGTGTTGCTGCTTCTATGCCGCCATCTTGGCTCCGCCCCCCCACTCTTTACTTTTGAGTTAATTATATTTGTGACTGTTGTGTTCATTTGGCTCAAGAGCCCCCTCCAGTGGACCAGAGTCACTGATACCATGTGGATTCCTGGGAATGTTCCAGTTAGGCCTCTCATACTGGCCTTATGTCTCAGCTCTTCTTTTTGCTGTGTTGTTACAACATCTTGTTGACCAAGGTTCCCCTTCTGAACTTTTCAATCTCTGTCCTTCCTTGGCCCCCTCTGATTGTCCACCCAGAGTTTTTCTTCTACTTCCTCCTCGATCCCTCACTTCTGGACGCTCGCTCTCAGCTCGGCAGAGCTCACCAGTTCTAGTCTCCGTGTGGCTCAGAATGCCCCAATGATAGAAGCTCAGATCAGGAAGAGAGCACCGGTGGTCCCCAAGTTCAGCTGCTCTGTGCTTTATCTAATTCCCGACATGTGGAAATCCAGACTTGCCTTCAAGGCTCTCTCAAAGGGAGACTTCATGCCCACCAGAGAAGCTGCTCCCACTTCTGGACATCTCACATCAAGCTGAATAATGCCTCCCTACCGTTCCAAAGGTTCTGCCTTTGAGGGCCTCTCCACATTGCCGTGCGCCAGATCCTACAGCCTGCCATCATGCCCCCGCTGTGTCCACTTTTTTCCAGGACAGATGCCCCCAGCTCCTCCAGCTGGTCTCTACCCAGTGTGACCTTGGGTTTCCTATAATCTCAGTCCCTCTTGCAGCTCGCACTCAGAACCTACTACTTTGGATGTGATCTGACAAGGGCAGACTCTTGCATTGTGTACACACTCACATTTGGCCTCTTTCTTTCAATTCTGATCACAATGAGAGAGACCTTTGTTTTTCTTTTGCTTCCCTGATATTCCCCGTGGGACCCAGCAGATGCCCAATGTTGATTATGTGGCCACACTAATGCACTGCCAATCAATTCTGCCTGACTGGCAGTACAGCTGAGGGAACTAAGATGTTTCTCTCTACCAATCAGTTAATTAATCAACAAGTGTTTTTTGTTTTTTTAAAGCACCTAGTAAGTGCCAGCTCCTAAAGATTCAAATACAATGAATGATGAACCAATCCCTGCCCTCAAGGAGCTCACGTTCTGGTCTTATTGTAATTCTATGGAAAATGACATATCTATTGTGAAGACATTTTCACTGGATTTTCAAACGAGAATACTCCGCCTACCTTTTTCTTTTTCTTTAAGATAGGCTGACACTAAGTCATGAAGAAACATAATTAGCTCAGCATCCATGGTCACACAAATGTGGTCGGTGAATTCTGTTACCACGCTGCATTCCACTTTTGGCTTGATGTTGGTGTCTGGAAATGAAAAAAATTTCAGTGAAACAATTTTAATTTAATAAGGTTCTTTATCTTTCCCAGAGTAAGACATAGGTATGTCTAAACACACACACACACACACACACACACACATATCAACTGTCTCTATTTTTATATTTAACTATATATGAAAACAAAACTAGTTTGAGTTTCTCTAGAACCCAACTTTTAATTGTAAAAATCCCTCCAACTCTGTGCTCCACACAAAGCACACCAGGATGGCAGCAGGCACCTGATTTAGAACACATCAGACTGGCTAGACAGCAGGTCAATTCTGGTAGAAACCAGTATCTTAAGTTAGGGATAAAAACTGTTTAATATGCACAACATATTCTGAAATAGTCATTTAAAACCTTTTTGCTCTCAACCCTTGACAATATTTAAGTGAATGTCAAATATCTGATCAACTAAATACACACTCAACAGAAAAATACACCTTCTTAAAAAGAGTTAATCAACATGACCGAGTGAGGCTGGCACTGCTTGCCTCTGGCCCGGACCGAGGGCTGGCTGTTCTCCTAAGAGCAGCGACTTCATTATTCCCCAGCAGCAGATTGGCACCCACCCTGCAAGGAAGGCTCTTGTGGCTCCTGGACGTGAATAGACTTGAAGTCCAGCTGCATGCGCGGGAGGGCAAAGATGGTCTCCGTCTCATGGTTGTAACTGGAGCCTCCTCTGAACCCACTCAACAGGCTTGAACTCTTTACCGTCGTGCTGCTCTCTGTGTTATTGGCATCAACATTTCGAAGCAGGTTTAACTCTATGTGAGTAATAAAGGGAAAAATGATATTTAATCAATGTTTAGTTAGAGAGCCAAATGAGCCTTCTGGCGTGGAACTTGGTGAAAACAGATGAGCTTGCTCAAATGAGAAGAATGACTAACTTTTATAAAAACAGATTAGACTGCTAACACTGTGAGATCAGGCCTAGACTAGTATGAAAGTCATACTAATTCTATTCATTTTGTCAAATAAATTTCTCTAACTTTCAAAGAGATAACTTCACAGGATTTTAGAGCTGGACCTTAGAGCTTCTTAAATTGTTCAGTGATAGGTGTCTCCAAAGTCTTGGGCAGCAAATCCTCCTAAGACCTTAGTGCAGCTTAGAATGATCCTCAGCCGTGAGGGCCATCCTGTGGATTTTGGGGTGCTCGCACCATCATGGATTGGCCAGGCTGTCCCTGCTGCTGCCAGTAAGAATGCCTGCCTCTGCCCTCTTCCCACTAACCATGAGCAAACCCCCCATAATCTCGCTAGGCTTCAGCTTCCTCCAGGGTAAGAAGGAAACAGTATCTGCACTACCCACCTCATGAGATTACTATGGAGTTTTTTATGAATCTTCAAATCCTAGTAAATGGGTTTGCCAAGTATATCAAAGTAAAATGAGTTTTAAAATTAAAAAACAACACTGTCACCAACGTGTAAGCTCTGAGACAGAATAAGCAGGCTCTCAGCCAGAAGCCACCCAGAACTGACCTTCGTTCCTCGTGGCGGTGACATAATTGAACCACTCTTTCACACTGGCCACTCCGTGGGGGGGATTTTCATGGCGCCGTCTGGTGATCTTGGTGATAGTTGCCATAGGACTCTCTAAAGCACCACAGGGTTTGGTGACCATGGTGTTGTGACCTAGATGGAAATCCAATGTCTGGACAACATATGTCGAATGATCACTTGAACCTGACCCAAAGGGGAAAAGAAAAAAGTGTTAAAGATGCCATTTTTACCCCTATGTAAATCTGTGCTATTTAGATTTTTACTTAACTTTCCTGTTTTTTTCTAAGCAGGTAAACATATTTAGATATAACTGCGTAGGCCCCGCTCAGAAACTAGGCTTGGAGGGCTCATCCCTTCCCACTGGCCCAGGCAATGCCTGCTGATGGGGCGCTCTGTCCCTGCAGGTGCTGGATTCCTGACACCTTCTGCCTTTGCAGTCTGAATATGGAGGGGGGGGCAAGGAACCCTGAGGAGGGTGGAGAGAGGCTCCTGATAGGTGAGAGTTTAGCTGAGACTAGGAGGAAGCCAGGGGGCAGAGTGGAGGAGGGAGAGGCTTCCAGCCATGGAGTCTGAGCAGAGAAAATGCCTGGAGTTGAGAGGTGAAGGGTCTTGTGTGAGGAACAGCAAGAAGGCCTGAGTCACTGGATCAGAGGGCAGGCAGTGCGGAAGATGGTGTGAGACTAAAGAACATGTGCTCTTTTAGGCAATGGGAAGCCCCTGGGACGTGCATTCTACATAACCTTGCCTAGATGTCTGTCTTCCTTTTCTTAAGGATTCAGGAGCTGGTGAGCAGCTCTCCTCTCTCCTACCACCTCTGTCCTCACACCTGGGGACTTTAACATTGATGGAGATGCTCTGGAGTATCTTGGCCCCCCACATCATCATCCTTTCCAGCTTTCATTATCTCGATCTCACCTCTTCCTTGGGCGCCCAGAAGAAGACAGATGCCTCACAACTAGTACTCTGAGCCCTCACACCTCCAGTTCCACATCTTTTCCCCAGCCAGGCTCTTCCACCCCTTTATTCCTCCCTATCTTTCCTCCTTCAGCAAACCTACATGGCCTCCCACCTTCCCAATGCTACAACTGGGAATCACACTGGAACGAAGAATTTGGTTATGCTAAACCTTGCGAAAATCTGACTCAGAAAGAGGCACAAAGGTGAGGGGGAGAGGCCAGACCTCCCACTGTAGGTCAGGAAACAGTTAATCATGGCAATAGGAACTTCAGCTTTCCAAAACCTACCCAAGATTTGGGCCAGGGATTTCTTAATATTGTTGGTCTTACCCAGTCAGAAAAGAGAGAGGCTAAGCTCAGAGAGGCCCATTAAACACAACTGTGCTCTCTAAACTGGCTGCCAGCATTTGGTCTGCCCCCGGACAGGAACAAAATAATAAAAGTATCATTTCAGTGAGATGTGGTTTGAAGTGTTGCAAGAATGACAGTTCAAGATAAAGCACAATTACTCTGTTTTTTCATAACTTCATCAAAAGATACACACCAGACTGGATATTAATGCTTACCATCTTCCCAGATTTTCTGTGCTTCTGTCCAAAATGCAATATTTGGTTCTTCTAAATGAAAAAGAGCCCAGGATTTTGAGCGGAAATTAGGCCCGTGGAAACAAGCAAGTGTCATGTGATTTCCATGTAGGCTCATAGAGCCTCCAAACTGCATTCCATCTTCTGGTAATGGAATCTGAAATAAGGAGATGTGGCATCCTGACACAACCTTCAGAACTCCAGGCCAGTGGCGGTGATGAGCAGCATCCAACACTGCAAGAGAATGGCAAGGCATTAATTCAGAAGCACCCTCGCCTCCGAGCATCACTTAACAGAGACGGAGCGGCAGCGGCAAGCCTGCCGTCTGGTGTCTGGCTGGCCCTGACTGTGGTGGGGCGCGTGAGGAAATGGACGATGCAAAGAGCTCTCCTGCCACCCTCCACCGATGCCAGGACATGAGGCCTCGAAGTGGATGCAAGCAGAAGGGGCAGAGGCAGGGGTACGGAGCAGAAATGCTGATGCCAATGAAAGGCAGGCACCTGGTGCTGATAGCACTGCAGGGGACTGGCTGGCCACTGGGCATTTTCATTTCATGGCATGGTATTTTCAATGGTTGCCAGGTATTCCCCACTGCAAAAACTCCTTCTTTTGAGGCCAATACTCTCCCACCGGTGAGAGATGGCTGGGAATCATGAAGCACCATGGCACCTCCAACAGTGATACACACAGGAGAAGAGGGCAGGCTGATGGCGGGCAGGCACAGGGCTCACAGATGTTCAAGGGCTGCAGGAGCCCATCCTGCCTGGAGCACGTGCGGAAGAATTGGGACAAAAATGACATGGGACCAGGAGAGGGAGGAGGCCAAAGGATGATGTCTCAGGCCACTGAAGGATCCAACACTAAGAGCGATGACAATCATGATCACTACAGGAACGGCCACATCTAGGGGTGGCACTGATTTTAGGGATTGTCTCATGTCATCTCCATAACAACCCAGGGAGCCAAGTGCCATCATTCTGCTTATTCTACAGGTGAGGAAGCGGAGGCAAACAGAGGGCAAGTGACTGGCCCAGGGTCCCACGGCCAGTAAGTGTCTGAGGCCGGGTTTGATCTCAGGTGGTCCTGACCCCAGGCCAGCTCTCTACCCTCTGAGCCATCAGCTGCTTCTCAGGTATCAAAGTATATTGCAGAAAAAAATGACACCAAGCTCTTCTTAAAATTGGGATGCCTACAACTGATCCAGAGCTGGCAGCACTAATTAAGAAAATGTCTGACTATGGGTCTCTTTTGGGAACAATAAAAATATTTCGCCCTTTCCTTTTCAAGTTTCTTGCTCACGGAGAACGTAACATCTGATCCGCACAGGCAGATGCAGTACCTTTGTGCTACTTTAATAAATAAAAATGACATTTTCTCTAGGAAAGGGCTTTTAGAAAATGCATGACTGAGGAAATGCTTAATGAACACGGCCTGCAGTAGGTTCTTCTCCAGCTTGTGCCGACAGGCCTAACACAAAAGACAGTATACGAGAATACAACCTCCTAATTCTTACACAGTTCTTGTGAATTCTTCTCCAGGTGACTGGCTGTTGCCTTTGGGGGAAGGTAAGGAACTGGTCCCCAAGTAGAGAGAGCCCGCTTGCTTGTGTCAAACTGCTGGGTGAAGAATTCCTGGAGTTTCATTCCTATCTTTATCAAGTCTGGAGTGGTTGATCTGGAAATCATTACTTGGAAAATATCCCATTTTAAATCTCCATGCACAAAAATTTCACTAAATCACAAAAGAGAATATTTCAGTAAATATGATAACAGTTAGGTCACATCACAAAACAGATTTTTCCATTCTTTTTTTCCCCTATTTCAAATGAACTATGCCATAAAATACCTAGCTGAAAAAAAATAGGCTCAGGGTTTTTAAAAAATGAGTTTTAGAAAATATGCTAGAACATAGACTAAAAATGTATTCCAAGAAAGGCCTGTGTAATAATACCTTTTATCCGACATACTCGAGTCCAGTGTATTATACAGATTCACTTTCCATTCATCCTGCAGCTTGAGATCGGCGTTGCTGAAGATGCCCATGAGGATGCTCGACCCCATGTAATCCACACGTGCTTCAGTGGAACCCAGAGTGATCTGAATTTTGTGACTTGGCTGCTGATTTGGATGTTCGGAAATATGAGCTGAAAAAGACACACTTAGTCACTTTTTAAAGAAGTTGTCGGCTTTAAAGAAATAATCAGAATACAACGTTTTTTATTTTTTAAGTCAAACTAATAGACACTTTTACCTCCTAACAGAATAATTTCATCTTTAGTTTCTATTTAATCGGCCAACACATTTATGAAGTGTCTGGAATATGGCCAGCACTGTGGCTATAAAGACACAGAATGAAATGATGCCTTCTCTCAAGAGCCTACATTCTAACAAGCGGGATAAGTACTTACATGCTGAAGGACACACAGAATTAATATAAAGAGAATAAATGTGGGTCACTAGTGGAAAGGGCTGAGGCAGCTGGGGGTGGGGTGGGGAGAAGTCAGGAAAGGTTTTCTGCAGCAGGCAGCACCTGAGCTGCACTGGAAGGAAGCCTTATCTGGACAGGCTCCAAGGAGCTGAAGAAGCACAGATATACCAGCTTCATTCCCGATCAACACATTTCAACATACCAACCATCTCCAAAGTGTTGACGTCTATGGTACCTCCAACCACACCGCCCTTTGAATCTAACTGGGATCTTCCTAGGCCAACAGACATGCTGATCTCTCGGTCTCTGTTACTTCCTACTGACAGACGACCCTGACTTTTCAAACCACTGGTGGTCCATCTGGAGAAAAAAAACATGGAAATGGGACTGAATTGAGATGGATGAACTTCGATGTCTCAAATTAGGAAAATGCAGGTTTAAAAGTGGTTAACTTTGCCAAGAACACTGTGCCACAGTCCATCTGAAATTTTAAAAAGGCTGGAAGTTCCAGGCTAAGAAAAGCAAGCTTTGCGGCTGTCTACATAGAGGGTCTCCTACTCTCTTTTTAACATTCACAGAATGGGAGAACTGGAGAGCTGGACTGGACCTCAACGGCCACTGAGTCCAACCAGTCCCTGACTCTGGGAACCAGACGGGATGTGGACAGCCAGCGGATCCACCTGAAACCTGGAAGGGCTTCCTAGTCTAATACCAAGGACTGACCGCGTACCATTCAGCTTCTGCTTGGAGAGCTCTGAGGGCGGGACCCACTGCCTCTGAGGCAGCCCATTCTACTCTGGGATGGCTCTCATTTCTAAGGTGCTTTTCCTACCATCAAGCCTAACTTTGCCTTTTTGCGATTGCCTCTGATGGAAACAATCCTTCTCCATGTCCTGGCCCCCTGAGTCTTCTTCTTCCTGGCCCAAGCATTCCCAGCTGCTGCACCCAATACCGGTTCCCTTCTCTTCCAATCTCCCACTCCCCTTGGCCTTGAGCGATGCTATCAGCAGATACACGTTTGGATCTGGACTAAGGCATTTACACGGTTTATCTGTTGGCTGAGGGGTACTCCTAAGGCATAAGCAGACAACCTAACTCTACAGACAGGGATGTGGCAGGCAACACTTGGTGCCATGCCCAATCTGAAAAAGCTGACTCTTCATGACCCCACCTGGGGTTTCCCTGGCAGAGATACTGAAGTGGTTTGCCATCTCCTTCTCTGGCTCATTTTACAGGCAAGGAAGCTGAGGCAAACAGGGTAAGTGCCTTGCCCAGGGTCACCCAGCTAGGAAGGTGTCTGGGGTCCCATCTGAACTCGGGAACAGGAGTCTTCCCGGCTCCAAGCCCAGCGTCCTCTGGCGCCCCTAGCGGCCACTGGCCCACACGTGTGACTCACGTCGTGTTCCCCATGACGTTGCTCATGTTCATCTGAACGTTCAGCTGTTTGAGGTTTATGGCAAACACGACCAGGGTCTCCCAGGGGGCGCCTTGCTGGCTGGCTGCTTTGCTGGACTTACTGAAGGGAGTAGACGTTCTCGAGAGGGAATCTGCAAACAGAACAGTCAAAGACACTTTGGGTTATTCGAAGCGAACCCCCCAAAGCTCGTGGCTGGAATAAGCGGAGCTGCCGAAATCGACACCAGCTTCTCCACGTGGCTTCTGAGCGGCCCCTCGCGCTGACGCCGCAATGTCCCCCCGGGGCGAGGGGCCCCTCCGTGTGCAGCGCTCCGCACCTCGCTCCGCTTGGACACCGTGGGGCACAGGCTCCCCTGCCTCTGCCAGGCGTGCCCCCTCCACGCCGTAGCTTCGTTCCAGCGCGGCTTTCTAGGAGGAAGCCCCCCGCCGTCGCGCCGTCCACTTCTCAAATTACTAATATTTATATAATCACATACGTGTGTGTGTGTGTGATGTGTGTGTGCACGTACATGTATGTGCCCACGGCTCCCTCCCCTCCACCCCCACAGGAGAAATAAATTCATTAAGAGCAGGGACTAGTCCGGTTTTGTCTTCGTTGCCCCAAAATCCAGCACAGCGCCCTCTATGCAGCATGTGCTTAGCAAACGTTTGTGGAATGGAACTGAATTAGGAAACTGAGGCACGGAGGTAAATTTGTAAAAAGGGCTAGTTTTCAACCCAAATCTTCTGATTTAAAAACAAAATAATTATGTAGTGTCTTTAAAAACAATTTTAATTTATTCTTAGTTTTCAACATCTATTTCCACAAGATTTTGAGTTCCAAAATTTCTCCCCAACTCTCCCCCCCACTCCAAGATGACATGCATTCTGATGACCTCTTATACCACTCTGCACTCCATCCCCATCCCTTTCCCCCTTATTTTCTTGTAGGGCAAGAAAGATTTCTCTACCCCATTGCCTGCATATCTTATTTCCCAGTTGTGTGCAAAAACAAATTTTTCTTGCCTTTTTTTTTTGAGAGGGGAAGGTAGGGCAATTGGGGTTAAGTCACTTGCCCAAGGTAACATGGCTAGTTTTTTGTGTTAAATGTCTGAGGCCAGATTTAAACTCAGGTCCTCCTGACTCCAGGGCCAGTGCTCAATTCGTTGCACCACCTAGCCACCCCTAAAAACAATTTTTAACATTTGTTTTTAAAACTCTGAGTTACAAATTCTCTCCCTTCTTCCCTTACCCACCCTCACAGAGAAGGCAAGCGATTCAATATAGGTTGTACATGTGTAGTTATGCAAAACACTTCCATAATAGTCATGTGTGAAAGACTATTATTTCCCTCCATCCTATCCCCACCCCCCCACTTATTCTATTCTCTCCTTTGACCCTGTCCCTTTTCAAAAGTGTTCACTTCTGACTAACCCCTCCCCCAGCCTGCCCTCCCTTCTATCAACCCCCTTATCCCATCCCTCTTACTTTCCTGTAGGGTAAGATGCCCTCCTTAAGTCAAATCTGATGAGAGTAAGTAAGGTTCACTCATTTCCTCTCACCTCCCCCCTCCACTGTGAAACCTTTTCTTGCCTCTTTTATGTGAGATAACTTACCCATTCTATCTCTCCTTTTTTACTTCTCCCAACATATTCTTCTCACTCCTTATTTTTTAGATATCATCCCTTCATATTCAACTCACCCTACGCCCTCTATCTGTCTGTCTATCTATCTATCTATCTATCTATCTATCTATCTATCTATCCATAATACTAAGAAAGGTCTTATGAGTTATGAATATCATCTTTCCATGTGGGAATGTAAACAGTTCAACTTTAAAAAGTCCCTTATGATTTCTCTTTCTTGTTTACCTTTTCATGCCTCTCTTGAGTCTTGAATTTAAAAGTCAAATTTTCTACTCAGCTCTGGTCTTTTCAACAAGAATGCTTGAAAGGCCTCTATTTCACCGAATATCCATTTCCCCCCTGAAGTATTATACTAAGTTTTGCTGGGTAGGTGATTCTTGGTTTTAATCCTAGCTCCTCTGACCTCTATAATATATTCCAAGCCTTTCAATCCCTTAATGTAGAAGCTATTAGATCTTGTGTTATCTTGATCTTATTTCCACAGTACTCAAATTGTTTCTTTCTGGTTGCTTGCAATATTTTCTCCCTGACCTGGGAATGCTAGAATTTGGCTACAATATTCCTAGGATGGGTGGCTAGGTGTCACAGTGAACAGAGCATCAGCAGGAGTCAGGAGGATCTGAGTTCAAATCTGGCCTCAGAAACCTAACACTAGCCGTGTGAACTTGGGGAAGTCGCTTAACCCCAACTGCCCCACCCCCTCCAAAAAACAAACAAACAAACAACCCACAATATCTCTAGGAGTTTTCCTTTTGGGATCTCTTTCAAGAGGCAATCAGCAGATTCTTTCAATTTTTATTTTACCCTCTGGTTCTAGAATATAAGGGCAGTTTTCCTTGAAAATTTCTTAAAAGATGATGGTTAGGCTCTTTTTTGGATAATGCCTTTCAGGTAGTTAAATAATTTTTAAATGGTCTCTCTCCTGGATCTATTTTCCAGGTCAATGGTTCTTCCAATGAGCTATCTCACACCATCTTTGTTTTCATTCTTTTGGTTCTGTTTTATAAATACCTCGATTTCTCATAAAGTCATTAGCTTCCATTTGCTCCATTCTAATTTTTAAGGAACTATTTTCTTGAGTGAACTTCTGGACCTCCTTTTCCATTTGGCCAATTCTGCTTTTTAGGGCACTGTTCTCCTCATTGGCTCTTTGGGCCTCTCTTGCCACTTGGCTTAGTCTATTTTTTAAGGTGTTAATTTCTTCAGTCAGGTTGTTGACTCTCTTTTCATGATTTTCTTGCATCATTCTCATTTCTCTTCCCAATTTTTCCTCCACTTCTCTTACTTGATTTTCAAAATCCTTCTTGAGCTCCTCCATGGCCTGTGATCAATTCACATTTTTTCTTGGAGACTTTGGATGCAGGAGCTTTGACTCTGTTGTCTTCTGGTTGCATGATCTGATCCTCTTTGTCACCACAGGCTGACATTTTTTATGCTGTTTGCTCATCTTCCCAGATAAATGCTTGACTTTCTAATTGTTTCTCAAGGCAGGACTCTCCTTCCAGTGGGGGTGGGGGGTAAGTGCACTGTCCCAAGCTTCAGGGGTTTTGTTATCAGCTGCTCAATCCCGCATCATCTATGGGCCAGAACTCCAGAAGCAACTGCTGCTGCCACCTCCGCTGCCCCAGGGTTGGGGCCAGACTGTGCTCTTCTTTCACCCATGTCCCATAACATTTTCCCACTGACCTTCTATGCTGTCTTTGGCGTTTGTGGGTTGGAATATCTGGAAACTGCCACAGTTGCCAGTGATCCAGTCCCCTGAGACCTGGTCTGGCCCTATCTGTTCTGATGGGGCCCATGCCGCATTCTGCTTTGTTCCTGGCCCGGTGCGAAAGACCCTTCCTGTTGGCCTCCCAGGCTATCTTGGCCTGGAGATTTGCTTCACTCTGTCATTTTGTGGGTTCCACAGCTCTAGAATTTGTTTAGAGTCACTTTTTGACAGGTATTTGGAGGAGTCTGGGAGACGAGCTCAGGCAAGTCCCTACTCTTATTCTACCATCTTGGCTCTTCCCCCAAATCCTGATTTTTAAATCCTGTATTTTCCATTATACCAACTGTTAGGATGAACTGAGAAGTTGATCAAGCTTTAATGCACCAGGACAGGTCAGAGGCCAGCCTGCTGCCTTGTTCACCTGCTTGGTAGAGGGTATAAACCTCTAATGACTTTCTGAGAAGGGCAGCCCAAAGGATTTCTGGTTCTGCATCAATCCTGCCTCTTTCACTCATCATTTATGAGGGAGTCTGTACTATCTCTCAGGCACTAAGATGTTAAGTGACTTGAGCTGTTCCTGCTTATATGTGTGTATACACAACACACATAGCATATATACGTATAAATAATCTATATAACCCCAGTTTATGTATGTATATACACACACATCTATCCATCCATCCATCCATCCATCCATCCATCCATCCATCCACTGAGCTGCCTAGGCCTGACCATGGCTTACTATGGGGATGCCGGCCCTCATCTTCCCTGCTGTTCTCAGCGTCACGACCTGGATAGTCAGCTCATGCTTCTAACTCTCAAGTAGCTCCATGTTGTCTTGGTCTCTTTTTGTCCTCTCCTCACTTTGGGCCATCCTCCATGCAGCATCTTCATAAAGCACAGGTCTGATCCTGTCACTCCTTCACTCAATAATTCCCTGTGGCTCCCTATTAGTTCCAGGATCAAATACAAAATGCTCTTCTTGGCATTCAAAGTCCTTCCTAAGCTGCCCTGCCCCATCCTACCTCTGCAGTCTTTTTACACCTCTCTTCTCCCACATGCCCTTGGATCCACTGACACTGGCCTTCTTGGCCTCCTGGCTGTTCCTCTAATTCAATACTTTTCTTTGCTGTTCCTGACTTCCTTAAAACGAAACAAATCCCCCCTTGTCCAACCAGCCTGTCGTGCCTTCCCACTGAGTCTCTGCCATTCACTGCATGTCTCTCTGGCTCATACACAGCTGTCTGCATGCCACCTCCCCCGTCACACCAGAGAGAAGGGGCTGCTCTTTCTTCTCTGTCTCCCCAGCTTAGCAGGGCTCTTTGCACATGGCAGGAGCTTCCTGAAGGCTTGCTGATCTCCCTTGACTTACAGTGGGTCACTGACAACAACAAGAGTGCCCTTTCTGGAGGCCTGGGAGGTCGAACATGCTTTAGCCTCCTTGGCCCATCTGAGTCACACGACAAGCCCATGAGGTCGATGCTACAGGTATCACTGACTGCTCTGCAGATGAGGAAGCGGAGGCCTAGACAGGCTGGCTCCATGACTGGCTCCTGGTTACACAGGACATGAGCTTTATTCCAGACTCCAAGGGTGCCCACTTGCCACTCCCTAGCCCACGCCAGCTCCTTTGGCAGTGACACATCTAGGCATAAGGAACCAGAGTCAAAGCCACATCTGAGGACTGGGAGGGACCCTCCCACTCAAGTAGGGCCAAGAGGGGAATCTCCCCTATACACAACCAACTCTGGGGGCCCCTCCAGTTTGTCCTGCTGGAACTGTAGCCAAAGAGAACACCCATCTTCCCAGAAGCCTCACAGTGCAGTGGAGGAGAAACTCGAGGGCAAAGAAACAAAGCCAGAGACTGGCCTGGACTCCACTCAATCCACCAGGGGGTGGCTGAAGGGGAAACAGAGGGAAGGAAGGAAGGGAGGTGAGGAAGACTGGGGAGGCAGAGCAGGCACGGCCTGGTAACCGGCTGAGTAGTCAAAGACAGCCTGAGGGAACAGATGGACAAAGGGCAGTGCCTGTGAAAGAAACAGAGAAGTTGGGAGGAAGAGCAAGAGAAATACTGCTGAGAGTTGGGCGCCTGGAGGGAAAAGTGAGGAATCCCACCACGTGGCAGTGATAGTTATGGTGAGGAGCAGTAACCAGGGCAGTGGGCAGTGCCTGGGAGACCCCGAAGAGGGCATGGTCAGCCCCATCACACATTCCCCAGACAGAGGTCAACAAGGAGGTCATAGCGTGGGAGAAAGAGCAAGGATGCGGAGAGGTTTTCAATAATCTGAATAGGGAGGCTATGTGAAGGGATGAGACACCAGCCAGATGGGCCAGGAGACTTAAAGGAAGGGGGGGGTGTGTTTTTAAAGTTCTAGGCAAACAGGAAGGGGGTGATGGGAAGGAAGAGACCGAAGGCGCTGGTCATAGAGGAGACGGGGGAAATGGAGTGAAGGGCACAAAGACGCTCGTTTCACGGAGATGCGGAGGATTGTGAAGAGAGGAGGCAAGGGAGGGAGGGCCTCTTGGATGGCTTCAGTCAGACCCGAGACTGGATCGTCTGCACTAAGAGGCTGGGTGAAGACAGAGGCGCCTAATGGTTACTTGGGGCCAAGGGCCACAGAAAGACAGTTCAGCAACAACAAGCCTTGGGTGGACCATGAAAAGAGATGCCTGTCCTGGTGCTCTCCAGTGAAGGCACCATCAGCACAGGGCTGAGGCCTGTTCTGGGGTGTAGGCTGCAGCAGGGTGGTCTGGGCAAGGAGAAGGAGAAGGAGTAAGACATGCCTCGGACATGAGCATGGAGCCAGGGCATGCTCACTATGGCCACCTCTGGCCTTCACTTACCTCTCTGGGGAACCGAAGAGTCAGACACGCTCCTGGATCGCGTGGAGGCGGGGGATTTCAGGCTCTGAGAAGCTGCCCCTGGGGTCATGGTGCTGTTTGCCACGTGGTCAGTGAACACTGTAGGCGACTGGGCCACATGGGGGAAGGAGGCTGCCTGGCTGGGCTGCTCCCAGGTCCTACAGTAAGCTTTGCGGGATGATTCTGGAGAAAGGTGCTGATTCACGCCCTCGACGGAATCTGGTGTCCCCGGGCCAGATGCTAGCAGGGAAGGGAAAAATGCCACAGATGAGAGAGGAAGTCACTGTGAGCTGATTACCACCCAACCACAGTGACCCAAGAGAACCCCCGACGGGTCACGAAGAGTCTGACACCCCCGAAACACTGAGCAACAGCAGCGACGAGCTAGTTACCCTGTGCTCCAGATACCTCCCTCCACTTTACTTCTAGGATTTCTCTACCAACTCCCACAATTTCTGTTCCAATTCAAGACAAGGCCATGAAATCACTGAAAACAAAAGGAAGGTAAAGGAGGGCAGAGAAGCTTTCTGGGTATTCTTCTCGTGTTTTATCTAAGGTCTAAGAGGGAAGTGCATTTCTAAGTTCATCAAGAATACTGAAGGATATACATATACATACACATATATTTATATAAGAGGGTTTGTATATGCATACAAGCACATATCTGAGTATATGCATAAATGAATCCATAGAGGGCATAAGATCAATTGAATAGGAAGGGACAATATACTAAAAGGTGAAATACTGAGGT
>CM053583.1:199659813-199771205 GCA_028627135.1 Pseudochirops cupreus
CGAGGCGGGGGGGGACGGGAGAGGAAGAAGGGACATGTAATCAGTCTCTCACAATGTGCCCACTGTGGAGAGGTTCTGCGTAATTACACGTGTGCAGTCTGTATTTGACTGCTTGTTCTTCCAGTTGGGGTAGGTGATGAGGGAGGAAGAGAAAGAATCTAGAATTTAAAGTTCTATAATCAAATGTTTAAAATATATGTGTATGTATATGTATATATATAGATATAAATATAGATATAGATATAATTATTATTATTATTAACTACATCCAACTGGGAATTAAGATACACAGGCACTGTGGTAGGGAGATCCATCCTGCCCTACCGGAAAGTCAGAGGGGTGATGGGGGAGGACATAGGAGAGAATGGATTGGGGGAGGGGTTATACAAGGGGATGGCTGTTTTCACGGGGGGGGGTAGGGGAAAGATGGGGAGAAAATCTGTAACTCGAAATCTCGTGGAAATGAATGAGGTAAACTAAAATAAATAAAATAAAATATTAAAAAAAAGGGAAAAAAAGAATACTGAAGGAAAATCAGAATTTAACTTAATTTCATTAACATAAATTTTTTGGGAGGTTGGAGCATAGATCTTAGATTCATGACTGCAGTGGAACCCCACTAAGGTGTTCCAGTATAGCTTGGCACCTTCTCTGTAGCTCATTCCTGTGGGCAGAAAACCACAAACTGACATCATCTATGCTGCACAACCTTTTTCCATGACATGCTCCTCCAGGTCAGCTATCCGAGGGGCCCCTGGGCCTGAGTTGGACACCTCTAGCTCAGGTGCCCTGCGTCAGGGCATGTCTGAGGCAGACTTGAACCCGGGTTTTCCTGCCTGATACACACTATGTTCTGTAACTTTTCTCAATAACTGTAACGTAATTGAAGATTTAAATAATTGGCTTACCTGGCAAATTTATAGTTTGGTCGCCAAGAAAAAGGCGGCGGGCAATGCTTCTCCTGTACCAGGCTCTTGGGAAGGCCAGAATCTCACTCAGTCTGCGCATATCGTATTTGAAGGAAGCAGAGCCGATGTCGCACACCGCTGAGACACACAAAGCGCATGTAAGAATCTGGAGCTCGCTCTCCACACCGTCACTCTATTTTCACAACTAGCACCAGCAAGTGGCTGCAGACTACTCCTGGAACGTGCTAGGCTCTCTGCTGTGATTAACTGCTGAAACGTATTTTTGCTCCAGAAATGGCAAAATCAGAGTATTTGGATGACCTTTGGTTTATTAGTTTATACAAGTCTGACTTGCTTAAAGATAAGGAGCTAGCACGAAGCAAAGACAGACAGAGAGACTCTCCTGCAAGGCACGTGGCCCACACGCTTCCCTCCCGACTGATTTAGGGTCTTCACCAATTTACGATTCAGCTGGCCTGATGCTGGGAAAGGCCTGGGTCTTGAGCTTACATGGGGTTTCCCATGTTATGTTAGTGCCACACCCAAGTAAAACTCCAGCATCAATAATCAGTGACACACCACGCATGTGGCTAGATTTTTGTCACTCTTTTAAAAAATCTAATTCCCATCAAAACCTCAACAATGCTCAACGTTGGCAGCCTGTTACTTAGTTCACTCTGTAAGACAAATGATATTTTTCTTTAAGAATGGGATAAAATACCAGATATGTTTATTAAGGTAGTGTCCATTTTGTTTGGAGATTTGCTTGCAGCCTGACTTTCAAAAAACGAGGTGCCTCCAGAACGTCGTATCCGTGACAAGCTCACTTTCACAAATTCCAGGTTTATGCTGAGGGAATCTTTTCGACCGGTGACTGAGGTAGGCTCTTCATCTACATTCCCTGGTCCCCACAAAAGAAACACAAAGAACGCACAGTGAAAAAAGTGATAAAGTTTGGCTATTTTTCCTTGTAAGAACACTTCCGTGCTACAACAGCAGGACTTGGTAGGTTTATTACATACGGATCATATAAGTCTGAAGTAAATGAACATGCTCACTCTTCTTAATTAAGGACACACCACGTGTGTGATTTCATGTTAATGGATAAAAAGCTATCTGTGCTACTGGAAGATCCATTAAGGAGGTGCTTCCGGACTCTTGGGGACACCCAGAAACACACAAGAAGAGGAGCATCTGAGCCAGAGAGGGAACTCTTCTGACTGGAAGACCTTCCAAGTCCCCTGACAGGGGAAGTCGGTGGTTTCCTCAGCAGGCCCAGGAGCTTACCCCAAGGCAGTATCATTTAGAAAAATCTAACATATATTCTACCTCTGGCTTGCAAAGTGGTGATTACAGCCCATGCATTAAAACTTATGAAAAGCTACAATAGTTTTTTGTCTGTGTTTATCAAGCAACAATGCCATAATGAGATGAGCCTGTGAAGGAGAAAGACAACCTGTGTGGC
Organism: Pseudochirops cupreus; assembly: GCA_028627135.1. Classification (NCBI taxonomy): domain Eukaryota; kingdom Metazoa; phylum Chordata; class Mammalia; order Diprotodontia; family Pseudocheiridae; genus Pseudochirops; species Pseudochirops cupreus. The sequence goes on from CM053583.1 coordinate 199,662,187, forward strand.
CTGGGGACGGCCGTGGGCCGTCTCGGTTCACAACCTCAGTTCCCATAATTCCTGAAAAGGCGCGGCCAGAGGAGGTGCTACGCAATCCCCAAAGACAAGAATGCATGTGCCCGCACACATACCCATGCCCCCAGACCCAGGGGTGAGACCAGTAACGGTGCTCTTCTGTTTGCCTGCTCCATAGGGATGGAACACATAGAGGGAGAAGTCTGACATGCAGGCAGTGAAACTCAGCCCAGATGAACTGCTGCTGGCATTGGTCAAGTCAGACTGGCTGCTGCTGTGGCGGCTTCGGCCAAGGGGGCTGCCTAAGCCAGAGGAGCCTAGAGTCAAGAGAAGAACATGAGCAAATTACAAATTAGGCGGAAAATGTTTTTAAGATTTGTTTCTACAATTAAAGTAATTATACAAAATTAAATCTAGAATCACCTTGTTTGGCATAAATAGCCAGAAAATTAAAAATGACAAGTATTCAAGCATCAAGTGGTTTAATCCCATGGAATTGGCCACATTTTAAAATGCCTTTATCCTTTAATTTTGCTTTCTGATCCCTGCTAGTCCCCCAAACACGTACTTCCATGTGTGCTCAGTCCTGTGCCTCTTTATACATCTCCTCTCTACTTTATGGAACCAAATGAATCCCTCCTTTCACGATGAAGAGTCAATCACCCTCCCTCCCACATCTCTACTCTAGGCTGACCCTCCCCAGCTCCTTCAGGCAGTGGGTCATTCGGCACGGTGAGGCCCTGACCACCCTCGCTGCTTCCTCTCTCCACATGCTCCACCACACAGCAATGTCCTCTCTACAATGGGGTGGCCAGGACTGGACCTAACACATACGATGTCACCCCATCACACCACACCCCCTTGGGTCCCATGCCTCTGAAAAAATCCAGAGGATGGGAGCATCTGCTTGTCTAAGTAAATATCTGCTCCTGGAAATAACTGTCTGGAAGGTCTCTCAGGATGCCTTATACTCCACTCTCACCCAAAAGTGTTTCCCAATCAAATGCACACAAGTTAGGATAATGGAAAAAAAAAAGACCAAAACGAACTAAAAGGAACAGAACATTAGATGTGCCAGGCCCTCGGGATCAAGCAGCATGATGAAGTTTTAAGTATACTTGAAACAATCTCTCCTTTTCACTGTTTGGATGGAAACAGAGCTTTAATGCCAAATTCTGGGAAGGGGCACACAGAAGTAGAACTAAAATTGTTCTGAAGTCAGGGTGCCTAGAACTGTGGAGGAACCCCACTGTCAAAAATCCTTCTTTTCCTTAGTCTTGTCATTCTTCTGGTTAATCTTTTCCCTTCCTCCTTGAAAAGCCTCTTCTCATAATAAAAGATCACCCAAGCCACAGCCCTTGCTCTCACGGAACAGAAAGGAAATAACCAAGTGCGTACAAGAGACACATGGAGGTGAGAGAAGGTGATCTCAGACCGCCGGAGGCTGTCCTCCCGATGCCCCACTTGGCAGTCTGCCCATAATGCCATGAGGCCTCTAGGACAAGAACCAAAACAAGACTTATTTTTGAGAAGGAGGCAATTTCCACATTTGGGCCAAGAGTAAACACGAGTAACGCTCTCCTGCATCGCTTCCGTCTGAGCAGGAAATTAACATTAGAGCTGGGCACATATGAGAGTCCCACAGCCAAGCCAGACCCGGATTCTGGCCCAGCACCAGCCTCACTTTACCACCCCTGTACTTCCCTAACTTGGGGGAAGTCTCTGCTAGCATTACCCCCTTTACCTGGCACCCCTGCTTTGCTGGTGAAGGTCTTAGATCCACTTGGAGTAGGGTGACTACTTGGGGACGCAGCATCTGTAGGACAAGTGGTGCCTAAAGTCTCCAGCTCTCCTCGGTTTGAGGAGAATACCAAGTCCAGGGAAGGCAGCTTTAGCATACATTCTACTCTTGATACTGGTAAACAGCTGAATTTGATCTGAGAAGGCTAAAAAAGTTAACACAAAAAAGGATGAATAAATATGTAATTTTCTTTAAAAATAAATCAATTGCCCATAAAGGTAACAAATGATATTTATTAAAATACTGAGGTGACAAACTGATGTGACGTACTAAATTGTCTTTGAGGATGTTTATAACTACTGTTTTGCTTAATGTATACACAGATGACTGAGAATCAAACCTTTAAATTTGGAAAAAATTCATTTCCCCAGGGTCAGCTGGGTGGCACAGTGAATAGAGCACCAGCCCTGGAGTCAGGAGGACCCGAGTTCAAATACGGCCCCAGACACTTAACATTTACTAGCCATGTGACCTTGGGCAAGTCACTTAACCCCAACTGCCCTGCGTTCCCCCTTCCAAAAAAAAAAGGCAAAAAAAATTATTTCCCCATCATATAGAATTTCTAGGAGAATGCATTCTGTATCAATGACTACGTCCTTCACAACTCCATGGCCCCCATAAATGATATATTTTCCTAGAAGGTAACAGGTACCTTGGAATGAGGAAGGCCAGAGACGAGCAGAGGGTGAAATGTGAAGCTCAGATACCAGAAACCAATATGCTTCATAGCAAGAGTAACTTAATACTCTGAGACTGAACATCGTACCATCAAAAAGTGATTTTTAAAAAGGCAGCCAATTATACTAATTTTAAAAAACCATGCAGGGCCAGCTAGGTGGCACAGTGAATAGAGCACCAGCCCTGGAGTCAGGAGGACCTGAGTTCAAATCCGGATTCACACACCTGGCACTTACTAGCTGTGTAACCTCAGGCAAGTCACTTAACTCCAAATGCCTCATAAATGAGTTTAAAAACAAAAAACGAAAAAACATGCAGTGAGGTCTAAAAGAAAGGACAGCTATGTGGGGATCAGTGATAAAGGGCAGATCATGGCTCAGCCCCCAAGCCCAAGGCAGTCAGGCTTCTTGAGGACTTCCAGCTTGTCCTCTACCCAGTCCAGGGCAATGCCAGTGCCTTCATCTGTGTTTTAAACACAAGTATTTATACAGCTCTAGGCCCTGGAATTTCAGTGGAACCGTACCTCCTGTCCCCCAAGTCCTCCACCTGTGTGTGCACCATGACCGTGTGTGTGTGTGTGTGTGTGTGTGTGTATGTGTGTGTGTGTATGTGTGTGTGTGTGTGTGTGTGTGTGTGTGTATTAGTCCTATACAGGGAAGGCTGGAGGGGCTGGGGCCCAAGAACCAGGCTGCTTAAGTTGGGCAAGGCCCATCACCAACCAAGTGGTCTTCCGGGAAAGAACTTGGTCTACAGCGCTCTTGCAGGTTATATACGTGATTTGTGTCTCTCGAGCAAACTCACAGGTTCCGCAAGGTTCCTTTAAGTACCCAATGAGACATCATGTATTTGGAGAACAGCAGCTCAGTCAGGTAGATAAGGAATGGCAGTCACACAGAAAGAGCTATTGTGGCAGCAAATAAAGGGAAAGCATTTCCCCTACCTATGGTGCCAACTAAGGCCTTCTATTAAGCCTCTGGTTCTCACTGTAAAAAAGTATAATTCATAAGGTTACTGGATTTAAATACCCATCTTCCGTATGATGGACAAAGTCACTAAAAGTGACACTAACACAGGTAACCCTTTCCAAATGGTGGTGGTGGTTGTGGGCAGGGGAGTGCAGCCAAGGGCCAAGGGGTTCAGGTTGTAGATACACCCTTGCCTCAGATGGGCACCAGTCCCTCCTACTCTTGGAGAAGGCCTTGGCCAGAGGGAGAAAGAAAGGGAAGAAGCCTCCTGAGGGAGGGAGGGACGGAGAGAGGATATGTGGGTACTCATGACAATGGGAGACCCAGATCGTGTCCCTTCCCCCAGCCCCCGACCTTGCTTAATTGTGAGGACAGCTGCAACTCAAGTTGGACCTGGTGGACAAGACTAGCCTGGCGCTGGTTTGCTGGGCGTGATCCAGGACCTGTCATTCACCTGTAGGTAAACAAGGTTCCTGGGCGTGGGATGAAAACTTGTACATAGAGAGCCTGGTCACAAAGGGTTAAAGATCTGAAGGCTCCCTCTGACCGCCACCCCCCCCCCCCAATCATGTTTTCCTCTTTGCCTTTGTAAAGCAAAATGAAGTGCATTAGATTTGGGATTCCAGGGCCTGGGTTAAAATTTCAGCTCTGGCCCTTTCCAAGCTGTGTCATCTGCAATGACTCACCTAAGCTCCACGGGTCTCAGTTTGCTCAACTATGAGACTAAAGGGCTGGCCCAGACCATCTCTGGGGCTCCTATGAGAGGGAATGCTAAACAGCATCATTTACACTGTTCTAATTCTGTTCTTAAGATTGAGTCATACCATTTTTACTACATTTTAATATGCTCTGAATCACATGTGAGCTAAGAATTATTATGAGAAGTGCTGGAGGAAGTGTGACCATTTTTTCTTAAAGGGAAGCATCATAAGTGAAATTAGGCAAGACCAATAACAGACTTCTTCAGATTTAGGTAAGAATTATTTTTAAAGTAAAAAAGCCCCAACTCCACCAGACCAATTATAAAATCACCTGAACTCGGACGTAGACCACGACATCGACAGGGAACGAAGAGTAGGAAGAAGTGGAAGATGACACCAAGGACGTTGTCGACTCTTCCATTGGGTCTGGTATTTCAAAGTGCCCCATGTCCTCATCTTGGGAGCTAACAGCTGTTAAAACAGACACACTATTTCACACGCTAACAGTAGTACATGTCTTTATGAAGTCACATGAGGTCTGGGCTCTAAGGCTCCTCCGAGAAACGTGCATCTAAGGGCCACAGAACAGCCACCATCCCTGCCCCCAAGACCAAGCCAGGGCTGTGTCTTCAGGGTTGGTAAGGCAAAGGAGGGGAGTTCCAGCCATGGATTTACCCTCGGCCCATTTCGACAGAAGGGGGAACTGATCCCTGGCCACAGAGAGAATGCATCTCACAAAAGCTGGCAAAATTAAAAACCAAATAGTCTGTGGCGGCTTCCAAATCAAATCAGAAGGGTGTGGGTGAGAGAAGTCTGCCTAATGGATATCCCCCATACAAGCCGGACACCACTACTCATTAAGAAGGAAGGAGAAAAGCAGTGGAGATATCTAGAACTTCACGGGAGACACTAGTTAAGCAAGGAGCCAGTAAGACCAGCCCCATGGATTCCAGCAGGTCTACACATAACCCAAGACTAAATTGCACACACAAGAGGAACTCGGGGTCCTGACACAAGGGAGCACATCTGACCTCACAGGGACCATTCACTGAGACTTGGTGGGATTGAAGGCATGACTGGACCATGGCCGTGGCCGGGAATAGCATGGTAGGCAGAAAGGATTGGGGGTAGCTTTATGTATTAAGACGGTATACTCGAGTGAGGAAATCCAGAAACCAGACAGGAAAGGATGACAGAGAACATTTAGGCAAAGGCATGGGTATGTGGGAGCCAGCTTTTGAGAGTCCACTGTTAATTTTTTAGTGCTGGGGTGGGGAACCCATAGCCTCGAGGCCACATGCGGCCCTCTAAGTCCTCAAGCGTGGCTGCAGGTTCTCCACCCCTGTTCTAGTGTAAGCATTTAGTCTTCAGAAACTGGCAATCCCTACAGACAAGAGTTCGGTTTACTGTTTTGTTCACTGTTTAGACTTAAGGAAGTGTGAACGATCTACCTTAAACTTTGAAGTGGATGTGCATTCACCCCCCAGCTTTCCAGTCCCACTGCTGAGCATTTGCCAGCATAGGTCTGTAATTACTGTTCTATAAACATTGCCTGAACTCAGCCAGAGGGTGGCAGAGGGTCGAGGGAGTGAAGTCCTCGCCACACTGGGGGCTAATAGGAACAGTAACAATCGGCATTTATACACAACTGTATGGGCATCATCTCGTTGGAGCCTCACAATGCTGCTGGGTGAGGTTTACTACAAGGAGAAACAGAAGTGACTTTGTCAGTGGAGAAAGAGCAAAGAAATGGGGACTTTGGGAAACAGATCCCGAGCGTGGCCCAGCAGCAAGAGAGAGCGACACTGGGAAAGCCCAATGCTTTGGACACCTCCTGGAGCTCTCTCGGTTTTTCCTCAGTATCAAGCTAAGTTCTCTCGTGGATCTCATTCTCACTAATAGGGAGGAACTCAGACAACTCCAACCCAGAGTCTGTTAACAGGGAAAAGGAAAACTGGGCACAGTCCGACATGCATCCCAGCATCTGGAGAAACCAACTGATTCCAAGAGTTCAGAAGAAAGAACCCACAAACTAAAGCGCTTCTGGGCAAGTCGGCCCCGTGGGCTGGGAGACGCTCCAGAAGGAAAATGAAAAGACACAAGGGAAATGATTCCAACGAGGAAGTACAATGGGGTTTACCCAAGGAGATCCATGTGGATGCAGAGGGATTCGACAATCAGAAGGAAAAAAGGAACGCACAGAAGATGGAAGCAAGGCCAAGTGAGACAAGGTGAGTATCGAGCATGTCCCAGAACCGGAGTGCTGCAGTGCTAATGAACTCTGGACAGCACTTATACTTCTAGGGAGAAAAAGGAGACTTGGAGGCTCAGCTTGGATCGGATGGGAGGAGATACCTGACAAGTGAGAGGAAGCAGCCTTTACTGGGTTTGCTTCCTCAGCCAAGGAGATCAAGCTTTCCCCTGGAAATGAAAGCACAGTAACGATTCTCAGGGATGGGTCCTCTCGATAAGTAAGGATCCAGAAGCCCTCCACCCTCGGGTCCTCAAAGAACTAGGAGATCTGACTGCTAACCACTCTAAAGGCCATTAGAAAGATAATCCAAAAGGGCCAAAGGCCCAATTTTCAAAAAAAGGGAAGAAGAGTCTGCAAACTCTAGGCCAATTGAAGGTGTCAGCCTTCACTTCCTGGGGCAATGCTCGAAATGTTCATTAGAAGGACAGCTGCACACGTCCAGGGAGAGAAAAAGTGATGTCCGGGAGCCAGCATGGCAAGATATCAAGCAGAGGCTATGCCAGGCTAAATTCCTTTCCTTTTTAAACAAAACTACTAAAAGAACAGATGAGGAGAATGCCTAGATTTTAGCAAAGCTTTGGATCAAGTATCTCCTAGTCTCCTTGTGAAGATGGATAGGTCATAGATTACACGGTAGTCAGGAGGGGTGCAGCTTTGGGGAGCAGCAAGGCACGAACCTCACTGTGTTCTGCCTTTGTCAGACCTCCCTGGGGACATTCCCGTAGAGGGAGCTCGGTGGGAGAGCCAACAGAAAGCTGGATACTCACTAGCTGTGTGACCCTGGGCAAGTCACCTCACCTCTGTCTGCATTGGTCTCCTGATCTGTAAAATGGGGATAATAACAGCCCCTTCCTGCCAAGGAGGCATTTGTAAGGCACTCAGTGCCTGGCACACAGTGGGTGCTTAATAAATGCGTGTTCCCTCTCTTCCTCCCTAACACTTTCAAGTATAAAGTCCAAAGAACATTACATACAAAGGCACAACCTCTGTATAGCTATGTGCCCCAGGATGTCTGTTCTCTAAATGCTGTTACAAAAGAAGCAACACAAACAGCAGCCATGTGTGTCAGACAGTGGGCCAACGGCAATCCAACGGGGCTTGACCCAGGAGCACGCTCTCTGCAGACTGAGGCGCCCGTCAGTGATGCCTGGAAAGATTCTGGAGTGCACAATGGGAGAAGCGGCTGGAAAAGACCTGAACCCAGAACAGCCTGGCGGCTTTGACAGGCACCGTCCGTGTGAGGCCTACCTCCTTTCCTTCTCGGGCATTTACTAACAGGGGCAGAGTCCCCCCAGATTCTAGCAAAGTGTCTGGTTGTACTGATCATGGGGAGAAAATGCAGAGACAGAGATGAAGCGGGTTGGAACCCGACACCCTGAGCCCCGGCCAGTTGGCTCGACAGAAGCCACTCACTGTTCAATGTCAAGGTGGCAGGACGTCTCTAGTGGGGAACCCCACTGATCTACACTTGGTCTGGGACTGCTGAACACTGTGATGGATGAGGGTAACTCATGCAACAACTTGCATGCTCATCAAATTTGTGGATGATGCAAAGCTGGGAGAAAAGAACTAAGACACTGAATGACAGGATCCCAAAAGGTCTCAACAGCTTTCTGACCAGTAAGACAAATTCAAGACAGGGCATGTTGTGGGGATAATTCCTGCTGGGGTTTGGCTGGACTAGATGCCCACTAAGGTGACTCCCTTCACCAATTCTGTGATTTGGTTTTTCTGGTATTTTACAGGCCAAGAGCCTGGCCGAGTCCGTGGCAGGTGCTGATGACTGTCATTTTTTCACTGGGTTATCATGACAAATCTCGTGGGGCAAGCATTACAGCCATCATCACCGTTACCACTGCCTTACACGGATGGGGGTACTGACCCTCACACACCAGAGACGCTGAAGGCCACATGTGAACCTTGCTTTCTCCTGTTCCCAAACCCAGAGCTCTGCTCACGTGGTCACCCGCCCAACGCCAAATGGGTTTCATGGTCCCCCTCAGACTTCCTCTTCCTTCCCTAATCCCAAAAGCCTGCGCTTTGCTCCCACACTTCCTCATTTGGTCTCTGCAAAGTCAAGCTCCTGAGAAATTATGACACAGCAGTTGAACATTACTTCCTCTTTAGAACTCCAATGTCCTTATCTGCAGAACGAAGGGTTGGGCCGGATAATATCTACTTATCTCTTACAGTTATATGATGTTAGATGGGATCACAGTAATTAAGGGGGGAAAAAAAGAGGTAAATCTGCCCCTAGAGAGATACAAAAAAAAGAAAAAAGTGGCTTACCAGTATAATTTCTCTCAATTGGTGTAATAGGGATAGTTTCAAGGGCCTTCTCCAGAAAATCTAATAGACAAGGACTAATCACCATTTCCTCTGGGAGTGACTGAAGGGCGACCCAGGCGTATAACTTTGCTGTTTTTACTCCTCCACTTCCTTTTCCTTTGGCTGAAACATTTATAAGTGTTACACTTATTAAATGATATCTGAGAAACCATTCCACCAAAGTAAAAACACAGATGTCACTGCCAGAGAAGCCACAATCACAAGACACACACACACGGATACAGTGAGCCATCGAATACAATTAAGGACCACTTCTGCTCATGAGTAACACAACGCAGTAAGAAACAACAGCAGGTTGGGAGAAATGACCAGGTGACGTCAGAACGCAAGGACTAGCAACAATTCCCAACACAACGGCTCTTCCTACTTGCTCTAGGTCACATGCTCCCGTTTAATTCCCAACTTTAATTACCTTTCCCCCTTAGAAAGGAAGCGAATCAGGACTAATGCAGTGAATGTAGAAATGGCAAAGGCAGATTATAAGCAGAGTGTGTCCTTCACGTGCTTTTTTAGGGGTCTGGAACTAACTCTAGAAAAGTGTCCAAATGAGTGACAGGCCCGCCCCCGATGGGAGAGGGAAGCAACACCTCAGCTGCCAATCTGTGCCAACCTCACACATAGCCCCTCACTCAGAGGGGATACAAGACAACAGGGAGGAATGAGACCGTTGGCTGGAATCCATGTACGGGCTGTTTTCCTCCATACCATGATGCGAGGAGCTACCCGTGGGTGGTCGATAGCGGGTGCTTACTAGATGCTAACCAAAGGACTGACGTGTTCTCAGCTTCCCTTTCTGGCCGTCTTCCTCCTAGCCCCCGACTCTACACTCTCTACAGCACGCTTCTTTACTCTCATGACCCCACGTGGCTTCAGTGATGATGGATCCTAATCCAGTCCCCCAGGCTCAAATTCCTGCTTGTATGCCGTGATGATTTTCCCAGTTGGCTGGAGGCCCCCTCCACTTCAGCTTCCTCCATCTCAGCACGTGCACAAACCAAGGCTGCACCTTTCTGGTCAGGGATGGCTCTCTAAGTTATTCCTTCACTTAAGAGCTGAAAGGTGTCCCTATAATTCACTTATGTGACAAAATATTCCATGTTATCGCCGTGCCTCGTCATCCCCCAGACTGTGGGCTGGGCTCCTTAGTTAAACTCTCTATCTCCCCTAACATCTCATGTAGGGATCTTCACACAGAAGGATGTAAGGCATGGTTGCTGGCTAGCTGGGTCACACAATGCCCATCTTTCTCTGCCTGATTCAGTCTGTCCAACCTTCCAAAATTTAATTTCCATTATTTCCCAAGATGCAGAATTGAGGTGGGCAAGTCTCTTTATCGTCCCCTACATAGGCCACCATCATTTGTGTACGTAATATGTTTTGTGATTGTAAAGTGCTACAGAAATGTACGCTGCTTCAATTTTTCTCCCCCTCATCTCTCTCTGAAGGATGGGCCCCCCAGGGATGCTCATTCCTCTTCCCAATCATCTATCTATTATGAAACCAGAATTCGATTTCCAGAGAACAAAAGTGGCCCAAATAGGGAAAGGTGTACACTCATCCCATTCTCAAATTCCTCACATGTGGCCAGGTCACATTTACCAGAGGCCTTCTTTAGCACATTACAAAGTCAAAGGTTGTGGAAAGGCCACCTTTCCCTGACTTAATCAATCGTTCAAACCCAGATGCGTAGCGGATGAAATAAAGAACACTCAGTCCTGACTGCGTCTGCCTGCCATTCAGTCTGGTGTTATGCCACCAGCTTATTAAACTGAAGAATACCCAAAGGAACACTGTGCTTATAATCCTGAAGGTGATGTTTAAGAATCAGCACTTCTAAGTCAGTGACCATTTATCATCAACTTTTACAAGAAAAAAACACTAGAGCAAGTAGGTGATAGAAAAAACATGAAAACAGATAGTCTGATCTTCTTCAGTACCTGAAGGAATAGGTGGGGGTTGGGGAGGAAGTAAGGTGTTAGTCTTGCTCTGGAAAGTGCTAGGTAAAAGAGGAGGAGGAGGAGGAGGAGGAGGAGGAGGCGTGGCATTATCTCTCATACCATACAGCTTGGACTCTTTGGAAAGGGTTCTTGGCAAAGACGATCCCCTGGAAGCATTTGGTGACTCAGTCTTTAGGGTCTTGGAGTTGTAATGTAGCTGCATTGAAAATAAGTAAGTTTTAAAAGTCAAATAAGGTAGAAACAAAGGCCTAATTAATGAAATAATTTTCTTTATAATAAAATCTTAATTGTACCTTCTTTTCTGAAAAGTAAAATTTCACTAATCAAAACGTTAATAGTATTACGCTTTCAGATACGCAAGCAAAAAGAGCTAGAAAGAGAACAACGTGCTCTTTCAGCCCAAATGCTCTGGCACAATGATGAAAAAGTCCTCGACTAAGCGTGGAGAACCTCGGGCCTTAATTCTGCACTAGTGAGATCTGTCACCTACGTTGTCTTGGCAGCCCTTCTTCATGTGTAAAATGAGAAAGAACGTGCCCAGCGCGCGGCTGCCGACGGCCTTTCTGGCTCACGCGGCCTCCAGTCTCAGGGGGAGCCTTGCCTAGCAGGAGGTCACTAGCCCCACCCAAAAGGCTATGTACTTGGAAGGCTGGTTAGGGCAATGGTCTGTAGGATCTTTTACACCAAGGCCTTCCTGGGTAACACCAAAAGTGAAGCCCGCTGTCCAGGGCGGTGCTGTGTCTGAACCTGGGGGCTTGTCAGAGCCTCCAGAGTGGCTGTCCTGCTGGATGTGGCTGGTCAGCTGCAAGGCACCTTAATCACCGAGCAGGATTTAGAGAGTAGGACTGGACACTGAACCAGATGTGAGCCGCTCTACAGGAAGGCGCTGACCTATGACCTACAGCTTCCTTTCTCATACTTTGGGTCACTTTTGGTCATCAATTTGCTCTCTTCTCTTTTCATCAGATGTAAATATTCTATAGGTAAATATTTCCTGGATTAAGGCAATAATGATTTATTCGATTATTAAAAACAGGACAATAAACTATTTTTTAAAAAATTCCTCTTGAAACTCCCAATTTTATTTATTTCCAAGATTCAGAGTGGCAGTGCAGAGCCGTGAACAGAGGCTCTGGAGGACAGCAGCTCAAGGCCCATTGGCAAGGCCTCTGTGCTGCTCTGAGGAGTCATGCTCAGGGCCCTGGGCACTCACCCAGATGAGGGGCAGCAAAATCCTGATCCACATGGGGAGGAGTCTCCTCTCTGAGAGATCTGGGCTCTAACCACCCTTCTGCCCAAAACTAAAAAACCAGAGATGCCTTTGAAGTCACTCGCTTGGCATCTTGGCTGGAAACTTGGACGTTTGCTATTCTAACCGGGATCTGATCCGAAAAGAAATCTCTCCATTCTTGAGAAGTCCTCATCCCTTCAAATTCCCCCAAGTGACTACTTTTAAATCTTCCCTCTTCAGGCTGAAGATTTCTAGCTCTATCCACTCATCTTGCTGAGAGCTGGTTGGGTTCCATTTCCCTCCCCACCAGCCTAGTCACTCTCCTCTGCCCGTGGGACAGTTTCTTGGTGACACCTAAACCGAGGTGCCTGAGATAGCACCAGACTCTCTTCTGCACTTATACTGAGGAGATCTGATTTTATTACTCTGTTTTCCCCTCTTTTCTTTACTTGTAGGCCTATTTTTCTTCTCTGCAGAGTTCTAATAAAGCCCAGAAAAAGAGGATTTGGTCCCTCATTTTATTTCTATAACTACTGGCATCTGAATTTGCTATCAAGTTTGCAATAACAATATAAAGCAGAAAAATCGGATTTGTGTAAATCTCATCCCACTCTAACACACTCTCTCCTCAGGAATGTCTGTGAATAGAACCAGCGTGAGAGAGAAGACAGCCACGTAGCGAGCAGAAGCCACTCCCCTCTCCTGGAACGTTCTCTTACTCCAACTCAGCCAGAAAAGCAGCCCCAGCAAATCTGTCCAATTCCTCAAGTTATCAACAACTTCCTGCCAAACGTCACATCTTACGGAAAAGGCGAGCAGTAGAAACTGCAGAAACGACAGACTGTCAGACTTCTCGGAGGGCTGGGGAGATGACGGCACGAACGCCACGTTTAGCCTCAACCTAGGGACCCACTGGGGGGAGGGAAGACAACAAGCCTCCTCATGACCTCATTCCTCCGCACGAGGACATGTTTTCACCTTTACATCCACACCGGGGATATAGAAGACTGTTGTCTCCAGGTCGCTGGGCTTGGTCTGCAGAGATGACGGCACTTTTTTGCCAGTCATTAAATGAGTTGTAGAAGCGTAGTTTGTTTGAAATTTCTTCTTTTTCGAGGGGGATTCTTGATCTAAGCTTCTGGAACTCCGGTCATAACTTCTGCAGACAGAAATACACTGTTTGTTATTGACAGAAAATTATGATGTTATGTGAAGTCATCACTTCATTAACATTTATTTTTGACGAATAAACAGGAAAAATTTAGGCTACAACTACACTCAAAAGTGAAAATACATCAACTGCGTTTTTATTCAACTGTTGGAACTTTTGAAAAAGAAAATTTCATCAGCATCTTTGGCTTGACATGGGAGGGCATCATGGGAACTGGATCCACAGTGGAAGATTAAATAACCGTGAGACTAAAGCTGCCTATCTTGGCCATCTGGGCATCAGGCCCTCTCAATCTCTGACCCAGCCCAGGCCCTGGGCCCTGACACTTGAAAGAGAATGACTCCTATGTGAGCCATCGTCCAAAGGTACTAGACTGCCTATGCTAGCAAACCTCGATCTTTCACTCCTTCCAGACCCGTGACAGAATGACAAACTAGGCAAGCCAAATCCACGGCTCCTCCTTGCTGCTGGCACCTCCTGCCCTCTCACCCGGGCACACCTCAATCCCCTCTTCCCACCCATTAGCTGGGGTGTTCTGTCTCAAAGTTTCCTCCCTGCTCCTCACCCAGGACACTCTGCTTCCTGACTTGTCTGGACGTCCTTCATGCCTGGATTGCTTTCTCCCTCACTTCCTTCATGTCCCAGCTAAAATCCTGCTTTCTCCAGGAAGCCTTCCTGATCCCCCCAAACTCTTAATGTTGCACACCACTGTAGAGAAATTCGAATGATAAGTATTAGTTATGTTTAATCTGTGTTTAAAACATTAAATTTAGATTTGGGCATTTGACTAAACTGTGAAGGCCGTGCAGAGTGAGATCAAACATCCTCCTGTCCCGGGCCTCTCACCTTCTCAAGCTCATGTCCTCGTGTTCTTGCAGAAGGGTTGTTGGATGCAGGACACATTTCCCACTATCAATCTCCACTCGAATATCAAGCTCAAAGTCAATGTTTCTCTCCGTAGTCGTGCCGCTCAGATTCCTGCTGACGGGGGCTGTTGGCCAGCGCTCAGTGAACAGCTGATGCACAGCAGCAAAGCCTGTTGCTTTTTTACGGGACGTGTGGCTACAAAACAACATTACTCATTCACTTGCTGCATTAAACCGCATGTTATAAAACATTCCTAAAAGCCTGTATTTGGACACGTGACGGTGAGCACAGCACTGACATCTCCCCACACGTGTATCTTACAAACTCGCATAAACTAAAACTCACTGACCCACAAAAAGCACTGGGACTGTTCTAACACTACTAAAGGAATAGCTAAAATACTACAATATTTCAGTGTGAATGTTAGGGTGAAATTTAATAAAAACAACTCTAAGATCTCGCTCTGGAGTGAAAATAACTTCACAAATGTCATTGAGGAGGAGACATGACTAGACAGCCATGCTCAGGGGATGAGAATGTCAGCAAGGCTGGCGCAGGATCTGGAGGAAGCGAGGAGACGCCGGGGGCTCTGGGCCCGAGAGCCCTGCTCTTTCCAGCCCGGCCCCTCCTGACCTCAGGCCCCGCTCACCTCACCACGGGGCCCACGATCTCTGCACAGCAGCCAACTCACAGTCAGGACCACCCAGGCCTGGGCTCTCTCCTGAGCTTCAGACCAGCTGGCATCTCAGATTACTCTGCCTCATCTCTGCTCAAGGCACCACCATCCTTCTGGAGGCCCGGCCTGGTCACCTCGGCATCGCCCTCACTCCTCACCCAGCAGAGCTCGTCAGAGGCCATACCTTCTTGTTGGTTTAGGTCCTCACTGCCTTTCGCTGACACTACTGCTGCAGCCTCTGAATTGGTTTTCCTGCTTCAAGTCTCTCCCCATCCCTGTCCACACTGCTACCAAAGTGGTTTTCTTTAAGGGCATATCTGACCCAGTTTTATAAACTCTAGTGGCTCTCTCTTGCCACTATGGAAAAATGAAAACTCTCTTTAGCACTCAAAGCCCTACCCATCCTGGTCCCTCCCTATCCTTTTAGCCTCACAATCTGCTACTTATGCCTCCCTTACCCATGCATATTCTGAAGATCTGGGCAAACTGACCCTCTCTCTATTCTGCAGAGATGCCACCCCATCTCCCATCTATGGCTTTGCTGCAGCTGCCCTGGGTGCTTGGAATGCAGCCCCTCCCAGGATGCCTCGTCCCAAGCATCTTCTTTACACGAGGCTTTTCCTGGTGCCTGCCCTCCCTCCCAAACCATTCCTTCCACTAAAATGTGAGCTCCTTTGGACTAGAGATCGTTTTGTTCATTCTACTTGCATTCAGAGTGCTGGCCCAATATATCTGGACAGCGTGTGCCTACTGATACTTGTGGATTACATCTGACTCATGGCTTTCTTGGACTAGATGGCCTCTGAGGTCACTTCTAACAGGTTCCGTGATGGATGGGTGTGGGGAAGATGACAAATTGTAGGATGGGTCAAAGTACACAAGGGGAGAAAAGAAAATGAGCCTTTCTCACAGTTTATATAAAAATGAAAATCATATTAATAGTCATATTTACGACAGAGGGAAAAGGAAGCTACATCTCTATCTCTTAGGGATAACTTGGGCTATTGGAAATAATCCCATTTCCTGTTTCCTTCTAGTTGGAGAGTGTGAAAGGGGTGAGCACACTGAAAAGTGTCAGGTGCTATCATTTATGTACAAAAATATAAAACGCCTAAAAAACACAAAAACAGATAAAAAACCTTAAATAATCCAATCTCAGAAAAGACAAATGAACTAGCTGTAAAGGACGTAGCAAAAAACAAACCAGGGTCCAGATGGATTTTTGTAGTAGAACCTTTAAAGAATAATTAGAACCTATATATAGATTATTAATGACAAATTATTAATACTTATACTCAATCATTCTCAAAAACTGAGTGTTCTAGGGCAGCTAGGGGGCGCAGTGAATGGGGCACAGGCCCTGGAGTCAGGAAGATCTGAGTTCAAATCCAGCCTTGGACAACTGACACACTTACTAGCTGTGTGACTTTGGGCAGGTCACTTGACCCCAACTGCCTTGCCTTGCCCCCTCCAAAAAACCAAACCAAACAGAGTGTTCTATTAGACTCATCTGATAAGGCAAATATATTCCTAATTTCTAAACAAAGGAAAGATAAAAGCCGAGAAAGAGAACTATAGGCCAATACCATTACTGAATCGATTACAAAATTTAAAATTAAACTCTGGAAAAGAAATAATAGCAAGTTATGTAAAAAAACAAAACAAAGATCTGGTATAATCAAGCTGGATTTGTGCTAAGGATGTAAAAAAAGGTGACCATTAAGAAAACTATTATCATGATTAATATTAGAAAAAAAATCTAAAACCCACATTTATACCAAGTGATGTAGAGAAAGTCTTAGATAAAGAATGATATTCATTTATGCTAAAGACCCTCCAAAGTATGGGCAAAGAAGGATCTTCTTTTTTCATACAGTATGAAGTATCTAAAACCCAAAGTGAGTATTATATGTGATGGGGAGACACTCGGCGCTTTCCTATCAAAAACAGCAGAGGAAGGAAAGGCCGTCCCTTTCCCCGCTGTTATTTGTCAGTCATAGTCAGAGCGATGGCAACAAGGCCAAGAACACAAAGGCGTAAAGAGGAGACAAGGCCCGTCTGTATGCTGATCAGACGATGGTTTACTTAGAAAAGCCTCAGGAATTAGCAGATAAATTGATATAATTAACAGCTTCATCAAAGTTCTAGGCAGTTAGCAAAATAAATCCACAAAAAGCTGTTAACCTCCACCTGGGCCCATTTCCACACGCGGCTTCAGGGCTGCATCCCTCAATGCAAGCTGCAGGCGGATGTGAGAGATAAGCACAGAAGCCCAAGTACTCACGAGGGTTTCCTGTAAACGTAAAGCCTTTCCCTGTCATGGTCGTCTTCCTTCTCATCCTTCTCTGAATCTTCACTGGAAGAAGACAAACTGTCATCGCGCCTGCCCTCTTCACCGTGGAAAGGGATGCCTTGTGAGAAGATCACGGGGGTTCTCGGTGAACTGAACACTGAGCACGATCCGTCACTGGTGGACGAGTACTGTGCCGGCCCATCAATGGTCACAGACAAAAGGTCCAATTCCGTTTCCTCAGGAAACTGATGGCAAAAAGACAAATTATTAAAATGAATCTCATTTCTCAATGACAAATCTCTGTAAGTTAAAGTTGCCCAAATTGATCAGGAAAAAATACAGATTTATGAATGCAAGAAATGAGTGCTTATATACATGCACAAACATCTCAAGTGAACAGATTTTATCTTTAATATTTGTTAAAATTTAAAACTGCACTAAAACTTTTGGAACACTGTATACATTTTTAAAAATGTTACACTATCACTGCATTCTTAAGTAAATGGACTGAAATCTGCATTATGTCAACATAAGTAACAAGTGAAAAATGCTCATTTTAAACTAAAGCCAAAGTTAGACAAGCAGAAGAAGCAAGAAGATGAGGATATAATCACTTGTAAATCAGAAATACAGAAGGGTGAATTAGTGAAAGAAGAGCATGCAGTGTTACTGTGGAATTTTTCGTAATCTCATGATAGTCGTTTTAAACGTTTTTTGGTTATAAAATATAAAATCAGTATTTGAAGATGATGTAGTCAAGTAGTTGTGTAATTTAAGATTTGTAAACCTTTAAAATGTTCACTTCTGAAGTGCTTGATGGCATTTAAAGTCATGACTGATTACATGGTGGGCTGGCAGAATTCTCCGATGCAGGTGTACCCTACTTTAGAAGAGATCGGTGCCCTGAACGGAAGCCTACGTTTGCGTTTTTGTATACAAAATCATGTTTTATATTCACCTGGAAGCTCACTATTTAAAATAACTCTGTGAAAGCTTCTGTGATACAGATCATCACTAAATTAACTATTTTCAAGGTTAGATATTTGCATGTTATGTTTTTCAAATGGCACACACTTCTACTCAAAAGCAAAATCTTGAGCCAGTACTTCTATTCAGACCCAACAAATTCTTGTAGTTCATTTGAGTTTTTTATTTATGGTTTGAATAAATTTAGATTTTTTTTAAAATGTGAGGTTTTTATATGCATAAGCATATACTCATATAAACATGGATACACACACAAACACACGTGTGTATATATGTATATATGTTTTATGTGTATACACATATATGTATGTGTATATATAACCGTTAAATCTTAGAACTACACTAAGATCTTTGGGATACCCTATATATGTAATATACAATCTCATGTATGTATACTATATTACATATAATGCATACACAAATGTGTGTGTTTAAATATGTGTCTAGGATTATATATATATATGTATTATGATGTAAGCATAACATGTGAATTGGACAAGATAGTATCTAAAAGTCTCTTCTGGCTCTAAATTGATCAAATTTTTAAACACACACTTTTTTGGTTTTATTTCTCCTGCTGTTAACCTTGGGGTTTTACAGTCATTTTGCTTTTCTGTGACCTGACCCTCTAACAGTTGTATGATCTCACTTAGTTTATCAGACAAAAGGGAAGAATCATGTTCCAAGCTCACTAAGAGCCTCCCTAGATCAGCTCTAGAAAGCAGAGGGGGCAACGGTGATGCCATGTACTTCATTAACAATTACTCATTTTGTTCTCATCTTTTTTGATGGAGTTCAATTAAAAACTTTTCTTGGACAAGTCTCTAGCCTGTTATTATTCTTTTACATAAATTATTAATCTCTTATGGTTGACTGATGGATGGAGTTAATAAAAATGGTCAAGAGTACAACTAGCTCTCCGGCTATTACTCTTTCATGCTGAAATGTTCTGTGGACTACTGAGTGGGTAAGTAAGATGACTGCCCTTGATAATTAAAAAAGTTATTAGGTTGTAAGTTTATCTTCCAGCAGACTTATACAACACGTTGGACAAGGATGATGACACGCTGTTGTGGGCCCAGATCGTTTGGAATTCTCCTGCTAAGTCTCTCTATTTTTAAGCTTACATTTAGGACTATGACATTTATTACTAGCATGAAAGGCAGCACGGCAGTGGACAATGTTCTGGGTTTACAGTGAGGAAGAAGTCGGTTGAAATTTGACCTGTGATATTTACAAGGGGCAGCGAGGTGGCACTGTGGATAGCAGCTGGACCTGGAGTCAGGAAGATTTGAGTCCAGCCTTGGCCACTTCCTACCTGTGTGACCCTGGGCAAGTCATGTATCTCCTGCCTGCCTCAGTTTCCTCATCTGTAGAAGGAGAACAATAATACCACCTACTACTCCCAGGATTAGATCAGGGGAAGCACTAATGGTAAAGCTCTCAGCACAGTGCCTGGCACAGAGCACATGATATATTATAGCTGTTATCACACAAAGCTATTGTAGCAATATGACCCCCTGTAAATAATAAAAATTAAAAGGAGGAATGTTTAATATCAACAATATGAAACTACTATTAACATTTTTAAAAAGCTGTTAAGTACCTTCTTTTGTGTGTGTGTGTGTATTATACAGATTACACTTGGTGTCATGTTTACATGAAATTATTAGAGGAATTTAAAAATTCTTCGTGAAGTTTTTTTTATCTGAGTTTAGTCTGAAATAAGAGGAAGATAATTTGAAAGCAGATTTGGCGGAAAGTTAATTAGCTTTATAGCATAATTCATGTTCTTTTACCAGTACCTTAAAATACACTTCCCCTGGACTTCGGGATTGCTGTGCATTTCCCCAAACTGTATTATTCAACTTAATTAAAACGACAAAGAAAAAAATTAACAAAACTCATCAAAAGAAAACAGCAGTGACTTCATAACATGCACGTTGATCAGAGTGAAGCCCAGGTCCTCGCCTCGATTCTTACATGCAGCGAATGGTCACTCGGACAACATCCACAAAGACCCCGAATTAACTTTTACCTCTTCATCCGGATCTATATCCTCAAAGTCACAACCTACTAATCTACGACAACACAGATAATACAGTCACAGCCATGAAAAAAGCTATCGGAGTCTGAAGTGGATATTTACCTAAAAGAAAAGTTAATCAACTGAACAAAACTCTTTGCTAACTATAATTAACACAGATCGGTTTTGTTTTCAAAGTGTTCCCAAGAACCATTTGTGGTCTGCTAGCCAGTATCTCATGGTACTAGTTTATAATATGACAAACTTTATTTGAGTTTCTGTCAAGAAACTGTGTTATTTCATAGGAACCAAACTCTACTTTGCCATAAGCAAATATAATTTTCTCAATAATTTTAGTGAATTGTTTTTTGGTGTTAACAAATGGAAATAGGTAAGGTATATGGACTGCAGGATATCTGTCCAAGCTGATTTGTATGAATTTTTACAAAGTCTGAGAATCTTTGGCCTAATAATCTGCTGGGTATCTCTTAAAATGGCCTGTAATTGTTTTTAAATTGCCACAAATTGTTCCTAGCTTGAGCATATAATATGTAAGATCTCTTACTGGGTCCTGGATATTGAAAGTTACTCTGGGTCCAGGAGATGCTGCATCTACACGGATCTCTGGGACTTCCTCATTCTCTCCCAATCGAGAACTGTAAGCCAAATATAAAAGAGAGAAACATTAAATGCTACAATTTTCTAATTAAATACTACAATTTTCTACTTGGAATTTACTAAGTAAACAGGTAACTACATTACCATTATAGGCCTCAAAACTGGCATCAATCACTGATTTCATTTTGCTATTATCACTTCAACAAGTGTCAATAGGCACTTGAGAAAGTTTGTTCTAGAAGGGCCCTTCATGATCACTTAGTCCAACCAAAGGTCCAGAAGTATTCATTGTTTTCCCCATGGTCAGAACAGTAATTAGAGATGAAGCAAGAATGAGAAACTAAATAAAAAATTTTATGAGCTAACCCATCAGTTCTTCTCATGTATTTCAACCCCTCACCTTGTTCTCTCTGTTCTTTTAAGAGGTGGCCTTCCAGAAGCAGCAATACTTTTTGACCGGCTATAACTGGGTTTGTAGCCTAGACCCCATTTGTCCTTCAGGGAAGCAGCCTGATAAAAGTGAGAAAAAATGGCATTTTGGGAAATTATTGATTACTTAAAATGTTATTTTCTAACACAAAGAATTAAATTCTACTTATGAAGTATTTTCAACCCTAACTAGTGATAAATTAGAGACATTATAGCACATTATTATGAATTTTTAAAAATTATTTAAAAAGATGGTCAGTGAAGACTACAGGTTTCATGACACAATGATTCCACTGTATTCCAAGAAAGAGAATTTTGTTATAATAGAAACACTCCAGGAATCATATTCTCTGCTCATAGAGGTAAGGTCCAGTTGATCAGGAGTAAGAAATGAACAAGTGACAAGCTGATGAGAACACGATATAGGACAATTCCTAAATATAATCAGCAAAGTTAAG
Source organism: Pseudochirops cupreus (assembly GCA_028627135.1). Classification (NCBI taxonomy): domain Eukaryota; kingdom Metazoa; phylum Chordata; class Mammalia; order Diprotodontia; family Pseudocheiridae; genus Pseudochirops; species Pseudochirops cupreus. The sequence goes on from CM053583.1 coordinate 199,683,655, forward strand.
TAGTATCATAATATACCACCTATAGGCCTAGGAATAAGGGTACAGAAGGGAAAAAATGCATAAGAGTATAAGTGAATAAAAAACGGCCCTCCTCTCATTTTTAATCTTGATGAGCTATGAATTCTCAGGTTTCAGGGAGGGGAGGAAATGCTAGGTTGTGATTATTCTTGTCTTGCTTTCTCTTGAGTAAAAGGTTTCTGATTAAGAATTAATAGTGTTTATTTATTCGTGGTGTTTAATAGTTTATTTAGTAGTGTCTATAAATAATTTTTTAAAAAGTTGGTGGTATCATCTTGGGCAACTTACCTAAACTGGAAACACTCCAGTGGGGGCTCAAGAACTACAGCGTTGAGTGGTAAAGTACAGTTCCCTCAAACCAAGGTTACCCCTAGGACTCTGAGTCCTAGCAATGTAGCTGCCCCTGTCTGGGAACTTCCCCGACATGCCAGTGTGAATGCAAGGAGGGGTGAATGAGTCAAGGCAGGAGAGAGAAGGAAGAGGATGACATAGTCAGACTGGGAGTGGAGAGGGACTTCAGACAGGGAGGACAAGTGTGAAGTTATTGCCAAAATCCCAGGAGAGAGGTTACTCACTGACCTTGGGCTGAACAGGGGTGGCAGCTGTGTGAGAGCGTGAAGCAGATATCTGTCTATAAGAAATGCTTCAGACTTAGAAGGAACACGATTTGGGAACAATGAGGGTGACAACAAGGCCTGGAATCTGGGTTAACACAAGGAGGGGGCATCCTCCAGCGTAAGAGGGTAAGGCTACAGAAGAGGAGACAGTGGAGGAGCAGAGATGAGTTCTGTTTTGGACATACTGAATTTAAGATGCCTATGGCACATCTCAGCTGAGATGCACAAGAGGCAGCTGGGGATGTGTGACTGTACACAGCTCAGGAGAGAAACAAGGGCTAGAAAAACGGATCAAGAGTCATCTGTTTAGGGATAATCATTGACCCCAGGGGAGCTGTTGAGATCCCCAAGTGAGATACAGACAGAGAAAAGAAGGCCAAGGCCAGAGCAGGGTTCTGTTCAGAACAGAAGTTAGTGGGCATGACATAAAGATGCAATAAGAAAGCCAGAGAAGAGTGTGAGAAATGAATAGTTCTATCTTATAGTTAATAACTAATTACTGTATTAAGACCAAAGTTTTTCCCTTTTTCTATTTCCTCATCCAGAAATCAACCAGTGTGGGAAATCTCTCATAAAGACTTGCCTAGGCCCAGATCTTATCAGAGAGCAAAAGAAACTCTAAGCTTAGGCTAATGGGTGTGCTCCTGCTTGTTGTGTTTGGTTAGACAGGTCCCCGGAAAATGTTGATTCTATTATCAGGACAAGTGATGTGGAAATTGATGTCTCTTTGACAAAGGTTTGAGTGACCTAAGTCGGGTATATCATGATAGCCCATTTCCCATTTGATTAACCAATCAGAGGTGATTAGGCATCCCTCAGGAGCACCTTCTCTTCAAAAGTCTTTGGTCTAAGATAGATGGCCAAATGACCATCTTTTTATAAATAATCTGCAGGCCTTATCAATAAAATGATTAAATTACCCAGAAATTACGTCTCTTGAACCTTTTGAATCGTCACAAGAGCAAGAGAGAGTACAAAAACCCAGATGAGGGAATATGCCTAGGACGAGGTGTCCAACTGTGTCCAAGGATGAAGACGAAGAAGAGGTCATTATATGTGGCACTTAAGTTCCAGCTGAATGATGAGGTCAGAAGGCTGACAGCAGAGGGTTAGAAGAGAAAGGAGAGGAAATGGAGGCACAGAGTACAGGCAGCTTTTTTCCAAGTTTAGCTGAGAAGAGAGAAGAGGACGGTGGGATGACGGGATGTAGTGAAGGTCTTGTAAGGCTACAGGAGACTTGGCTCTGTTTATGGGCAGCAGGGAAACACTCCGTAAAGACAGAAGATTATGAAGCATGAGGACAGAGAAGAATTTGCGAGAGTTGAGGGTCCAGAGTGTGTGAAGAGGGGCTGGCCTGGATGTTGTCCTCTGAGGCTGGCATAAAGGAGCACGCAGTGGTACGTGATGTCTGATGGATTGAGGGTGAAGAAGGCAGAAGGAAAAGCTCTTGGCAAACAGCCTCATGTCTTTCAGTGGAGTAAGAGGTGAAGACAGAACTGTGCTTGAGAGGCTGGGGAGAGGGAGTGGCATGGGATGAAGATGGGGGAGCATCTGTATAAGCTGCTGGGGCCTTGATGTGGTAAAGACAGAGCTGGGATGAGCTGGAGCCAATCTATAGTCTTTCCTGGGTGACCTCACCAGCTCTACTTCTAATACTTGTTCTCATTCTAACTCTCAGATCTATGAGCCCAGCCTCAATCTCTCTCCTGAGCTCCCGAAGATGAGTGACTAACAGCTGCTTACTGGAAATTTTAAACTGTATGCTCCAAAAACAACTCCAATTCAACATGTCCAAAATGGAACTAAATTATCTTCCCCCAAATCTCTCTCTACTGAACTTCCCTTTCTGTCAAGGTTTCCACCATTCTTCCAGTAGCCCAGATTTTTACTTGAGCTTCTCACACTCCCTCCCCCACGTGTCTAACCAGTTACTAAATTCTGCCATTGCGCCCCCCTACAATATCTTGTTTCTGACCCCCCCCCCCAACAGAGCTAGGATTTAAGTGCAGGCCAACTTCATCATCCACTGCCATGCACTCGTTCTTCAGGGTCTCTGTGCTCCAACCTTCCTCCACACAGCTGCCATGATGATTTTCCTTAAGCTCCCTCTCTTCCTCCACACACTCCAGAACAGTGGTTCTCAACCTTCCTAAGGCTGTGACCCTTTAATGCTTGTATGTGGGTGCATCTATATGTGGGCGGACCCCCCTGGAGACGGATAGAGGAGTGGTGTCTCGGTTCCTAAGACCATCGGAAATATGTGTTTTCCGATGGTCTTAGGTGACCCTGTTCAACCCCTAAAGGGGTCGTGACCCACAGGTTGAGAACCGCTGCTCCAGAAGCACCCTACTTTCTCTAGGACAAGCTATAAACTCCTGATTGGCTTTGAAGGCCTCCCATTGTGCGTTACTCCATTTCCTGTTTCCATGCCTTTGTATTGGCTGTCTCCCCACCTCTCAAATGCACTCGGTTTCACCTCTTCTATAGAGTCTTTCACTTTCTCCAAGGGGCAGCTCAAAGACAACTTTCTACACAGAGCTTTTCCTGATTCCCATAATCACCTTGTGTTTACATTGCATTTATTCGGTATGTATTTATATAAGTACACACTGTCTTCTGCATAAATGTAAACTCCTTCAGAGCACAGACGGTTTCATTTCTCATCTTAGTATCCACAGGGCCCACCATGGTGCCTGGCACAGAGTAGAAACTTAATGAATACACAACACACAGGAAAAACAACATGAATAATTCAGACTATACTCGTACGTCTATCTGAGACACAACTGTTCGAGGCCATACTTTGTGAAGAAGAGAGCAGACCCACCTATATCTGAGATTCTGCCCAGTGCTTGGGACGTTCCTGAGTAGTTCCCTGGCACAAAACCATCTCTTTAATACAAATGTTTTCCTACATATGAACTTTGAAACTTCCGAATCTCTGATGAATCAAAGTTGTGGATGGCCCAAAGGGCAGGGAAAGAGAGAGGGCGGCTGCAGAACATTCCAATGAAGGCTTATGAAGACATGGCCTGAGGAGCATCATTGAGGAAATGTATCTTTACAGAAGCAGCTGGGCAGCTAACGCAATGGGAAGGAAAGACAACAGAAAGCCAAGGCTGCATTTCTCATTGGTATCCATGCAATGCCAGAAAAGAGGCTAGAGAAAGGATTCCTACAGCAGACCTGTGGAAGAACACTGGATGAGAAAGCCAATGGGGGGAATATCACCTGGATGAGATGATGCTACTAAGGTACAGAGAAACACTTGTATTCCTGTCTGGGACAGAAAAAATCTGTCTGTCTAGAACCCAAAATGACATCATTTATAATGTATCTATTTACTTTCCAAAGCCACTGGTTCTTCAACATATTTAAAAGTTTAGAAATATCTGATATTTCTTTTTTTAAAGTTTCTTACACATTTACTCACCCGCATGCTGGATCTCCGCAGCTTTTTGCGGACATCTCTACGAATATCATTCACTGCGACAGACTCTAACTGCTGGTACCGCTGAATTTCTTGGTTTATGGTTCCCTCACTTGCGCCCAGTTTTCTGGAAGAAAAACCAGTGCGACACGTACTTTTAATATTAGTAAAGCACTTACAAAAGGAGGGGTGCTTTCCACTTTCTCCTTCGGAGAACTATTTGGCAAACTGAAGTGAAATGGAGTTTGCAGAGCAGTTTTTGAGCTGCCGGGCAGTCAATACATTCCTAGCGCATAGAGGTGGATGGCGCAGTCATCTGTGAAGGGCACATTCTCCTTGAGTTGGATCATTTCTCTCTGCTCCTGAAGGACCGCAGGCCTGTTATAACCCCATTAATAGGCTTCTAAGTATAAGACATCATGCTCACTTTTATTATACTCCATTCTTGGCCAACTGCTGTCACAGGGCTTGTGAATTTTACTTTACAAGAAAACCGTAAGATACTGGGAAATGCAAAATCCGTATTCAACAAATTGAAATGACAATGTTAACAAGAGCTGTGTGTCACAAAGGCACGCATCTGCACAGAGCGCCAGACTTGGACTAAGGGAGTCCTGACTTCACATCTGACTTCACCAACTCTCTATATATTTCCATTTCTTCATCTAGACCAGTGGTTCTCAACCTTCCTAGTGCTGCAACCCTTTAATACTGTTCCTCATGTTGCGGTGACCCCCACCATAAAATGATTTTCGTTGCTACTTCATCACTGTAATTCTGCTCCTGTTATGCATCGTAATGCAAATGTCTCATACGCAGGAGGTGCTTTCATTGTTACAAACTGAACATCACCCACAGGTGGAGAGCCGCTGCTGTAGAAAATGGGAATAACAGCACCGATCTCATATATATGCAAGTATGTATGCATGTATATGCTTATACAATGTATATACACAAACAGAAGCATAAGGCTCTGAAAACTTTCAAGTGCTACATAACTGCTAATCGTATCGTGAGAAAGAACCGGAAATCAAGGGAAGGCCTGTCAACTGGGGAACGGCTGAAAAAACTGTGTATATGAAGCAACGGAATACTATTGTGCCATAAGAAATGAGGAGTAGGCTGGCTTCAGAAAAGCCTGCAAAGACTTAACCGAACTGATGCCAAGTGAAGTGAGCAGCACTAGGGGAACACTGTGCACAGTAACAGCAATGTTACACCACGGTCAGCCACGCATGATGCCGCGGTTCTCAATACAACGATCCAAGGCAGTGCTGATGGACTCATGAAGAAAAACGCTCTCTACCCCCAGAAAAAGAACGGGTGGAGGCTGAAGGCAGCGTGAAACCAACGTCTTCATTTTCTTTAGTTGTATTTTGCTTTCTGTATTACACGGCTAATACAGAAATACGCTCTGCATGACTTCACATGGATAATCTATATCAAACTGCTTTCCTTCTCAAGAAGAGGGGAGAGGTGGGGAGAATTTGGAACTCAAAATTTTAAAAAGATGAGTGTTAAAATTTTTTTTACATGTAATTGAGAAATATTTAATGAAGTAAATAAAAACATATTGGGGAAAAAGAGAGAGAGGTAAAGTAATGTCTTCAACTAAATAATTTGTTGGAAGAGTCAAAAAATCTGGGTCCTAATCCTTGTATCCTAATTACTAGTGGTGTTATTCTGGGCAAGTCTCTTAACCGCTTGGTACCTTCAACGGTTTCTTCATTTGTCAAAGAAAGAGACTGAGCAATTGCATGTTCAAAGTTCTTTCCACATCAGAGAGTCTGATTCTACTCTTACCAGAATCAGGAATAATCAATTAAAACAACGCCAACCAGCCACACGTACTTGAGATCATCAATTACTTTGGCCTGTTCATTCAGCTCCCTGATGTCCACAATGCGCTTCACGATTTTTCTCCCTCTTAGTTCTCCCGACTGGGTACAAGATGCTCCTTGCCTTCGATAATCTACAACTTCCTGAAAAATCAAACACACGCTGGTGAACACCTCGCCCATTAGGATAAAGTGTATCTAGACTAACACCAAATTAACGCCTCAAATCAAAGAGCATGCCAGAATCAGAGGAGTGTGTTGAGAAAGCTGATTAGAGATTCATTCGTGATCTGTATGTGATCATGTTCACTCAGACTCTCTTTAAGGACCACCTACATGTCCCCATGAGTGAGCCCTGCATGCTTTCCTATGTGTCTTGCTGGACTGAAAGGCAGCATCCATCTCTGACCCAAACAGACATTCTGCAGGAACAGAAGAATGCTGATTCTGGGGCGTCAGTCCCAGCAGGTGATTTACAAGTCGCTGCCCAAAGGTAAGCTTGTGGCCATCTCCACACACTGAACTTCCATCTGAACTCTAGATGACAAACAGCACAATTAGTTTCTTCCTTCTTTCTGAAGAACAGAAGCGATTTCATGGTACGACAGCAATGGTTCCAAAATCCATTTCGTTAAAATCAGAATGAAAACAGAGAACAATTTTTTTATTTAACTAATGACGCTACAGATATAAACTTATTTTTGACTTTGGGTTTTTACCTGCATGTTAAGGTACAAGGAGGCCCAAAGGCCTTAGGAAGCAGAAGCACCAAGTAAAATGAGCAGAGGGCTCGAACGGCTCTACGGCACTGAGAGTGTTACAGCCAAGGCCATGGAGCCAGCACCAAACTTGGGACAGTGTAAAGGCAACACTGGAGAAATCCCAAAACCAGCTGGGCTGACTTACAGCATGCACAGTGGGTGACATCGTGTCTGTTTCGTCTTCGTCAGACAGATCTGCGATATTCACCGAGCTGAGGTCAGCAATGTCGTCCACATCCTCCTCGCCCGTCAAGGTGGTCAGGGTGTTTCCGAGAGCGTTCAGCCTCTTTCCAATGTTAGGATCCATGTGGACGTCAATTCCACACATTTTCCACAATACATTGAGTGTCCAGGTCCCAGCACTGCTACTTTCTGCTCAAAGATGGAAGAGGGATGTGGTTTTTGCAGTTATATCAACACACACATAAATAATAACAGGATAAATGAAAGAAGACATGATAGGTATGTGTACCACAGCCGAGTTTACTGGCCAGACAGACTGGGAAGTCAACAAACATTATGTACTGCATTCTGTGTTGTCTCTGAAAATTAAACATACAATGTGGACTGTCTTAAAGCTCCAAATGCAAAGTCTCCAACTTAGGTACTTTTGAATCTCTTTGACTCCATCTGCCAACTGCAGGTTGGCACATTTTCTGCAAAAAGTAGTCTTAGAGCGGCCTAGAGTGTGGGGGGGTTAGAGAGCCAGCTGTGTCAGAGGCCAGAGTTTAACCCAGGGCTTCCTGGCTGCAAGGCTGCCTCTCTGCACACTACGCCAAATGGTGTCTCTGAACTAGAAAAAGAATCATACAATTATATCGTGATTATTACATCAGATTTCCTTAGTTCAGGTCATCATTAATTCAAACCTGCACCATTCCCAGTGGATCTCCTGACTCCACTCTCTAGTTCAATCCAGTTATCCCAAACAAGTGAATTTTCTTAAAGCAGTATCCTGCTTTAGGAAACCTCAATACCAAAGAGTCAAAAAATCTGGGTCCTAATCCTTGTATCCTAATTATTAGTGGTGTTATTCTGGGCAAGTCTCTTAACCCCTTGGTACCTTCAACGGTTTCTTCATTTGTCAAAGAAAGGGACTGAGCAATTGCATGTTCAAAGTTCTTTCCACATCAGAGAGTCTGATTCTACTTTTACCAGAATCAGGAATAATCAATTAAAACAACGCCAACCAGCCACACGTACTTGAGATCATCAATTACTTTGGCCTGTTCATTCAGCTTTCTTAAATAAAGTCCAGATTTAATACGAATATTAATAGATATCAGTTACATAGCTCTTTAAGGTCTGCAAAAAGTTTTACAAATATCTCTTATCTTTCCCCAGAATGACCAAGTCAGTCCAAAATCTAGTTGAAAATTGTCTTTTCACTCTTATTATTATATACACTTTTAAACTGGCTCAGCAGCTCTAGAGTACTCAGAGGTAGGACCAAACAGAAAAATGCAAAGTCAAAAGGGATGTCGGCTCCCTCCATGACCCCCAAAAGCAACAAATGTGAAATAAAGTAAGAGCATAATCGAGAAAAATCACCTTAGAGAAAAAGATTAAAGAAACAAGTGAGCTATAAAAAGGCTCCAGAAATGACTAAATATATACTAAGGAGTTAAAGAAAGAAGATACAAGAAAAAATAGTATCAGAAAAAGCCCCCCAAATCAAAGAGGCATTTATCGTAGGATAACTGAATACAGATAGTAACTCTACACTCTCACACACTTCAGGCCAGCAGCCCTTTCTTCAGTGCCTGTGCTGACTGTGTCAAGCTGGCTCTCCCATTCTCCTGCTGTCAGGGACCTCAGGTGCGTGCTTACACCTGCATGTCACAACAGGGCTTACACTACCTCTGGCTTGAACACCCTTTACAACAATGTTCAGGGAGGTTTTCTTTTGGTAATTCCTTTACAGCTGGTTCTACGCATGCAGCTCCCTTATACGGCCTTCTATTAGTTCAGATATTTTTGAAGGTACTTCTCTTTTATGTGTGTGTTCTCACTTTCTTCACATTTTAACCATATATATTAGTTTTTAATAATTTTAAAATTTTCTTCTGGTTTTGTAACGATTTCTCTTTCATCTGCTTTTGATTTGATGCCTTCTCTTTAATCAGGTTGGCTACAGTTTTATTAATTTAATTAGTCTTTTCAAAGAACCAGCTTTTAGTTTGCTCGATCGTTTCTAGTCTTTCTGGTTTCCGGTCCCCGTGTTTCTCATTTTTCACAGCTCCTCTTCTGGGCCGAACTTCAGGCTTCTTAGTTTGCTGGCTGCCTCAGTCTTCTAGATGCCTGTTCAGTCCATTAATTCTCTCTTCTGCTGTTTTCTTAATGTACTGTTTAGGGATGTTATTTTCCCCCTGAGGACTGCTTGAACTGAATCAAAGACATTTTGGAATGTTGTTTTACAATTTTCTTTGATGTAATAATCAACTGTATCTATGATTTATTCTCTGATCTACTCAACAGGATCTCATTGGCAAGTCTCCATTTATGTTTGTGTCTTCTGTTTGTACTCTCTAAACTGTTGACTATTTTTATTGCATTATGGTCTGTAAAAGGATGCTCAATACTTCTACCTTTTACGTTTATTTGTAATGTCTTTGTGACCTACTACGTGGTATGTTTTTCCCCCAAGTTTTATGTGGTGCTGAGATATATGTATATTCTTTAGCAGTCCAATTTAGAAGATGTCATGAGTTTTTAGCTCTAGTTTCTCTTGACATATGTTCAATTCAGTAATTCCCCTTCTGTTAATCTTTTTTGGATTTGTCCAGAACTGAGAGATGGACATTTAAGTCTCTTATTATTATGGCATTACTATCTATGTCTTCTTGTGGTTGTTACTTTTTCCTTTATGAGTTTAGAGGCAAAAGCCCTCAGAACACTTACGTTTAATACCGACCTTACGTTCAGCATCATCTAGCTTCCTCATCTGTCTCTTCCCATGTGGTGAGTTCTCCCTTTTGTCTCATCTGACGAATGACTCAAACGTCGGCTTTTCTGGACTGTCTTGACTTTTCAAGGCCCTCGTTTTTATCCCGTGCACGCCTTTTTTTGGTGCGGCTTTTTAAGATTTGTATTTGTTTAATCTATTCACGCTAAACTTACGAGCTGGGCTGCTATTTGTTTCTAGTGTCGCTTTCCGTTCCTGAACGAGGCTTTCTTTGGTCGTCCTTCTTCTTGAAAGGCAGCCCCTTTCTTCCCCCGGTTATTTTTCACTGCTTTACTTTAAAGCAATCCTAATTCCTATAGGCTCTCTTTCCCTCACTTGCAGTCACCCGTCCAGCCTGTCACCTTTCCCCTTGTTTTGGCATTTTATTTATTAATTGTTTTTTCTTTCTCACTTTTATCTAATTATATGATTATTCCCCTTTTCTGTTCTCTCAGTTAAGTAAAATGACTCAACAGATGAGTGGTCAAGGGATATGAATAAAAAGGTCTCAAAAGAAGTGCAACCATTACAACTACCTGAAAGAATCATCCAAATCCTTCATAAGAAATGTGAATTAAGATAACCCTGAGTTTTCACCTCACACCCCCGCAGAATGACAAAGTTGACCCAAAACAGAAATAGTCAGTGCTGGCTGGGTTAGATGAAGACAGGCACACGAGCGCATTGTTGGCAGAGCTGTCGCTCACTATAGCCATCTTGGAAAACAGTATGAAATAATGGAAATAAAGTGGCTAAAATGTTCGTACTGTTTGACCCAGAGATTCCACTACTTGGCTTATTCCAAGGAGGCCCCTGAAAAGAATAAAGTCTCTATATACACCAAAGTATTTATGGCAGCACTTTCTGTGATAGCCAAGAATCAGAAATGAACTAAAGACCTTTTGACTGGGAAATGGCTAAACAAACTGCAGTACACGAATGCCACTGAATATTATTGTGCTGTGAGAAACGACAAATATGACAAGTAGAAAAATAAACATCAAGGAAAGATTTACATGACCTCACACGGAGGGACGTAAACAGAGCAAATAAAATAATATACGTAACGACTAAGCAACACGTGTGGAAAAAGGCCCTACTAAATAACTAAGTGAATGTTACAAAACTGCAAAGAACCACCAAGGTCCCCAGGAGAGAAGACAACTCTGCGCCATTACGATAGGTGGTACCTCTTGTACCGCTGTGTCCATTTTCAGATTTTTTTGATGTATTAATTGGTTCTGATGATTCTTTTTCTTCGTTAAAAATATTATGTGTTAAGTCCCTTGGCTATGAAAGAAATGTTGTTGTTCAGTCCTTTTAGTTGTGCCCAACTCTTCATGACCCCATGTGGGGTTTTCTTGGCAAAAACACTACAGTGGCTTGTCGTTTCCTTCTCCAGCTGATTTTACAAATGAGGAAACTGAGGCAAACAGGGTGAAGTGACTTAACCAGGGTCACACAGCTAGTGCGTGTCTGAGGCCAGATTTTAACTCAGGGAGTTGAGTCTGGTCTGGTCTGGTACTCTATCTACCGCACCACCTCACTGCCCTGTGTGATACACATTTTTAAGGTTATATCTGTTGGTTTATCTTTCAAGGACTTGATCAATTATGATATCAGAAATGTTGAGAGAATTCTCATTAGAAGAAAGTCTTTATGGAAGAATATGCCTTTACGAAATCAAAAAAAAATTTTTTTTTGGTAATCAACAAACAAGCCAGAACAGATTAGATTATTTAAAAGTAAAGCAAGGGCGAAGCCAAGATGGTGGATTAAAAGCACAAACTTGGAGTGGGCTCCAGCTCCAACCACTTCTAATACCTGTAAAAAAAAGACTCTAAACAAATTTTAAAGCCACAGGACCCACAAAGTGAGAGAAACAAATCTCCTGCTGAAGGCAGCCCGACAGGTGGACAGGAGAGGTCTGTAGCGGTGTGCTGGGAGTTGAGCACAGTCCCCTGTGAGCCAAGGTTCTGGCCCCAAGGCAGCCCCAACTGGCCAGAGCAGGCTTCAGGGGAGTGAATCACTAGCAGCTGTGGTGGTTTCCAGACTTCTCAACACATAAACACCAAAGAGAAAATGAAAAGGTCAGTGGGGAACTCTGCTGGAAGGGTGAAGGAAGAGAATGGTCTGGCCCATGCCCCCAGGGTGAGAAGTGGTGGAGGTGTGGGGGCAGCAGCGTGGCTGCCTATGGAGCTCCTGGATTGCAGACTGTAGGGGGACCAAGTGATCATTCAGAGCGTGGAAATGGAGGATGACAACAAAGTTGGGACTCCTGCATCGAGAGCTTCTAAGAAAAATATGAACTGCTCTCAAGCCATGGAGGAGCTCAAGAAGGATTTTGAAAATCAAGTAAGAGAAGTGCAAGAAAAATTGGGAAGAGAAATGAGAATGATGCAAGAAAATCAAGAAAAGCGAGTCAACAGCCTACTAAAGGAAACCCAAAAAATACTGAAGAAAATAACACCTTAAAAAATAGACTAACACAAATGGCAAAAGAGGCCCAAAAAGCCAACAAGGAGAAGAATGCCTTAAAAAGCCGATCTGCCAGACGGAAAAGGGATTTCAAAAACTCACTGAAGAGAATAATTCCTTCAAAATTAGACTGGAGGAATTAGAAGCTAATGACTTTACGAGAAATCAAGATACTATAAAACAGATCCAAACAAATGAAAAAATAGAAGGCAACGTGAAACATCTTACTGGAAAAACCACTGACCTGGAAAACAGATCCAGGAGAGATCATTTAAAAATTATTTAACTATCTGAAAGCCATGATTAGAAAAAGAGCCTAGACACCATCTTGCAAGAAATTGTCAAGAAAAATTGCCCTGATATTCTAGAACCAGAGGGCAAAATAGAAGTTGAAAGAATTCACCAATTGCCTCTTGAAAAAGATCCCAAAAAGAAAACTCAGGTTCCCAGGTCAAGGAGAAAACACTGCAAGCAGACAAGAAGTAACAATTTGAGTATTGTGGAAACATAATCAGAATAACACAAGACCTAGCAGCTTCTACATTAAGGGATAGAAGGGTTTGGAATATGATATTCCGAAGGTCAAAGGAACTAGGACTAAAACAAAGAATCATCTACCCAGGAAAACTGAGTATAATGCTACAGGGAAAAATACGGTCATTTAACGAAATAGAGGGTTTTCAAGCATCCTTGATGAGAAAAAAACAGAGCTGAATAGAAAATCTGATTTCAAATACAAGAAGCAAGAGAAGCATGAGAAGGTAAATAGGAAAAAGAAATCATAAGGAACTTATTAAAGTTGAACTATTTACATTTCTACATGGAAAAACGGTAATTATAACTCATAAGACTTTTCTCAGTACGGGGATAGTTGAAGGGAATATATATGCATACATATGTATATATACATATATATATGTTTGTATAGGAGATATATGTGTATATAAATATATATGACAGTGTGGGCATATGTATGTTTATGCATACATAGACAGAGGGCACAGGATGAGTTGAATATGAAGGGATTCTATCTAAAAAATAAAATTAAGAGGTGAGAGAGGAATTTATTGGGAGAAGGAGAGAGAGACAGATTAAGGTAAATTACCTCATATAAAAGAGGTAAGAGAACACTGTTACAAAGGAGGGGAAGAGCAGGAAGGTGAAAGGGAATGGGATTTGGCTTAAGGGGGAATAACATACACACTCAGTTGAGTATCTTACCCTACAGGAAAAAAAGGGAGTAGGGGACAAGAGAGGGGAGGACAGAAGAGAGGGCAGTTTGGGGGAGAGGGCAGTTAGAAGCAAACACTTTTGAAAAAGGACAGAGTCAAAGACACAATAGAATAAGTGAGGGGCGGGATAGGATGGAGGGAAATATAGTTAGTCTTTCACAATATAACTACTATGGAAATGATTTGGGTAACTACATATGTACAACCTAAATTGAACTGCTTATCTTCCCAGTGGGGGTGGATGAGGAAGGAAGAAGGGAAAAAATCTGGAACTCAAAGTTTTAATAACAAATGTTTAAAAAAATTGTTTTTTACATGCAACTAGGAAATAAGATACATAGGCATTGGGGTATAGAAAACCATTTTGCCTTACTAGAACTCAGAGGGTGATGGTGAGGAGATAAGAGAGAACAGATTGGGGGAAGGGGCATTCAGTAAGCTTGCTATTCTGGGGTGGGGGCAGGGGAAAGACGGGGAGAAAAACTGTTACTCAAAATCTTGTGGAAATGAATGTTGAAAACTAAAAATAAATAAATAAATTTATTTGAAAAAAAAAACCATTTGATGCACTGCCATGGGCCCATCAAACCGGCAGCAATGTTTAGAAGGTTATAAAATACAGCATGAGCAAGCTGGTGGGAAAACCATCATGTGAATAAGCTACTGGTCGAGTTGCGAATGTCTGGAAAGTAATGTGGAATTAGGCAGAAGAGCTATAAAAACATGCAGAATAAAGACCTACTGATTCCACTTAAATTTCTACCTTCAGAACATGGTAAAGACTGACTGGCCGGTTTCTAGCAGCCAGACTGGTAAAAACAAAATGTACGCTTGGTTCCCAACAATTCACAGATGGCTAAATAAATTATAGCAATATGAATGTAATGGAATATTTTTACCTAATAAGACAGGATGAATTCAAAGGAATGAGGATAGTTATATATGAAGTGAATGCAAGAAGAAAGCAGAACCAAAACAACCATTTATAGCCTGATCACAGTGCTCAGTGAAGACATTACGCAGCAAAATAAATAACTGTGTGCATGCACACGCAGAGTCAGAGATGCACACCCATGTGTGCACGCAATCAGATCGTCCCACATGTGTCCTGCGTTCTCCTCCACATCTTCCTCCTGTCACTTCTCTCCTCTCATGAAGCCTTCGGCCTTCCCCGGCAGCCCGTCAGGCCGCTGCTCCCTCCTCTAACAGAGCTTCACACATGGTGTGCCCCTGCTAGCTGCCTCTGCCTCGGTGCCTCTATTTGATTGTAAACCTGAGAACAGAGAGCATCGTCCTCACTTTTCTAATCTCCACCCCTGACCCAGAACTCCATCTGCTTCTCAGTAAGTATTTAAAGGAATTAAAATCTGGAAAGGCATTTGTGCTATAACAGAATAGTTAAGTTCAAAGACAACATCAATAGCATGAGTTCAGAGAAGCATGAAGATGAGATACAGACAACATTCTACCAACTGCCCGTGTCACAAAAAGGTGCCCCTTACCGGCCGCCGCCTGCCCCGTGGTCCTTGAGCAGACCTCGTAAGTGCCGTCAGGTACCACACCTAGAGACAGAAAACACAAACACATCACGTGAGCCCCTCCAACACCAGGCCTAACCTGGGGCGAGATGCTGTCCTTAGACTCTGAAACCAGGCCAAGCTGCTACCTACAAAGAGCAATGAGGACACTGCTCGGCACTCATTCAGGTGCTAAGGAGTCCTGACAGTGGGTGCTGGGTGGCCTCGTGCAAATTACTTCTCCTTCTTGGGGTTCATTTTTCTAAAGTGTAAAAATGAAGGTGTTTCACTAGACGATCTCTATGGTTTCTTTCAGCACTTAGAAAATTCTGATTTCAAGAATTCAATTCCCATTTTCATCCTGGGAAATATTGTAGAAATGTGAGAATCTCTCCAAGTCACACTTAAAATAATATGCTCTTGAAATCACAAATTGGGAAGGTCTGTGTTCATACCTAAAGTAGAATTAAACAGGGCAACAGATCCAGTGTCACTATGACCTCTGCTGAGTGCTGAACTTCCAACTGCTAATCAATCACAGACATTTTTTTCCAACTGTTATATGATCATCAAGGAAGAGGTATAAATACCGTCCTTAGAGAGCAATATATGGTGTTCTCACATGCAATTCCACAAACTTAATTTGCATTTTAATACCTTAAAAAACCTCTTCACGCCCAACATGGCCAAGAGCTCCCTTTCAGCAGAGAATGCTAACATGTGCCCATGTCTCCACCACTTCCCTCATGCTGGATTCATTCTCCTCCTTCAAGTTCAACCCCCCTAGGAAATGTAAGGGCCTTACAGGCATTCATGACAAGGTCCCCACGGATTTCTGGTTTCCAGTCATCCCAGGTTGTCTCAAAGCCATCAGCAAAGCGGATACAGAAGTTTTTGAAGTGACCTTTACTAACGAGGGACTCTGAAGAACAGGCAGTGATGAGCGTACTCTCAATGGTCAACACCAAAGCAGAGCCAGTATCAAGGTCGCCAGTGTGATTCGACTGCAAAACAGGGGAGATGCAAAAGAGAAAAGAAAGGTGACTTACAAGTTCAGCCCTCACGGCAAGAAGGGAGCACCATTCTTATTTCTGCACCTGAGAGACTGGAAGAAATAACCTTTAGAAAGGCCTAAGCACAGGAATATTAACTTCAAAGTAGCTTTAAGTTGGGGAATCATGTTTTAAAATTAAGTCACTTGAACTAAAGTCATTTATCACATACTATTTATTCCACAGTATCAAAAGGATCGATGGCCAAATTTTACTCAAACCTTGATTTTCATCTGCTCTAGAGCTGGGCAGCACTGGCCTAACAGTATGAACCAAGGTCACCATAGCACTCTGACACGACTTCGTACCTGGGCAGTGTTTTACCTGGGCAGTGTTTGTGATGGGCAGACAGATTCCTAAATCGTTAACAGTGAGCTGGAGGAAAAGCGTCCCAAAGGCCTGCGCAGACGTCTGCTGGATGCCCGGCAGCATGTCGACCACCTCCTTGGTGGCCATGTGAATGTCCTTGTGCAGGGCCATGCGCTGCTCATTCCAGTTGTCATAGGCAGCCTTGTAATTGAGCCAAAACAGCACAGCTGTGGAAACGGAAGGAAGAAACAGTATTGCAGTAACCTCCGACAGCACTAGTGCGCTAGCTTTCTTCAGTGAATGAGTAGGTCCTGGAAGGGAGGGGCAGTTTCCATTTTCTCTCTCATCCTTAGTACACAGCCCAGTGCCTGACCCAGGGCAAACACACACTAGGTCATGCCCATTAACCACAGGTGCCCCCCAAAGCTTGGGCTAAGTAAGGCCCCTGTTGCTAGGCAAGTTCATCAACCTCCCATGGATTCCATTATCACCTAGATTTTGTTACCCAGCCCTAACTTCTCGGCTCTCACCTCCAACTGCCCATTAGACACCGGATGTCCCACTAGCACCTGGAATTTGATGTGTCCAAAACAGAACTTATTATCTCCTCCCCTCTCATGTCCTTCCCTCTCCCCCAAGCCTTTCCTCTTCTAACCATTCCTGGGGAAGGCACCACCATTCTCCCTGTCAGTCATCAAGCTCACAGCCTAGACACCATCCTATCACTGGCAAAGTCCTGGTGATTTTATCTTTGTTAACATCTCTCATGTGGGCTGATCCTGCACTGGTTCAGGTCCTCACCACCTCACACAGGCACTAGTGTGACAGCCTGGGGGTGCGGCTGCCTGCCTCAGCCTCTCCCTCTCCAGGCCAGCCTCCACTCAGCTGCCCAGCTAATATTCCTAGAGGGCAGGTCTGACCATATCATTCTCATATGCAAGAGACTCCAGCGGTTCCCTAGCACTTCTAGGATCAAACGTCAAATACTCTTTAGTGCTCCATGATGTTTCCCCCAATTCTCCTGGCCTTTCTCTGAATCCCCAGTGTTTTGTTTAAATGTTTGCTAACTTGACAAAAAAGAATGCTTACTGACTGTTGATTCATTGCACCAAATGGACAGAGAAAAGACACAAATGAGTAAATTCAGAGTGTAGACACAGGAATCACCAGAAGAACAGAGTGCTCATTGGTGGAGTAACAAAAAATGCCTCCGGCAGCACGTCAGCTGTGTCTGAAGGCAGCAGGGAGGATACAAAGACGGGACAGCAGGGAGGAGGAAGGACGCTGTCAGCCCCTCTACAAAAAGCAATGGAACTCTTCTACAAAGATCTGGAGCAAAAAATAGCACAGGGAACATGCAAGGAAATACTGGGCATACTCACATTTCAGACTCTGACTACATCAGAGCTGACAGAGCAAAATGGAAACCTTAGCATGCCGACAGAATTTTTAAAATAAAAAAATTCAGTTAGAATAACAAAGCAATTCATAGTACCTCTGTCGAAGGCCACAGGCTGAGCATAAACAATCGGTCTATTCAAAGTAATGAGCACAGCTTCCCTGTCTGAAGAACCACTGATTTCTTCTCGGAGAGCATTTCTTAGCCCGATTCTGGTTTTAAAATAGGCAACCTGATGAAAATCTGATCCAGCTTCTTCATAAACCTAAAACACATTTTAAGACAAAATAAATCCAAGCCAGAGGACAACTGTTCTGATATCTTTAACATTATGGTATAATCCACTAAAAGATATTATAAACTGCATATTGAAACTAAAAATATTTTAAAAATCTGTAAGTGTTGAAGCTCCTTTGAAAATATGCACAGCAGAGCTGTAAGGGAAATTCAGCTCCGTAACAATAAGCAGAATAACAACAGCAAACATTCATGTGGCTCTCTGGCCCAGGGGCTGTGCCAAGCCCTGTACAATGACCATCTCCTTGATCCTCACCACAAGCCTGGAAGGTAGGTGCCATCATTACCCCCACTTCACAAATAAGGAAACTGAGGCAAACAGAGGTGAAGTGACTGGCCCAGGGTGATAGCGCTAAGCCCAATGCCTACTTACTAAGTCACAAGCTGAATCACAAGATTGATTCAATGACCTGTCATCAATGAACAATGTAAACAGAGAATCACTCAATCATGTCCTGGAGGTCCACCACGGACACAGGAAGCCTCCACTACCACTGGCCTAGTCCCTCATCTCTCACTGCCTGAGGCCACCTTTGGCACGGTAAAGCTCAGACAAGATGCCATCTGCATCGGCAGAGGGTGTTTCTTCACTTAGAGCAATAAACATACAGGTGCAGTCCTTCTCTGTCTCCCTCATGCCCAGGGGCTCAGGTCTGGACATACAAGAGGTGCTCCACCAATGCTTCTCCACTGATTAGAAGATATCCTAATACCTCATTATGATCAAAGAAACAAAATGATCAAATACACGAGGCAGCTCTTACTAAGGTAGAAAACCCCAGAGAATGAGCATCTATGTGTACAAAGTAATATCAAGCCCATCAGGCGGCTGCTGGTGATTCTTAGTTTTGCAGCTTTAAACTTCAGTTCCAAGCTCTTCATGGCATCAGAGGGCTATGCCTCCAAGCACACTGCACCTGCCCTGTACGTCAGGGGGATTTTAAGAGCTGACTGAATGACTGATGGTGCCTGGCCCTCCGAAGCCCTACTGACACTGAACAGAGCGCGTCGATAAAGCCAAAAGAAAACTACCACTGACCTTCAGGATAGGGTCAGGTAATCACAATGAATATTAACAAAGCAAGCTTTTAATGCACTTAGATGCAGAGTGATGAAGAGCAATGATATATAGTGTTCTCTGTCTAGGGACACCAAATTGAAAAAAGCCAGGGTCCTCTATGTACAAGTTGACAATGTACTCTGGGGAGAAAGGCCCAAGAAGAGTGATTATGTCCTCTGGAGAGGGGAAGCCCAGAATCCCCCAGTCACGGGCAAAGGCAGAGGTGCGGGCAGGGGCTCAGCAGGATCCGGAATGCCTAGTCTGGCTGGATGTAAAGTACATGAAGGGAAAGAGAGAAATAAGGCTGAAAAGCAAGCATGGTAAGGAGTGCTTTTTTGGGGGGAGAGGGGAAAGTGATGAGATTAGAATCGAGCACTAGGAAGTTTACACAATAAAAAGGATGAATTGGGGACACAGGAAGCAAACAGGCCAGCCTCTCGGCAAATTCCCCCCCTCCAGGTTAGAGTTCACAATCAGCCCTGGGTGCCACTTTTTCAGAAGGAGCCTGACTGACAAGTCGGAGAGCAGCCAGGAGGGTGAGAGAACAGGAAACCATGCCATCCAAGGACTGGCTGACGGACCTGGGGATGGGAGGACTTCATAGGTACAAGGAAGCACTCTTCAAGTGTCTAAAGAGCTACCACCTGGCACAACGTGCCGTATTCTGCACGGGCTCTGGAGGTGTTCCAGCAGAGGCAGACGACAACCATTTGTTGAGGATTTTGTACAGGAAATGTCTGGTCAGAAAACAGGTAGGACTGGTTTCTGAAGGCTTTTGCTTAGGGAAATGCTAGGTGATCACAGCTGTGCATTACTCTGGAAACTATGAAAGATACGGGTTTGAGAGACAGAAGACATGGCTCTCTTGAGATTCCAAGTGGTGGAAATGGACAGGACTTGGACATAGAAAATACCAAGTTTAACAGAACTTGGCCCTGGAATGACTGAGGGATGTAAAGGAGAGGAAGGAGTAAATGGTGACCCTGAGGCTTCAATGCTGGGAACCTGAGAGAACATAAAACAGGGATGTCAGAGGAGGGGCGGATCTGAGGAGAAGAATGAGAGGCAGCAAGGTCTAGTGAAGAGAGGGCTGCACTTTGGAGTCAGGAGGAGGACCTGGGTTCATATGGCATTACAGATAGGAGCTACATGACCCTGGCCAAGTTAATTTACCCCTATTGGCCTCAGTTTCCTCATATGAAAAATGTAAATCTAGCAGTCAATTTTGGACATGCTGAATTTAAGGTATCTGAGGGCATATGAGGTGGGTGGAGAGAGATGCTTAGTAGGTCACTGGGAACACTGGCCTTTGGTTCTTATAATCCATGGTGGGAGATCAAAAGATTTCAGAGTCATTTTTATAATGATTATATTAAACTTATAAGATGCAGCATAGGAAGAGAAGTCAGAGATCACCTTGCTGGCTCTTTTTGTGGTGGCAAAGAATTGGAAATTGAGGGGATGCCCATCTATTTGGACAAGGCTGAACGAGTTGTGGTGTAAGAATGTAATAGAATGCTATTGTTCCATAAGAAATAGTGATCAGGCAGACGTCAGAAAAACCTGGGAAGACTTGCATGAACTGATGCTAAGCGAAGTGAGCAGAACCAGGAGAACATTGTACAGAGTAACAGCACCATTATGCAATGACCAACTACGATTGCCTCAGCTCTTCTGAGCAACGCGAGGATCTAAAACAATTCCAAAAGACTCACAACTGAAAATGCCATCCGCATCTGGAGAAAGAACTATGGAGTCTGAATGCAGATCACAGCAGATGATTTTCAATTTTTGGGTTTTTTTTTTGTTTTTTCCTTTCTCATGGTTTTACCCTTTGGTTCTAATTCTTCTTTCACAACACGACTAATGCGGAAATGTTTAATATGATCATACATGTATAGTTTGTATCATGCTGCATGCCATCTTGGGAAGTGGAGGGAGTGGGGGGGATTTAGAACTCAATATTGAAAATTAAAAATAAAAAAATAAATTTTTAAAAAAGTCACCCTGCCGCCAGGGTTAAGAGAAGGGCACAGCAGAGGGAATGGGTAAAATTCAGCTAGATTTTGGCAAAGGATTTGACAAAGCTTCTCAGGCTCATTTTGAGGACAAGGCAGAGAACAGACTAGACAAGAGCACCCACTGGCTGAATGGCCTGACTCCAAGGGTGCTGGATGGCCCACAGTCTCTAGTGGAGTGCCCCAGGGCTCTGTATTTGGTCCTGTGCTGATGGGACTTTCATCACTGACTTGGATAAAGGACTCAATGGCATGTTTAACAAATGTGCAGATGATACACATCTCTAGGAGAGACAACTAATAAGCTGGATTAGTCAGAAGCCAAAAACACACACAGTGTAGAGCAAAAGGACAAATCCAATAAGATGAAATTTAATATCAATAAATCAACAACATATTCCACTTAGATTTTAAAAAGTTAACTTTAAAAGTGTGAGGCAGAGAATGTAGAGCTGGACAGAAATCTGCCCAAAAAAGATCTAGTGATTTTTGTGGTCCACAAGCTCAAAATAAGTTAACGGCAGCTACCAAAGTCCCTGAGAGTGCGGGCTCCATGATAGGGGCTGAGAAGCCTTGGTCCTATATGCTCAGGTCTGTTCCAACCCCTTTGGAGAACCAGGCTCAGCATTGAGGGCTGATGCGCTGATAGTGCAGATGAGGAAGCTACCGGGACAGAGAAGGGCTTCAAGGGATCGTCGTATTTGAACATGTGAAGGACCGGGGAAAGGCCTGGGGATGCTGAGATGCTGTGTGACTTCCTCAGTTTTTCACGGGTTAAGAAAATAAGGCCAAGACAAGGCAAGTGATCTGCCCCAGGTCACTGAGGAGGAACAGCAGCAGCACTGGGAATCTAGGTCTTCTGAGTCCCAAGCCAGCAGTCTGATCACTTCCCATAACTGAAGCCATGGCAACAGAAGATGGTGGCAAGAAACGGTTTAAAGAAAAAAGGGAAGGATTGAGAGAAAACCCTGACAAAAACCCATGTTTGGAAGGCAAGAGAAGAAGCAAGATTCCCAGAGAGAAGAGCACATCAACAAAACAATAGCCAAAGGCATGGTGGAGGAGGAGATGAACAGCGGGGGCCACACAGAGCCACTGCCACAGTTTTGGGGACTGAAGTCGCAGCGTACAGAACCTGACGAGAGAACAGCAGTGAGCGTGGACGGCCTTTCTGAGTCTGACTGAGAGCTCGAGTATTGGGAGGAGCTAAGGGAAGTTGTTACTGCTGCTGTTGAAGAAGAGAGGGCCTGACAACATCAGATGGGACTAAGGAAGGCTCCAGTGGAGAACGTAGACTGGCCATGAGATGGGGAATTACTGAGGAAGAGGAGGAAGGCATGGGAGCACTGGCACCACCACTGAGATTTGCAATGGGAAATCTAAAGACCTAAAAAAAATCAGTCAAGTATTTCTGCAAATAAAAGTAACACCCAGAGAACCCAGCAACACCAACTGAACTCACCTGATGTTTGACAATTTGTCCTAAAGCCAGATTTAAGTCAACCTGGCATTTACCAAACAGCTTCAGATAGCTGCTGCCCCCTGGCAAGGTTTTTGTTTGAAGGCGGTTGGAGAGTTCCAGTTCAATCAAGCCTGTTTCAAATCTCACAGCTCTCATTGATGGAGTCGTGGCTGTCACTTGAATGCCCTGGGAGAAGGTCAAAGTGATGAAGTAAGCTTTTATTCCTCTACAGCACCCACTAAAGAGCAATCTCTCAATGTTTATCAAAGGAAAGAATCCCACTCTAAAGCCAGCCTAAGATCTATGTGAGAAGGCCCAAAGAATTACTTGTGCCTTTGGAATCTTAACAAACATGAGGAGATTTCAGGGTAGAATTCATGAATGTACATTTCATTTAATGAATTTAAGATAAAGAGAATAAGCCAACACAAATACTTTCCACCTGAATGTTTCAAACTAGAGACTTTTACTTTAAATTCGATGTCCATTTTCCTATCTGGGAAATAGGAAATTAGTACATTAATGGTGTTTCCTATGTTACCTTAAACTGCAGATTCAAGGAATAGAGGAGAATTTTGGGCTTGTCTCCATCTGCTGTCCCATCATGCTCATTCCAGAGAGGGATAGGCTGCTCCCCACCTAAAAGACGTCAAGTGACTGAGTGAGGGCTCCACTGAAAATGTCAGGCTGCTTGGGGTGCCCATCTCTGCATCCGCTCACCAACACCAGACTTTAGACTGATCTGCCCCACCTCACTCACACTCTGTAAGGACTGGCCACATTCCTGCTGATCTCGGTTATGATGGTTAGAAGCAAAGAAAAGTGCTGCTTCAAACTACCGATAGCATCTTTTCAGGTCATAATGACAGGCTAACATGAATAGTACTGGTTTCTTTACTAAAATTGTAAATTCTTACCCTGTGAGACATGAGCCTAGCCTGACATATTAACATTTTTAAAAGTACACCTGATATCACATTATAAATCAGGTGTCAAGGTATATCTTGTGTTTGAAACAATACGAGTTTATGAACTTGACACATTTTGACCGGTTTCCATGAAATAGGTCATGATTTGATGTTAATGACACAGTGAACTGGTCAGGGTAGAATCCAGGGCTGGCATTTAGAAGGGGTTTTAGCCAAATCTCTGTAGAAAACTTCAGGCCTACCATGAAAAGTATATTTTTTCACTCAACACAGGAATTCTGCAAGTCAAGTAGGATTCTTTACACCCTCCTGGAGATGACTTCCCAATTCTCTGATGTTTCTCAGCCACACTCAACAAAACCAGGAAGCGTTCTATGTCACAGAATTAAGGAAATCTGGACTGCCGCCAAGCTTTCTGCGTGGCATGGAGACTCTGTCAGGATGAAGTCATCTCCCATCAACATGATTCCACCCCCACTGCAAGGATATGCCCTATATGTGACTTGGGGTATAGATTTAATACTAAGTATTAAAGCATTTGCCCATTGACAACATCTTATAGGAGTACTGTAAGTCCCTTGAAGGTGCTGGTTTATGAGCAGTACAGTAATCACAGCTTTGTCATGACTTTATATATCCCACTAAATCATTAAATAGGACATTTAATACTTAATTTTGCTAGAGCTAAAAATCAAGAGGCTTAAGAGCTAGTTGGGGAGGCAGAAAGTACACAAATCTGTAACATTAGGGCTAGTTTAATATGAAGCCCACCAGCTTTGCTTTGAGGCTAAGAGGTGGAGAAGCCATTACAAAAACTCCACTTCCTAGAACAACCCCAAAATGATGGGTCAATAAAGCAATTTGGGGGGCATCATTTATGGTCTTGACTGCCACGTTTCAGTTCAATACTGCACTCCTGGCTGAGGTGAGCCTTCTTATTTGACCAAAGAATAAACACAGGCAGGACAACAAAGCCATAATGTTCGATGTGCTTTGTGGGTCAGGCGTGGCTCCTGCACAGTCACACAGCTCTATGAACTTTGTGGACATGTCAGCGGCCTCTTAGATATACAGAAAGCAGTGCCTGAAGAAGCCAGGCAAAGTCAGAACCAGAATCTAGAGCCCAGAAGGAAACATTCTACTGATGTGCTCTGCCGCCCCAGCAGCATCTCCAATCTCACTGTGCGTATATACTCTTGGGCATGTGATTAGCTCAGTCGATATTTGTTGGATGGATAAAATAAAGTGACATAATCAGTCTTCAAGGCAACGCTACTTTGTGATGCTGGAACAAAAAAGTATTTGTTAGCTCTTCTTACCAGAAACTTTCTGTATTACTTCATTAACTTCCTTCATAAAGACTTTCTGCACAAATACCAAATGATTTAGAAGATCAGTTGTAAGATTATGCTCAAACGAACCAACCTGAAAAACAAATTTAAACAACAGTGATTTGAAACCACTGTGATTCCATTAGATTTAAATACATCTCTGACATAACAGACATCCCACACAGTGCTACATTAAAAGTAAAACTACCTGCATGCATGTTACTGGGAAAGGTGATCTGCAATCCTGTAAAAAAGTTAAAAGCAACCTCCAGGGGCGCTAACATTTTTAGTGGCTTAGATAACGTTCAGATGCCTTTCCCGTGGTGACAAGTGTTTATCCATAAAAATGATGAATCTGGTAAGAGTCGCCATGTTTATGCTTTTCCTACAGCTATATGACACAATTTCTTTAAAAAATATACATTCATGAACTGACTGTAAAGCACAAAAAGAATGAATGAAAGAGAAAGCTCTTCACAAGATCTTTAGCCTTTAACTAGGTATGACCATAGTAACTAGAAGGCTTTTCCTGGCTGCTAATGCTGTTCCACAACCTGCCTTCCTCCTGCCCTCTGTGCCAATGGGCCAATAACTTAAAACATTCTGGCATTACTAATTTGTGCGCATGTTACACGAGCAGATAAGTACATATTGCACCTCATCCCCATGCCCATCACTCCTCTGGGAGGTTCGCCTTTCTCGTCTTTGTACACCTGGTGCTAGGGGGCACACACTAAGGACTTAAAAACCCCCACTGACTGAGCAGATGTCAATATGCCCACACTTGGGGGGAACATCTCCTACTGACTGCCGCTGGTTTTCGTCAACGGGATCAGGATTTTTTTGGGTGGGTTGCAGGGGGGTGGTAGAAGGGGGCAGTGGACTGATATCCTGAAATGAATGTGATACCAAAACAAAAGGCTTCAGTAAAACTGAACATAAAAGTTGTGTGCCTATTTCTAGACAGAATGGGATTACTTAATCTGCTTGATAAAAGACTATTTTAAAGTCAGTTAAATACTATTCATCTGTTTATCAAGAATTAGCGACTTCATTACAAATAAGTTCTTTTTTCAATCAAGCAAAATCTCCTAATTATTTTATTAGCTATAATTAATATTATAACATCTACCTGAAACCATATAAACTTCTCTGAAAATAACTGCTAATGCTAGAATCCTACTCATTAGGTCTTTTCCCAATTAGTCCAAATTTGTGATTTTTGAATGTAAATTAACTATAAAAATATGATGTAAGGGAATGAACATACAAACATACATACGTGTCCAAATACATGTAGGTACATACAAACCCTATAATGTGTACTGAATATGTACAATAATTTAAGAAAATGAATTTAGAAACTGTACAATTTTATATTAAATGTCAATTTTAGAAATAAAGTAAACGCATTACCTCTGCCACACAACGCAGGTAGTTTCCCTGTAAATAGTAGCCTTGTTTCGAGGGCAGCTCATCTATGCTCCATACTTGATCTGAATAAGTGTCGTGCTCTTCCATTATGTATTTCCCGGACATGGTGACAGGAGGAAGGTTCAGACTAGCAGAAGGAGGAATAGTTGACATATCTGTGGCTGAAACTTTGGAGGTAAAGCGTAATCGGTGATTTGGCAGTTCAAATGTAAATCTCGTCTGCGCACCTGAAAACAAAGAGGAAAAAAAGAAAGAAACAGTATCAAGACTGTGAAACAGAATTTATAGCTAACAAAATAATTAAGATATTACATTGACTGAAAAAAGAACTTATTTGTAATGAACTCAGTAATTCCTGATAAACAGAAATGACTAGAAACAGGTAAGCTACTTTTATGTTCATTTTACTGAAGCTTTTTGTTTTTACATTACACGCACTTCAGGATATAACTCCCCTGCCCCCTTCTACACAAATTCTGAACTTAACCATACGAGCTGAGCACAGCTCCATACAAAGTCAAGCCACACCACAGGACTGCACATGCTGCCACGAAGTCCCATTATGTAGAGATTGCTTCTCCCTTCAAGGATACAACAAATCCAAGTTATTTGCAGAGCTGCCCGGCTTGTCTGTGCTCCCTACTAACTCTCCTTGTAAAGACTAATTTAAAGAGGGAGAATACTCTCCAATTTTCTCCCAGAAAAGGCACAAAGCAGGGGAACCTGCCCTTACACAGGGGGCAGGATTAGGAGGCAACTGGCATTTCTGTCACTACCCAGTCGGAACAGCAGAATGCTCCTGTGCCAACACACAGTGTATAGGCAAGGAGAAAAGAACCAACCTGGGCACTAAGTGAAAGGCAGATGTAAACCTAGGCAGCAGCCATGGGGATCTAACCCCAGGAGGGAACCAGGCTCCCAAATTTAGCCCCATCTGAAGCCTGCAAGCCTCATAACCGGGGCAAGGAGCCCAGACCAATGGGCCCATGGTTCTGCCGACTTGAACCTGCAGAGCTTCTCAACTGGTTGACCATGGCTGAGTCCAGCAGTCATCTACTAAAGCTCAGACCAAGTGCAAGCCACATAGTGTTCGTCAGACCCAAACAGAAGGTCAGAACTTAATAGAGCTCAAATCAGCAGGGTAGGGTGCAGATTTCACCCTGGAACAGACTGCTTTTGACACAATGAAACCCTGTAGCTTCCCAGTTTAAGATGTTTCCTGGAAAAACACAACACTTTAATACCCAAGAAAACAAAAGCAGCAGAATCAAAACACATAAGAGGATCAAGCACGGCCCTCGGCAGTAGAAAGAGAATGGTCCTAACATCAAATCTGAAGTTAGGAAGTAGACTGGAAGAATGAGACAACAACAACAAAAAAAGAACCCCACCATAAAAAGCTACCATGGGGAGAAGGATACTTAAGACATAAACCCAGAAGAAAAGAATGATTCTAAAACATCTACAAAGAAATTCACAGAACATAGCTTAGGCACAAGGTGAAGCAGAATTCCAGGAAAAGATAAAGAGTTTAAAAAAAAAAGCTAAAAATTATTTTATAAATGAAATGAGAATTGTAGAGTTTATTATGATTGGGAAAAAAAATGAGAGCTGGGTTGGGGTGGGGAGGGAGAAGACTGGAAAGAAATGGAGGCTATGGAAGAATAGGAAAGAAAATTAACAGCTTGGCTCAACAGATACAAAACTTTACCTAAATAACAAACTTCTTGAAAATTATAATGGAAGAAACAGATGATAACAATGCCGTGAGACAACAAGAAATATTAAACAAAGTAAAAAGACTGAAAAAAACGGTAAGATACTTCATATCAAAAACAAGTGGCCTGGAAAACAGATGGAGAAGAGATCATTTAAGAATTATGAGATTACTGGAAAGCAATGACAGAAAAATGAAAAAAAGAGCCTAGACATCACATTTCAAAAAAGATCACCAAACTCTCCAGATCCCTTAGAATCAGATGACAAAGTAAAAACAGAAAGAATTCACCGATCCCCTCCAGAAAGAAACCCCCCAAAGAAAAATCCTATAAGCACTTCAGCCAAAATCAAGGGGAAAGAAAAAATACTGCAAGCACCCAGAAAGAAAGAATTTAAGTACCAAGCAGCCACAGTAAGGATCATATAAGATTTAGCAGTCACCTCTATAAAGACGTTTGGAATGTGACATTCCAGAAGGCAAAAGATCTAGACTTACAATGAAGAATAATTTAGTCAGGTAAATTAAGCGAAATCGTGCAGGAGGAAAAAATGGATCTTTAATGAAACAGAAGACTTCTAATCATTTCTGATGAAAAGACCAGAGATGACACATATTCAAAGGAATCAAGAGAAGCATAACAAGGTAAGCATGAGTAAACAGTCAAAAGGGACCAAACAAGGATGAACTCTTTTGACACGCTGATATGGGGAGAGTATAAATGTGCCCCTCTTCATACTCCATCATCAGTAGGTCAGAGAGGACTCTAAGGAGATGAAGATCTGGTAGTGGTTTTGTTATGTCTGATCTTTAAAAAAAAAAGAGGAAGAGGAAGGGAAAAGTCTATCACAAGGAGAGAAAAGGAAAAGGAAGGGTGGGGGGAATGATCTTGTATTATCTGGGTATTCGAGTACCAGATTACATGACTAAGTGGGGGTGGGAGGGAAGTAATGACACTTGACCCTCACTTTCATGTGAAGTTGCCAAAGGAAGGAAGACAGACAGACAGGCAGATACACACACAGAGACTCACACAACTGGGTGCAGAAACATATTTCATACTAGAGGGCAAGAAGAGGGAAGGGAGAAGGAGGACAGGGGTATTAGGAGTACAGATTAAGGGAGGGATTAGTCTTAAACAAAACAAATGCTAACCAAGGTGGATCGAGCTTAAACAAAAAGTTGAAAAGGAAAGGTTAGAACCACCAGGAATTGGGCTGGGGAGCGGAATGCAGCAATCCTTCTTTCTCCAGGGGCCAGACAGAGCACTGGATCAGGTGTCAGGAAAACCCAAGTTCAAATCCAGCCTTAGACAGTTAGCTGTGCGACCCTAGTCAAATCCCTTCACCCGAGGTATGCCTTCATATCCCTTCAGACTGGGAAAAGTGTCAGAAGTGGCTAAGAAATAGAGCGGCGGGTCAGTGGAGTAGTTTGGGCACACAATATATGGTAGTGAATGACCACGGTACTCCAGTGTTTGATAAACACAAAGATCTCAGCTTTGGGGGAAACAACTCACCATGCGACAAAGACCGCTGGGAAAACTGGAAAGCAGATTGGCGAAAACTAGGCGTAGATCAGTGTCTCCAAGAGTATACTAAGACAAGGTCAAAACTGGTACATGATTTAGACAAAAAAGGTGACATCATGAGCAAATTTAGGGAAGATGGAAAGATTTACCTGGGAGATCTATGTTGTGATCCAACAAAAGACAGAGGTGATCAAGGGAAGTATCAATTATCAACGGATAATTCTGATTACATAACATTAAAACTGTTTGGTACGTAAAACCAATGCAGCCAAAAGTAGAAGGAAAGCAGGAAACTGGGGAAAATTTTTTTACAGCAAGTTTCTCTGATAAAGACTTTATTTCTCAAACATAAAAATAAGAACCACACTCCAATGGATAAATGAACAGACAATTTTCACAGGGCAAAACCATAGGTACCAATAGTTACATGCTTTAGATCACTAATAGCTATAGAAATGCAGATTAAAATTACTCTGAGTACCACTTCACACCTATCAGATTGGCTAACAAGACAGAAAAGGAAGATGACAAAGGCTGGAGGGGATGTGGAAAAATACATGTACTAATGTACTGTTGGTAGAGTTGTGAATTGGGCCAAACATTCTGGAGAACATCTGGGAACTACGTCCAAAGAGCTATAAAACTAGGCATTTTCTTTGACCCAGCAATACCTCTACTAGGTCTGCATCCCAAGGGGATCAAAGAAAAGGGAAAAAGCTTTATAGGTACAAGAACATTTATAGCAGCTTTTTTTGTGGCGGCAAAGAATTGGAAACTGAAGGGAAGTCCATCAGCTGGGGAATGGCCGAACAAGTTGTGATATATGAAGGTGACAGAAATGATGAGGCAAACAGTTTCAGAAAAACCTGGGAAGATTTAGATGATCTGATGCAAAGTGAAGTCAGTAGAACCAGGAAAACAATGTATGCAGTAGTACCAATACTGTAAAGATAATCAATTGTGCAGAAAGAGAACTGATGGACTCAGAGTATGAACTGAAACAGATTTTTTTTGGACATGGCTCATGCAGGGAATTGTTTTTTTATGACTAAACATATCTGTTAATGGGTTTGGTTTCTCTAGCCTTCTCAATGTGTAGGGGAGAGGAAAGGGGAAGGGAGAGAATTCAGAACTGGAAATAAAATAAGATTGAAAGTCTAAGGGATAGGACATCAAAAGTCCTAAGAATAAAAGTATCCATAGCAACACTATTTGTGATAACCGAAAAGGCAGAAACAAAAATTTTTAGCAATGCTTGGGAAGCACCTGAAGAAATTATGCTTTATGAATGTAATGGAATCTTACTTTGATATAAGGAAGAATTCAGAGAATCATGGAAAGACTTATAAAAAGTGACACAAAGCAGAGACAAAGGAAAAGCATAAAGAGTAACACCAATGACGTTTAAAACGTCAGCACAGAGATGGAACAATTCTGGTGACCTGCGACAGTCAATGTCAGTCTCAGACTGCCTGAGAGGACCCGCGGCTCCTGCGAGGTGATAAACCACCGCCTCTCCGAGCACAGCCCCTGCGCCACCTTCCACAGGGGGCTTGTCTGGGTCCCGCTAACCCCGCCAGGCGACAGCACTTCCCCCCATCCCCAAACTGTCTTGTATTTACTACATATAGCATCTGCACAGATGTCTGTTCCCCTGGGGAAGAGCTGCTTGGCTTTTGTCTGTGTACTCCCGGCATTTCTCACAGGACCTAATCAACGTGCATGAAGTTGAGTTAAATCAAAGTAATAAGAGAGTCTAAATGTACCAAACTTTTTTTTAAAGCAGCAGGGCAACCAATTCCATAGATTCAAAACCCCTTATCCCAATAAAGAGCTTCTGTGGAGAGAAAAAAGTTTCTCATGCCCGAGGCCTTAGATATCAGTTCAGATTTTTTTTGAAAGTAGTTAAAACAAAAGAGCTAGACAGGAAGCCAGAAGCTAAATGGGTGTGAAGAATAAGGTTTTCTCTCCCATGTCTCAACTCTTCCAACTATTCTTTCTCTCAGTCACCAGCAAGTTAGTGTTTCAAACAATTTAAGAACTGTGAAAAGGGTTTGAAAAAAAATATAGCCTTGAAAAACCTCAATAATTTGGGTTCATTTGCTCAAATTCTTTCGTGGGGGAGCGGCTCACGTAAAATCACTTAGTCTTTTATTATCCCAAATATTGTTATGTGAATTAAATCTATGAAGGCTTGACAATGAAAGCATATATAGCGCTTATGGTTTAGAGCCTCTAACTTCCTGGTGAAATTTCACCTTCCTCAGGCCCTGGAAGTGTATCTCCTGCTTCTGTAGCAGTCTGTGACACAAAGAGAATGATCTGTACACCACAAGCACCCCACACTGCTATGGCCAGCCTGCGGGACCTGGCCTAAGACCCTCTGGAGAGCATCTGCAAACCACGGGACTCAAACCATCTCCCCACTAAGGTGGCACAGCCAGCCAGTGCCCAGAGCCCCTTGAATTGGACTAGAGAGGCAGAGGCATTCAGCACCTGTCATCCCGTGACTTCTCATTCTTCCCATCTTATACTCAGCTTTCAGAGACGGTAAGAGCGCTGCTCCAATTGCTATTCCATCCAGCATGGCGCTGAACTTAAGAACAATAGGCTTCTTTTCCAAGCCTTCAGGCAGCTGCGGAAATTCATTGGTTTCAATGGGAGTCTGGTTAACACTCGGAGTTTTTTCAGAAGGCAAGGGGGTGGCAATGTCTTCTTTTGTAGACTGTGGGCTGTTGGTTTAATAAAAAGAATCAAGGTAAGAAGCTCCAATTTTTCCTTTAAAGATGAGTTCTCAACAGCAAACATGTAATAAATGGAGATATAAACACCTAAGGAGTCAAGAAGACCTGGGCTCGAAGCCTGCCTGCTGGCTCTGTGACTCTGGGCAAGCGACTTGAGCTCTCCAAGTGCCCGGCACCAGCCACTGATCAGTGCTCAGGGAAGGAATTCCCTCACCACAGATCAGACTTCCCCGCACAAGATACATATTCTTTAAATGTAACAACAACTGTGGGTGCATCTACATGCATTCAGAAAGCACCTCGGACTGCCTGACATTCCAGAACAGCTCTGCCCTTTCCTCGGCCTGTCTGTCTGCTGTGCAAAGACACTCTGTCTTGTCCGACATTCCAGAGCCATGCTTTCCCCCCTCCTCCCCTTCCCCCTTCCTGTCAAACTGTAGAAAAGACCTAACCTGGCTAAGTGTTCTGTCTCCCACAAGGAGCAGGGCCCACTGCGCACTCTGGCCTCCCACCCACGCTGGGTGCATCACCCCAATAAGTGCCTTTGATTAACTTTGAGACAGTCTGAGCAAATTCATTCAAGACACCATGACCCTCACATCTATTCCTTGTCATTCTGTACCCCAACATTTTGGGGTGCCCCTGAACCCCAGCAACAATCATCTGTCTTGGGTTAAAAGAAAGTCAGGGAAGCAAGGATTTTGATTTCACACCTTTATATCTCATTTTACTTTAAAATAGGGCAAAGTTTCTTTAAAGTTGTGCTTTCAAGTTCTATCCTCAGTCATTCAGGACTCCTTGAGACATTCCGAGGGGTTCTTTAAAATACCATGACAAGAGGAAAAGCCACACATGTATCTGCTCCCTCTCCTCGTAGGATCATAACACACAGAGCTGGAGGAAAGCCTGGGAAACCTGGGGCTACTGACTCCAAAGGCAGCACGCTCACCACTATTCATTTCTCCCAACACTCCTAGACATCCGAGCTCTAGGGTTTAAAAAAAATCCTAAGAAATAAGACCGTCCAAAGAAACCTACCCCAATGCAACGGAATAAAAAACCCAAATGTTGCTCTGTATTTCTAGAGGCTTCAATTTGGACTGAAATCTCAGCTCTACGACTTAACACCAAGTAACTGTGGATGAGTCACTTAGCGCCTCTGGACCTCAGTCTTCTCATCTATGCACGGAAGCAGTAAGACTGGAGGGTGTGTAAGGTTTCTTCCAACTCTAAAATATGACACTATCATCTTGATACCGGTGCTACGGACTCTCGAGGGTAAGAATGAGGACTCGGGCAAACCGTCCGTGTTGTCTTCCTGGAGACGGACGGGAGCGTATCGCGTCATGGTGTACTACAATCTGACACAGTCCTTTGGGATAACCAATTTCTTAACATACCTTAATTTTCCCTGAACAAAGCACAGGCGGCTAATTTTTTTTTACTGTATTTACCTTTAATCTATCTTTGGGATACATATGGTTCTAATACACTCAAAGGTACATGACACTGGCATTAATACCTGAATGACCTTCATAAAGCCCACTGCTCTCCAGGGCCACGTTTCTTTTTTTTTTTCTGCCCTGGTCTCTTTTATTGGACAATTTTAATCCCCACAGTCTCTTTAAAATGTTTTTAAACTTTTAAGACTACCTTTAGGTTCCCTTGATCAGTAATCTTATTTTTTTTAATATACAGACATAAATATATATTTTTAACATTTGATTTTAGAACTTTAAATTCTAGATTCTTTCCCTTCCTCCCTCGTTACCCACTCCCACGGGAAAGACAAGCAATTCGATACAGGCTGTACATGTGTAGCTACGCAGAACATCTCCACAATGGACATATTGTGGAAGACTGATTATATTTCCCTCCTTCCTATCCCACCCCCCACTTGTTCTATTCTCTATCTTGTCTGTGTTTCTAGTAACCCTCCCCACAACCTGCCTTTCCCTCCATCGTCGCCCCTCTAACTCCCTTCCCCCCTACTCTCCTGTAGGGCAAGATATCCAATTTAGAGGGTGTGCAGGGCCACATTTCTGTGGGACAGGGACACTGGAAGGGTCGGGGGGAGTTTAGATAGGGATGTTATTCCACAGATGCCAAGATACCAATTTCAAATCCGAGGATGTTATTCTGATCTGTATCCTTCCCCCAAAATTGGTCAGAAAACATCTGTTTCCTCATGACCCATCTTTCTTAGCTTATACTTCCATGGCCTCAACGAGGCCCACAACACCACAGCCAACGGAGAAAGGACTTACGCTGCCGATGGCTGTCTGATGAGGTCTGAGATCTGCTTGGAAAGCTGGTGTGAGCTACGGACCATCATGCTGTGCAGGGTGGCTGGGTGCTGGGGAATGTTGATGCTGATAGCTCCCACCTTGAATACAGCGGCATTGTTGGTCTTCAACCCTCTCTGGGCACTGTACAGGGCTTGGGATTTGGCAATACTACACTTCACTACAGTTCTAGCAAGAGAGAAGAAATAAGGCTACTTGAAGATGTTTTCCAGTACTTTAGAGAAGTGAAGTTCTACACACAATCTGAACACACATGTACAGTATGCAAACTAGACTTTTAAGAAACCATTCATGCCTTCAGACTTTACACACACACGGGATGTAACACGGAAGCAATGTGTGCTTTAAAGCAATCTACTCAATTCATGATAAGCAAAAAAAAGTAATTATTCCAAATCTGATAATGTGTCTGGGATTTCTAAGAGTGTATTAGTATGAATATCCATGTGCAAGAAAACACAGATATTCACAAGCATGCGGACCTTTCATTTTGTAACTCCTGTCATCTCTAGCTACTTGACAAACACATGACAAAATCACATGCACTAAATTAACATTTAAGAACAATAAAAGATGAGGGTGGCTAGGTGGTGCAGTGAATAGAGCACTGGCCCTGGAGTCAAGAGGACCTGAGTTCAAATCCGGCCTCAGACACTTATCACAAAACTAGCTGTGTGACCTTGGGCAAGTCACTTAACCCCAGTTGCCCTGCATTCCCTCCTCCAAAAAGCAAAAAAAAAAAGAACAATAAAAGAGGCCCCAGTTGTGTTAGGAAACAAGAAACTTTGTTAAAGACGTCTACTAAAGCATTAAACAAACCAAGAAACAGAACATTGGGGGAAAAGTTAAGAAATGACAGAAGAGAAGAAATTATCTAAAAATTCTGAACCTTCTTTTTAGCTTCTATCATTTCCACAATGAGTGAGAAGGAAATGAGAAGACCACTGTCAAAGTCTGACAGACACTGAACAAGGCTGTCAATGACTTAGCCTGTAAGGACTTCTTCACCCCTTAGAAAAGGTCAGAATGGACGTGAAGAGAAAAAAGAGCTCCAGGCCACTTCCCCTAGGAATTACTGGTAAGAAATGCAGGGCCAACTAACATTCTCGTTCTAAGACCTTCTCTTCCATTCTCCCTCTTGATCCCTAACACTGTCCTGCTCCTGGACCAGTTCAGAGAAGAGTATACTTTCCCAAGTTGCCTGCTAGATGACCTGTTTAAACCATCTGTATCCCAAAGGACTTGTGTTTACTGTGTATTTCCAGTTTTGATTACATACACCCAGGGTTACATTCAAAAAAAGACTTTGAATAATTAAATTCAATATCATATTATAATATCAAGGCTCTGAAAAATCAAGGAATCAAATGCATATAAAGTATGTTTAATTCTTAATGCTAAACTGGTCAGTTAAAATCTTTAAAGAGTTTTGTATGACACATATTTAAATATTATTGCCCACTACAGTATAGCTCATTATTAAACAGATTTGGATAAAAATCAAATCCCTCAAAAGATAAGTCAAATGTAATGTCTGAGAGCAGAGTAACCCAAAGTCCTGTCCTCCCAGCACCAATATTACAAATTCTACTCTAGCTAATTTTAAAAGAAAGAAAAAGTTTAAAGAGAGTATCACCTCTTACGTGTTAGTGCTTTAATAATTCTACTTGCAATTATGATAAAGGACTAACAACTGACTAAAATAAAAGAGAACTTTACATCCTCTGTCCTAAGTTTGAGATAACATCCTTTAAGGCGAGACACATATTAACCACTAACAAGCCAGGGAACCTTCGGTTCCACATGGCCATGGCCCTATAAATACTGATCATTCCCCAAGGAGAAATGAGCCCTGATCCAGGGGGAAGGTGTGAATTGATATAGGAATGAAGGCACACAAAGTAAAAGAAGTTCTATTAAAGTAACCAAGCAACAGCAAAGCAACAGGCATAACAGATTCTGTCTCTAAATCGCACACTCTCGCGTCCACTGAAAGCCAAGTAAGCAGAGTACAACATACAGAAATTCCTGTTTGGCGGTGCTTGTAGGAGATGTGGGGAAATCCTCCAGTCTACAGATGAAGATAAAGGGAAAAAAGAGAAGAAGAAAGCAAATAAAGGACATTCATGCAAACATTAGTCACAACATGCCGAGTAATCTGAACAACTCCAACATAGCCACACGAGGCTGGCTTGTTCAGAAGTTTGGCCAAGTCCCCACTCCCTTCTCTTCCCACGAGATCAGATGCAAGGCCCAGTAGAAAAGAGAGATGCTAAGGCCTTGGGGGCTCGAGGATACTCACTGGGAGCTTTCCCATAAAACTCCTTAAAGGTGCCTGCTTTGGCTGCAGCCAGACTGAGGTGTGGACGCCCGGCCGCAGCCGCCCTGACTGCCCAGCTCCTCGCCTGTCCACTCTGCCTGAAGAGACCAGTGCTTGTGGGAGCCAAGGCTGTGTGCTGGGGCATGGAGGCCACGCAGATGGCCTTTGCGCTGCCTCCGCACCCAAGCACATGGAATGGGCTCTTTGTTTCTTGTTCACTGTACTATGTGGTAGTAAGCTGAATCTACAACTAACAGTCAATGATCTGAAATGTGGGCATTTGGGAGAAGGGCACAATCCAGCTGTACCCCGTGACGCCTGTGCTATTTTACCAGGCATGGCCGGGCGGCTTCATGGCTCCTGACTTATTTTTCCCCTGAAGTCTTCTACTAGACACAGTTATCATGACCGTGATGACCCTTACTTAGGGGACTTCAGCCACGTGATCGTAACGGCATGCTGACTTACTTTTCCTTCTTCACACGGTGATATGGTGCAGGTTTTTGTTTCTTGTCTCCTTCCAAGTGACTTTTTTAGGTACATGTTAACCTTATTTATTTATAATGTGGGTCACTATTACCCTGTCCTGATGTTACAGCTCTTAATTCTCAGTGTGTTAATCTGGGCCTCCATGATAAATTTTTTAAAAATTTATTTTAAAAATTATTGACAATCCTATATAAATCAAGGACAAATTCTGCTCAAAGAGAATGCCGCTATTCTTGTGTTCTGCTGGCATTGTCTTCTACTCAACAGCCTGAATTTAGTGGGCCATGAGATGGGGGCTGAGAAGTCTTCTTATGGCAATGATGCCTCTTATAATCCAACAGAAATGGTACCAAATTCGAGCTTTGTTTCTGGTCGGAAAAGAACATTTTGCAAAGGAAAGAAATCTTGCCTAAAACAATCACATTTTCCAAAACTTTCACAGTAATTTAGTAACTTAATGTGGTGCATGAAATCTAAACGAGTGGGAACAGGAAACATATAGCTCTTGAATGTTCATTTTCTTTCTGTAAAACCACACAATGCTAATCGGAATGAAGAAAAACCTCTGCTACCTACTGTATATTTGGTGTGATCCCCTCAAGCAGCACGATGTTAACCCCGCCAATATGAGCAGTGGCACAAGTCTCCGTCATCTTCTGATGTAAAACATCTTTAAAAACAAGGGGAAAATGACTGGAATTAACTTTGCTCAGGCTTTAAAGCTCATTCTAAACACACTGACTTCACTTAACAATACTATGATGAGTATGATACAGGAATGACAGAGATACTTTGTGGCCCTTTCACGGATTACACTTTCCCTATTTATCCTGGTACAGGAGAAAAGCTGTTGGTCTCCTCAGCAGAAGATCTGAGCTAAGTCCTATCCCTCTGACTTGTGAGCTCAGTGAGCCTGGACAAGTTATGTAACCTCTGACCCTGAGTTTTCTCCTGAGTAAAAAGGGGGGAAACAATCCCTGTACTAATTCCCTCACCGAGCTGCTGAGCATAATGCACTTTATAAATGATGAAGACCTAGTTCAATGAGAGCTGTTTTCTTCACAAGCTTCCTGGATAACAGCAAGCAGGGCATGCAGTGGGTCCCTTCTCTGACATTCCAGACCCTGAAATGAGTGCTGTCATATCAGACAGAATCCAAGTCCGGCCAGCTGCACCCTGCCTCAGAAACCCACAGATTCACATGACCTATGTGGGAGGCATTTCTATGTGCTTTGTTACACATTTCCCAATGATATTACAATCTCGTTCGAGGAGTTTCCCACCTCTGTTCTAAATCCCGCAGAAGGAGGTGGTGCTGTGGTGTCAGAGCTCAGGCTTCTTTGTCATTACATGTCCCATCTTTACTAAGTGCCTCATAAAAATCAATACAGGTTTAAAAAGACAGAGCTCGTGAACTAGCTTTCCAATGAAGTAGTTCTGAAATTCTGTAAGCTGCTGGGCAACTTGGGAAATGTTGGTTTAATTAAAGAAACCACACTACCACATGCCACAGTCACAATGATCTCCATTTGTTTTCATTTGAAATGCTCCATTTCCTGGGACATCACTGTGCTTGTGGTGGCTGAAGCTTGCATCTAAATATGTCTAAAATACTTAGGATAACAAAGCATCAGGTGCACAGAAACCCTGTGGAGGAGAAAGTCTAATCCTTATCATCCCCAATGTACAGATGAAGAAAAGCAGGCTCGGAGAGCTCAGTGATTCACTCACAGTTATGGAGCTGCTATTTCAGCCAGAAATTACACAAAAGGACAAGGGCCTCTGAGCAGGAGGGCACAGTACATCTGCATGTGCACCTTTTTCACTAAGTCACGAAGCCAGCTCTGAAAGACATGAGTCCCCACCTGCCGATGGGACCCCGACATGCTCTGTAATTCTCATTTTGGGAGAAGAAATCACAAAGCAGAAATCTTGCCAACACGGAATGAAAACCTTTTCGTTGGTGAAGTCGCATTACAAGATTAAAAGAATCAGACCTTTCATTTTTTCCTTAAGGGTAAAGCTGCCATGAATCCTTTTCAACTCTGACTCCATTGTGAGCCCACCGATGTCAGCCTCTAGGTGCGTCCGGTTCACCATCCCAATGCCAAAAACTATCAGAGTGACGTTCTGAGGCTCCGAAGTGACCAGGCTTCGCTTCCTTTGGGTTTTGGTCAGGCTGTTGCTGTCCTGTTCATTCTCAAACACAACTTTACAGGGAGGTTCTGTGGGGCTCCGAACACCTGGTGGGCAAATTGACATAGCAAAGTTAAGCAACGGAAACCAGGAACGACATGGGGATATCTGAAGCAGCCTTTCTGTAACCGGCCTGGCTCACATTGAGGTACTTCCTAAAACGAGGCTTCTCTGGCTGGCAAGATAAATACACTTTGAATTTGTAATACTGAAATCTTGCCCAGCATTACAATGCACGTATAATGTGTCATTAGCACTATAATGCATCATTAGCACTATAATGCATATAGATTCTGAAACAAAAAATATCCAGACTTAGATTACAAAACGTGGCATTAACAGGTGGCTTTTTGGTTAACTGCACCTGAAAAAAATCTGTAGTCGCCAAGATCTGCAAACACTGAGCCTGCCCCCAAAGAACATGAATCCCAGCAGGGGAGCCGAGAACAACACAGACTCAGGATTTACGAGTTGTTTTCAATGCCAAAGCAAGGAGG
The DNA here is from genome assembly GCA_028627135.1 of Pseudochirops cupreus. Lineage (NCBI taxonomy): Eukaryota > Metazoa > Chordata > Mammalia > Diprotodontia > Pseudocheiridae > Pseudochirops > Pseudochirops cupreus. The sequence continues at coordinate 199,723,581 of CM053583.1, forward strand.
CGGTCAGAGGGCCTAAGGGCTCAGTTTGTTATGGCCTCCTCCATGTGTGTGCCCCTTAATCTCTGTGCATCTCAATCCCCTCATGTGTAAAATTAAGGGGAGTCCTGGTAATCATTCAGGACAACGGTGTCTTACCGGCTGGACCAAAGGTTTCTGAAGATTTCTCCAGGATCCCGGTCGGGTCAGAGATGAGTGAATAGAAGTTGAGCAGCTTGTACATGTTCTGCCAGCACTCAGCCGAGGGCTCACTCTGCTCAGACACCGTGATGGAGTCCGAGTCGTCCATGGGCACGGCCGTGTGGTCCAGCACCTCCTTGGAGCCCTTCCTGGACACCTTGGAGGTTCTCCTCTCGGAGCGCCCCAGCGAGCTCTTGTTCCGAGACTCCTTCTTACCGCTCTCGCTGTTGGCTCGCTTACTCTTGGCGTTGCCGACCCTCCCTCCGCCGTTCAGGCTCCCGCGTGAGCTGCGGCTGAAGTCGGAGGAGCGGAAGTCCCGGTGTTTGTGGGTTTTGAAGGTGGGTGTGGGGGACGCCGACCCCGCCGTGTACCTGTTCAGTTTGATGTCAGTCTGAGTGGCTTTTATGTCATCTATCATGGTGCTGAACTGGTGAATCAGACGGACCAAAGCCATGTCCACGTGCTGGCTTATCGACTGACAGGAAATGGTGAAATTGCAGTGAAAGGTGTTGAAATGGCGTTTGCTGAGGTCATGGAACGCAAAAGCGCCGGCTGAGTTCTGAGGGGCACGCGTCGGCTTCTCCATGACGACAGCACTGATGCTGAAGGTTTCCAACATCAAGGCCGGTTTGAACTCAAGGGGGGGAAGGCTGACGTGTCCTTGCCTAAGAATTAAGGGAAAGAGTTACGAATCCCAAGCAAGGCTGGCTGGTCTGCCTGTCTGTCCGTTCACTCACCTGATTATTTGTTTTACTGTTCAATTTTAATCTTTGAGCCCCAAATTCTCTCCGTTCCTCCGGTCCCTCCCCTATCCATTTGAGAAGGCAGGCCATACAAGGTAGCTAAATTCTGATTAATTCACAACCAAATTCTCTACAGGAGAGGCAACATGAGCCAGAGAACAGGTGAATTACTAGTTCTAAGTGTGAGTTGGTCTTTGTTTTCACTCAGTGAAGTGACATCACTTATTAAACCTATCAAACATAGAGGAAGGTCTATTTTCTCCTGTTGGGGCAATTAAGACCAATTTCTCTGGTCTGCCACAGCGGCCATTTCTGGACCTGCTCCCCCCGCCCCTTACAGTCACAGTAAATTTCAAAATGCATTTATATGAAACGGATGGAAAATCGTTTTCTTCATCCCTCTGGAATGTGGAGGAAGCAAATGTGGCAGGTCATACATAGTCCATTCTGGGAAGCTATAGCTCACACTTTCTCATTTTCTTAAGTGCTTTCACACCTGTTACTGCTTTTAAACTTAAGGCATAGGGCAAGCAGCACTAGTGTATGCACGGACTTTGTAAGTGTACAAAATCCTTTTCTTCTTACTGGGAACCAACCTGACCCAGTAGACAGAGGATCCAGCAGACTGAAAGCTGAGGGTTCACCTCCTGCCTCTGACACACAAGAGCCGTGTGACTGAGCATGGGCAAGTCCCTCAGCTTCTCACTTCGATTCTTAGGCCCTCAGGAAACTCTCCAAGATTCTCAGGGACAGAGAAGCTCCTAATCTGTATCAGGGAAGGGAGCTTTCCACATATGGAGTTCATTCCATGAATGAAATCAAGGGTCTAGACATACATACTACAAGAAGGTGAGATGATGGTTACTAATAAATAAGGAAATGGAAGCAGAGAAGGCTGAGTGACTTTCCTGCAGTCAGTGCCTAGCCAATTACTGGTAGGAAGACAACAAGAATCCTAGATTGGTTTGGGTTTTTTTTGTTTTGTTCTCAAATAAAGCACGAGGCTTAGAGTCAGAAACAATATGTGAATCCAGCTCTCCCTCCTGAGTCCTTTGCTCCCCTTACGTGGGTGTGACTTCTGGTAAACCCCTTCCCATCCCCAGCTCTGGACCAAATGGACGTTCTACTGACAGGCCCTATCCCACACCAGACTAGGGCGAGCCACAAAGGCGACCACACATGTGGGCCTCAAACAGAGGACTCACTGTGACTTCACTCCTCCTCTTCCTCCCCACAGCTTTTGGACACAGACCTCTCAGGCCTAAATCCCACTACGAGCTGGGCACACCTTTGCACTGTCTGCCCAACCCAAGCATACCAATCATCTTTTTTGTTAGTTTTTCTATCCTGCATTGTACTAAGCTGAAAGTACAAGCCTCTGGCTTCATTTTTTCTCAAAGAAAATATTCAAAAGTCTTTTTGACCACACTGCTGATTTAAAATGAAGTAGAGTGTGCAAATTATCTCTTGGCTTATGGCAGCCACTTCAGGCAGGCAGGGCTATCCACGAGTGGTCCCAACAGATTGTCCCCACAAGCTGAAAAAGGAGCTAACAAATGTTTCAACATTCCTTATGCCAAATGACAGTAAAATCTACACACGCACACACGCATGTGCTACAGAGATACACACCTGGGTCCACGCTACATTCCAATGGTCTCAAGCTGTTAAGGCTTGTGAGAACTGATAAATAAATGAATGCTCAGCAGCAACCACTGCTGTGGCCAGAGCCTGCTCCCACCTCGTACACCGACTGCTAGGGCATAGCTGGAGGGCGCCCCAGAACCCCAAGGGCCAGGGGTCTGTGTCTGTGGGCCTGTGTCTGTGGGGCTGCACACCAGTCACAGACGCTCTCGAGCCCACAAGCACAGATGTGGAAGGAAATTTCTACTGGTGTCTTAGGCCCAAGTCTGCCAGAAACTGCTTCATCATTAATCGTTGTTGTTTTACACCTAATACACTTCATTTCTGTTGTTGCACAGTCGTGCCCCACTCTTCGCAGCTCCATCTGAGGGAATTTTCTGGATACTGGGGAGGTTTGCCATTTTCTTCTCCAGCTCATTTTACAGATGAGGAAACAAAGGCAAATGGTGTGAACTGACTTGCCCAGGGTCACCCAGCTACTAAGGGTCTGAGCCTGGCCAGATCTGAGCTCAGGGAGAGTCTTCTGGACTCAGCCCAGCGCTCTTATCCACTGGGCCACCTCACTAATTACCAATAAAATGATTCTAATCTCTAACAAAAGCCACCCTGGAGTCAAAATTCAAAGCGTTTCCAGACAGCAGACAACATTTCACCACCAAGATGAACAAATATCAGAGTTCATTTAAGAGTTCGGTGAATCATCTGCTTCTTCCACAGAACAATGGTCACATGACCTCTCTGGGCGAGACTAGAAGTTGCAAGTATGGCAGAAAATGCTCTACTCTGTGTTTTAGGTAGAAGTAAGACAAAAGCAATTTTATTAATTAAAATTATTTCAATCTAAGCATTCGTTGGCTTGGAGAAAATTTCAAGCTGGCCAGAGTCTGTGCAGGCCCTTGGACACCTCTCCCAGAGTCACTGTGGATCACGGAGCATTCCCAGCATGAGACAATGTGCCACAGCCCAGAGGGAGCAGCAGTCTGCCCACCCAGCAGCTAATGGCCTAACTTCTGGTCCAGCTCAGAGAAACATGTTCTTAAAATTATTCAAACATTTACTCTTAGAAACTCTCCTTTCTAGCTGTTCAAAGGGCCACATGAGAGAAAGCATGAGGAAAGAGGCAACCAGCCTCAGGTGGGCCCACGAGGGCCCTTTGCCTCGGGGTCACCACCTCATTCTATCAAAAGAGACAACAGCCTTTCTCCCAGATTCTTCACAGAAAGTAGTTGGGGATAATGATAATGGGGGAAAGGATTCAGGTCAGGACAATGTTTGAATGGATAATTAAAGAACGGATGATAAATCTCCTCATTAAGATTGGCTCACAGGCTTTAGACTAGTATAAAGTATATTAATATCTTTCGAGGTGGGGGTGGGCAGGGGCATAGTCCGCTTCTACACAGAGAAGGTGCTGAATTCTTACAGCAGAAGGCGAGTTTCCTCACCCAAGATTTCCTGTTATCAGCTGTAATGATACTGGGATTTGAAGATCTTCCGTGACCCTTGAACTTGCTGACATAGCAGGAGGGGGGGGGAGCAAGAGAAAGCCAGAACCAAGCTAGTGTCCGAGTGGTGGTGACTGGAAGCAGTGGCAGAGGCAGCAGCTGCAGACCAAACTCCTTTTTCTTTGAGCCGGCCAGAACCTCTGCTAAGGACTCCTGCTGAGGATTGCCAGGGACGGGAACTGTGGGGGAGCAAGAGCTGCTGGGAGCAAGCTGCCTGGACGCTGAGCAGTTGTTGTGAGTGAGGAGAGGAGGATCTTTACCTGAGGTAGCCTGTCCTGTTTTGAAGGCTTGAGAATGTGGGTGTTTACTACATTAACTACATGTGCCAACTTCATAACTACTGTGTTGGCTCTGACTTTCTGGTTTTGGGATTCAGTTTTCTGGTATTTAAATAAATGCTCTAGCTATATTTCCCATGTAGAGAGCCTGTTATATTTTGTGATTAATAACCATATCAGCATACTTATAGTTGCTGTAGGCATTGTGAATACTGCATTGTTGATACAGCAGTGAAACCACAAATTCAACCCTTCTCCCCACCCCACCCCAGTCCTCCTCTTTTACCACGACAATGTATAAAAACTACATTTTTCAGGCTCCTCCGTTAGTCTAATGCCAGTCTTTTATATCTGGAATAAATCAGATGTAATTTACATCTTTCGACACCACAGTCTAAGCAGAAGCGCATTGGACTGAAATACTCACATCATTGCTTTGGAAAACCACTTGGCCTTCCAGAGACCCATGCTCCTTCCTAGAGCTAACATCCTATGATTCTATAACCACCTATGTTAAGCAGGCTGTATCACAGGCCACTAAACAGGGCTATCCATCTTAATGAAAATATTTAGAACTACACAAAAAGGCAAATCCTGATCAAAAAGTTGATCTGGACTCTGCATATCAAACACTCTCCTGGGGTCAGAGTACTTTTACTTGATTATACCTGAGACAAATGATCATTTCCCTTTAAGCCACCATGACAGAAGAGCAGGATAAGCCCTCCAAGCAAAGTATCTGGGGTGGGTTATTGTGGCGGGGTTGGGGGCGAGGGGAGTTCAGCCCTTGTAATAGGAATCTTATTGACAGTAACAAAAGCCACACAACTACTGTGGCCATCAAGGCTGGCTCACCCTGGCCCACTCCATTCCACTTAGGCCCGTTCTGATTTTGGTAGCCACTGCTAGGATAGCCAGAAGGCACCACAGTGCACAGAGTCAAGAAGACCTCTTCATGAGCTCAAACCGGGCTGTGTGACCCTGGGCGAGTCACTTCCCCCTGTTTGCCTCAGTTTCCTTATCGGTAACATGAACTGGAGAAGGGAATGGCCAAGCACTCCAGTATCTCAGTCAAGGAAACCTCAAATGGAGTCACTAAGAGTTAGAAATGACTAAAAAAACCCAACTAAACAACAGCAACAAAGGCCACAGCTAGAAAGCTTTAGAAACAGATCCTCACATGATGAAACAGGACAATAAAATACACACATGTACTCCAGTACTAGCAATAATAGATATTACGTACATACATATACTTTTGGTGAGTCTCAAACATCACTGTGTCAGAAAAACGCCCTTTCTTAGTGTCTAACAACAATAAAATGTAGCTGTTTCATTATGTGATCAAATGTGGACCTCAGGTAGATCTGCTGAACTGAGGGGAGTAGATTTTTCTGTCACAATAAATAGCGGTTCCTAAGGAAACAAAGTCTAAAAATGGAAAACTAGTCTTTTCCACCTCATTAGCTTGGAGAAAAAATATACTTAAAAAATGAACACACCGTCTAGCTCGTTTGCCTCTTCTTTCCTTGGCTGTATCTGAATCCACAATATCTGCTCTGAGGCAATCTAACGTCCCGGAGAAGGAAAGATGTTCTCCGAAGTACATTCGGTAGCAGAGCGGCATTGCGTCCTGTGACTGAATCCCCGTGTGGCTCAGAAGCGGTCTGAAGACAACCTACAACAGACAGAATATTTTCATCAACTCTGTGCCTAACCCCTTATTTACTAACAAATTCAGCAAAATTCTAACTGTTGGGGATTCCATTCAGCATATTTGTCAGAAGATTTAGCACAACTGTTACGAGGCAAGAAAGCCCAGATGACCCCTATGGCCCCCGTTCTATTTCCTAAGGTATTTTCCAGAGTGCTCACCACCTCTAAAGAAGTGGTTCTCAACCTTCCTAATGCCGCGACCCTTTAATACAGTTCCTCATGTTGTGGTGACCCCCAACCATCAAATCATTTTTGTTGCTACTTCATAACTGTAATTTTGCTACTGTTAGGAATCTATCTGACATGCAGGATATATTTTCATTGTTACAAACTGAACATAACCCACAGGTTGAGAACTGCTGCTCTAAAGGTTCTTTTCTTATCCAGACAACATCAACACCCAGAAGCGTTCTTCACCCACATTTCCAGGGCAGCTGTTTCTTCCAGCAGGTCCCTCCTTGTCTTCTCTCCATTTCAGCCTTTGGACTTTGCTCTCTTGCCGTCTCACTGAGTCACGGAGCTGTCTGCCCCAGGCCAGTTTTCAGGACGCCCCCTACTTGGACGAGGTGTTTGTTCACCCTTCTGTTCTAAGCCACTCATCTTGTTTGCAGTTCTTTCCTCCAGGACTGTTATTTCAATTCCATTCTCATTTTTGTCTCTATTTCTCCAGCGACTCTCATAGTCCTTGTGGCCAAGGTATCTATTTTTTGCTTTTGAGGTTTTCCCTGTACTTTCTGTGGTTATGATAGGGTCACAGATGTAAAGATGGAAGAAGGGACCTCTGAGGAAATCAGGCTCATGCTACTCATTTTAGAGACAAGGAAATGGGATTCAAGGAGGTCATGGGACCAGTCTGAGGTCACACAAGCAGTAATAAGTAACAGAGGGGATGTGAACCCAGGGCCTCAGCCTCCACAGTCAATGCTTCTCTCTTAACCCACGGTATTTGCCGGTCCTCTTGTGCGGGCCAGGCAGACTCTGCTGCTCTGGCCAGAGCAGGTGGTCCTCAGCCCCATCCTCTGTCTCAGTCGCTGGTTCCTATGCCAGTTTCCTGATGGTTCAGTGTGGGTCCTGGCCTTGGCCTGTGTCTATCTCCCTTAGTACACTCCCCAGTCAGGATTGGGCTCCTTCCCCTATGTTGACCCTGGCAGGCCCCAGACCACTTTGGCTTCAGGCCTCTGTGTGTGTGCCCAGGAGGTGCAGCTGGCGCTGCTGCAGAGGGCTGGGGGTGAGCTCCTGCTAGCTTCAAGCCTCCATACCAGCAGTGGCCTCATGCTTCAGGCAAACTCACCAGAGGGGATGCTGTAGTCCCTGGTGGGCCCCCTCCCCAGTGCCTGAAGACTTCAAGCCATCTTTTTGTGCAGTCCTGCCCAGCTGCCCTAAGGTTTTCTTCAGTTTTCTTTATGCCCACAATGGTGACAGTGGGTGCCGTAGTCGGTGGTTTGCATGGGTGGGGTGGTGGAGGTCCTATTCTCCTTCCCTTAAGGTGCTATATCACTTCTCCCAGGCTGGCTAAGATGGGGAATTCATGTACAACAGTGTTGGAAAGGCAGCTTGTGAAGTGCTTGAAAAGGTAAACAGACGCACTAGTATGTCAGCCTAGGAACAACAGGGAGAGCAGGATTTACAAATGGGGAGTCAGATGGTCAGGCCTGAGCTTTAGGAAAACTGCTTTGGCAGCTACGCTGGAGACAGGGCAGAGACCCGAGGCAGGAAGAACGAGGAGGCCACTAGCAGTCATCCAGAAGAGAAGCAACGAGCGCACCTGACCTCATCCATACAGTGGCCGCGGGAGTAGAGAAAAGGAGGTGATGAGTGCAAGAAAGGTTATGGAGGCAGAAAAGACAAGATCTGACAACTGACTGAACATGCTGGGTAACGAAGATAGATGGAGGGGGCTGAGAACCTCTTGACTGGATGGATGGATGGTGTTGTCCTTGGCAGAAATTGAGAATTTTGGAAAAGGAATATGTTTTGGGGAAAATGTAGTGAATCCTGCTTTAAACAAGTTGTGTTTGCCATGCCTATGGAACACCCAACAGGTAGCTGGAGATGTGGAAATGAACTGAGGGGAGACATTAAAAATGGAGACAGAGACGTGAGATTCATCCGCAGAAATTATCACCAGGCCTGAGGCAAGTGACGAAGTCATCAAGTGAGGTGGATTTTCAGTATCCATAACCCATATACAGGCTTTCAGCCAAAAATATACTGGTACAGTTAGAAATGGGCAGCTGATCCAACAGCATTATGCTAGCGTTGGTTTTTAATGCATAAATGCCATGATAATAAAGCATTTTCAAAGCTTTCAGAACTTTTATTTATTTGGCTTTCCCTGGCCAACTTTTGTCCCCACATCCCAAGGTGCTAGATGCCTGCCTCAAGATGGTAGCTGTCTGGAGTCAGCTAACCACGACTACCGCTCAGGGACCGTCACAACAAGCCCCACTCACCTGGGCATCTGCGAGCTGGACAGCAGGAAACCCCTGGTTAGCTTCTTCTACCCCTGCGACATCATCCTGACTCGTGCTGTGCTGAGAATGGGTTCCGTCCAAGGTGTTCTGGTCACTCGACAAAACGGTATTGAAATCTGAGGCAGAGGGTATCGTAGGAAGGTTGGGGGCCACACCTGCAAATGACAACAATGCACGTCTGCGCGTGTGTCTGTGGATACAGACAGACAGACATCCACATCTTTGTAGATGTAGAGACAGATATAACCAGAGTCCTATATATGTGTGTGTGTGTATATATGTATATACACACACGTACATACAAGTGTGTGATGACCATCCAATCAATACACATTCATCATGTGTCTTCGATACGCTGGTGACCGGGTGTTACAAAGAGCAAAGCTTGAAGCTTACACCCTATGGGGGAGGATCCAACATGGTCACAGCCATGTAAGCCCATACACGATAAACACGACATGATCGTGCAGCTTTGAGGGCTGAGGGGAAGGCCCTACGATCTGGGGAAATCGGGGAAGCCTCCTAAAGGACGTCAAGGCAAGGAGGAAACTCATCCTGGGTTTGGGTGACGAAGGCAGAGAGGGTGGACAAGAAGTGACACACACCTGTTTGTGTGTAAAGTGTTTCTGTACGATGCACACAGGATTCGGAATAGGGAAATTGAGGCTTGTGCTCCCCTTGATCTAGCTCTTGCCTGTATAACATTAGACAAATCACGCAATTTCTCTGAGTCTATTAACAATGCTTAGACACCAATGTTTATGACGCTGTTATAGGCCAAGCAAAGGGGAGAGTCTCTTTGTAGAACCCAACATTCAATTTTGCTCCTGGCAAATTAGTCTGTTCTCTCTGCACCTCCATGACTCACAGATGGGCCACCTCAAACCTGTTAATAACTGACTTTTTTCCAATAACCAGAGAGTGAGTTTAAGTAAAAAGTCCTCACAATCTATGGAAGGAAATGTCCTTTGCTTCTTAATTTCAAGCTCCACAAAGACTGCTGAGTCCACAAGGACCCATTCTATATTTCTTGAATGAATGAATGCTGGTTCTGAATATTATGCCTCAATGAAATAAAAAAAAGATGGGGGGCAGAGCCAAGATGGCGGCGTAGCAGCAGCAACATATCGCAGCTCTCACATAGCCACCCCAAAATACCCATAAAATAGGACTCTAAACCAATCCTAGAACTCCAAAACGCACACAAAGATACTTCCCACTAAAGTCAGCTCGGCTATGAGGAACCATATCAGCACTGCGAACCGAAACCAGCCTGGCCTGAAGTTGCGGCTGTGCCCTGGGGGCGGCTGGATGGGAGGAGCAGAGGAGCCTCTCTGGTGAGCGGATTAGAGTCAACCTCACTCTCACGGAATTTGGCTTAGGGAAAGAATGACACAAACTCTAAACTGGGCATCTTGTCACATAGAAGAGTAGGGGGAAAGGGGATGAGAGATAGGGTGATGGAGGGGAGGGCAGAGTGGGGGGGAGGGCTGATGAATATTCACATTTTTGTAGAGGGAGAAGGACAGGGTGGAGAGTGGATGGGGGGGCAGGATAGGAAGAGGGGACATATAATCAGACTCGCACAGTGTGCTCACTATGGAGAGGTTCTGCGTAATGTCATGTGTTCAGCCTGTATTTGACTGCTTGTCCTTCCAGTGGGGATGGGTAATGAGGGAGGAAGAGAAAGAATCCGGAATCTGGAGTTCTATAATCAAATGTTATAAATACATATGTATATACATATATGCAATTATTATTATTATTATCACTGACTACATCCAACTGGAACTTGAGATGCATAGGCACTGTGGTTGGGAGATCCATCCTGCCCTACCAAAAAGTGACACAGGAGAGAATAGACTGGGGGAGGGGGGACGCACTGGGATGGCTGTTTTGGGGCGGTGGGTGGGGGAAAGAGGGGGAGAAAATACGCAACTCAAAATCTTGTGGAAATGAATGATGCAAACTAAAATAAATTAAAAAAAAAAGAAATAAAAAAAGACACACTCTGTATGTATAAATACCGTCGTTTTATCTTGCATTTTTTTCTTTTTCTCTTTTCTGTTTTGACTAATCTTCCAATATACACTACCACTTGTCTTAAATGACTTCATTTATAGGGGGTCACATATTTGGGTAAATTTACCTTCCCAAAGGTTCATAGTTTGATATAAATCCCTTTATTTAATGCAGTGATATATATTTCACAAACTGCTGACATTAATTTCTACAAAATTGAATGTGCTGCAAAGCCCACAAATTCTTAGCTAGTTCATGAAGAGGCACATGTTTCACAGAAGATTCATGTTTATGAATATTTCAAAAGCAGAACTACATGAAAATAAGAACAGTGAAAAAATTCCAAGTACATGAAAAAAAGCTCAGGTCCCCAATACCTGTAGGAAGGCTATTGTGTCCCGACTTTGGGGCGGGAGATTCCTGCACCACACTGCCGCGATTGCCCACTGCATTCGACATCCAATTATAGAAGCTGACGGAGGAAGGCTCAGATAGCAAAGGATGTTCAGACAACATGTCTGTGGCTACCGTATTTCCTGTAAATAGAATTTCCTTGAATACAGTATTTTTTATTGTTGTTTGCAAAGTAAAAGACAAAGCTTACTATGAAATTATTCCTCAGGAGCTGAGAAGTAGTTCACAATCTCTTTTATAAAACCACACTACACGATACTAAGGTTAAGACACAAAAGTTTACTTTCATCATAAAGGGAGGGGTACAAAATGAAATTTTAGTTGGTTCAGAAAGAAGTCCATCTTATGACAAGGATCATTAATGCCACCAATGCCAAGAACAAACGCGCTGACCACAGAGGACAAAAAGTCCGACAGGCTGCCACCAATACAACGGTGGCAAAAATGAAGTTAGGTCATGGTAATATGAACCACCAACTACCAATCCCCCCGGAATGTCAGGTGCTGATGGAGAATCAAAACACAGACAAGACGGTCCCTGCTCTCAAAAAACTTAGAACTCAGTTGCAGTAAGTTACTTATGCAGTTGAAGCTTCCACTTAAAAACAGAATTTATACTATAAACACTAGTTTCACTTAAGAAAAAAACCCCAAACCCCAAGTCTTCTTTAAGAGCAACCTTCTCATTATCAAGCCAAGGATATAAACCCCTTGGGAATAAGGACTTTCATTTTTTCTCTCTGCATCTCAAGTGCCTACCACACTTCCCTGAATACAGTAGGCACTTAATAAGCGCTTCCTCATTTAACTCGAAGGAATACCTGTTCTTGTCAGAGAACTACTTTTCACCGTCGCAGCACTCCTCTGAGGAGTCCCTTCCAGGAGATTGTGCAGGCTTGGGAAGCTCCCAGTCAAGTAGCTGAGCAGACTCTCCTTTCTTGGACTTTCTCTGATGGGCATTCCAGAACGAGCCACATGCACTGGTGAATCGGTGGCCGTGTCTCCACTGGTGTAGCTCAGAGAGTGGTAGGGATGTACACCCTGAAGAAGGGACACGCACAAAGAATTATAGGATTTCAGAGTTAGAGGGGACCTTGCTAGTCGTCTCAGTCTGGCCCAGAATTTCAATAAATGCATAAAAAGTAGGCTTGAATAGGACCCCTAAGAACAGGAAAAGAAATAAACAGAAGAGCCACCAAAGAGAAATCAATGGTTGCCTCTAACGTTCCTGTTCAGTCTTCCTAGCGGGCAGGCTGACTCCGGAAACTGTGAATTAGAAGAAATGGTCCTTCGGCCTCCCATCTCCATCTGAGGACTCTCTCTCTCACCCGCAGTCCCCTCTCCCCAGCCTGGTCGCTGGCTCAATGCTCGTCATTCTGGCTTGTGACGTTAGTGGCTGGTCATCACGGCATCCTGTCGGCTAACGTCTGCACGTTACCAGCCAACGGCTAACAGGGACAGAGCATTTTAAGGTACCCAAAGTGCTCGTACACATATGTTCACATTCGATCCTCATACGGATCCTATGATTAGAACCAAGAAAGGCTTCATGCTGAGCAGAGAGGCTGGAACTTAAGAAATGCTTGATCATGCCAATTCGTTCATCAGTAACATGCCCAGGATCACACAACGGGCAGGTGTCTGTGCCAAAACTCGCACTCGGGTCTTCCTGACCCTGAATCCAGCCCTCTATTCCCCGACATTAACACTACTACGAATGACTAGAAATGACAAGAACCCACAACTGGCCTCTTGCACGGTTTATACTGACTTCTTGGAGGGTACACCCAGGATGTCCAGAGAAGCTGCCGTTTGCAAAGGGACACACACTGTCAATGCTATAGGGCTGAGTCCTGTCATTCTGTTACCAAACCGCAATAACTCACATGCCTTAACTTAAGGAAGCAAAACCAGGAAAACCAGGTCTGTCACCTTTGCCCCAACTGAAGCACTTGAAGAAAAAAGCTGCTTTAAACACACTGCACAAAACCATCAACAGCGAATGCCACTGGAGGAGCCTGCCTTCTGCACCAGCACCAAGAACAACTGCCGCCAACAGGAAAATAAGTCCAAGAGCCCCAGAAACAGCAGTACCCATCGCCCCCCTGGTCCTGCCTGCACCCTGGCCATCATAATCATCATTCATGGAAAAACAGACACGTGCAGGGATGGGACCTGGCAAGTGCCTCTGGAGGTACTACAGCCCCTGCCTCCCCCACAGCCCCAGCAACTAAGGGCCAGAACAGCCTTCGGGAGGCCTAAGTCCTTGGGCACCACTGAATGTTTCAATAGCCAAAACTGACAAGGCGTTATGAATTACACGGGCCCCAGAAAACAAGTCGAGGGACCCTGTATGCCAAGGACCATTGGGACCTCGCACCAGACTCACACCAGACTCACACCTGAAACTTTCTCTGTGCCCCATTCTGGCCACAGGAACTGTCCTGCGTTTCTATTTCTATCCACAGTACTTATCACAAAGGGGATGCTTAATAACTATGTTTTCATTCATTATACTGTTCACTCCTTTATAAAACCAAAAGCACTGAACAAAGTAGACCCAAACAGAAAGCTAAGAAAAAACAGGGTTGCAGTACTCAGTGGAAAGACAGATTGCAGACTTCTGCTATTATAAAGGGCTGGAAATTCATAGATGTTCCAAGAGGCTGCACTGACCAAGTTACTGTAGATGGGGAGCCAGGTGGAGTTCTATGCAGAAGTAGCAGATTCCTACCCAAAGAGGCAACTCAGGCTTACAAGCTTCCCCACTCCCAGAGTCCTCTGAGGGTACAACAGATAATGGTCACGGTGATAAATGAACAATCCTCAAAAGAAGAATTATAAACTATTAACAACCACATGGAAGAATGTGCCAAAATAAATGGAAACCAAAACTCTGCACTTTTAATTCACACTCAGCAAAAGATGACAAAAGACGGGAATGGTCACTGTTGCAGGGCTGTGGAAAGAGGAGCAGACCAAGGCTGTTAGAGGAGCAGTAAATTAGCGCAACCATTCTGGAAAAGACAAGAGTGACTAAAACGTCCACACCCTCTGACCCCGAGACGCCACTCTTAAACGCGTGTTTGAGGGAGGTCGGAGACAAAAAGGTTCTGTACGTACCCAAATATTTATACCAATGCTTCTCTCAGCAACAAAGAGCTAGAAGCCAAGCAGATGCCGACCAGCTGGGGAGTGACTAAATCAACCATGGTGCATAGATGTAACCGCGACAGAAGAAAAAGTAACCGTGAATGCAGAGACTCATGGGAAGAGTTACCTGCACTGATGAAAAGCGAAGCAAGCAGAGAAGCTGCAACAGTGTAAATGGAAACAGCCATCCCCACAACAGTCACTTAAACGGACGCTGCTGTTATTATTTTGCCACGTTTTATAAATTACTCTCTTGGCGCTTCGATCGGTACAGCCTCGAAAGCGCGCGCCGACCTCTGCGTGACCACTTGGCCCCTGCTGCCCAGACCCGAGCACCACCGAGTACCATTGTCTGAAGACGCTCAGATCTATTCAAAAGAAGGTGCTTATAATTTCTACCAAAATCTAAAAGTATTTGGCCTGACAAAATATATTAGCAGGAAATGCCACCCCCGCGCGCAGCCCCACCTTTATCTTTAGAGCGGAGTCACTGTGGGTGTGAGTCTTGGACAATTTCCTCATGATCTCCGCTCCACTCACGGGTCCAGAAGAGACGCCCCCCTGTGGAGGCCGGCTGGCTGTGCCCTCCAGAAGCATCGTGTGCTCACTGACGGTAGCTGGAACATCCAAAAATCAACGAATTAGCCGCAAATGGATCTGTCTTTGACCACAAAACCAAGCACAGGCTGGGACAGCTGTCTGCTGATCTACAGTTCCTATGGCAAACGATCTGTGCTAAATGCTGACTTTCCTTTTCACAACCACTGCTTTGTTCTCCACTAACATAACTAAGTCTTCCCTCAATATCAGGAGAGGCATAAATAAAAGAAGTAAAATAATTAAATCAATTAATTAAATAAATAAAAACTTTCATTCAAGTTTTTGAATCCACATACAAACCATATGAACCTAAGAAACCTGCACTGACGTTCAAGAAACATAATCTTTCCATGTGCGTCAGGACATGTTTTTGAGGGCAGTTAAATACTAACTTTTAAAGCCCCCCAAAGGGGAAGGGAGGCAGCGCACTGCGCAATTCGTATTTATGACACTCATCTTCACTCCATTATTAATATTTATTAGGATAGTCACCTAGCATCTGTTTTCCAATTTATTTCTAATTACTTAATACAGCAGAATCATGAGTAAAAATTAAGCTAGGTGACTTCTCCATAGCACCTGGGTCGCTGCCGCCAGCTCTAACTCAGCGCCATCAGTGAGTATAGCATTAGTCCCCTCCACTATAACATTAAGATTTTTAGGAGAATAAAAAATAGATCCATCACTGAAAAAGGCTGGGGACCTTTGATCTACACATTGCATTTTGTTCTCCATCCATATTTTAATTCAGTTTCAAATACCATCAATATTAGTGTCCTCAATGTTGTAAGAAAATATTCCATAAAGAGAAATTATTCTTCATAAAGCAAAAACTCAGATTATAAAACTACCTGCATCGAATTCAAATTCGGCACCATCGGCACTGGTATCGCTCTGAAGACCACCAGCACTGTCCAATCCCAGTCCATCCTCATGGTCATGGCTCACCACAGCCTGGGGTTTCAAGGCCTGAGCTGGCCTGTGTAAGCTGACACCTTTAAAAGCTGGCGTGACCACAATGAATTTCATCCATTGCCTTGCAAGGGCAACCAGTCCTTTTTTTAAAGTTACTAAGGCAGGCAGTCCATCACTCTGCAACAAAAAGAAAACAGCTTTCCAAAAATGAAGTGGAAATGATGGGCTGGGTGGGGGTAAATGAGTGTGTAAAATGACAAATGAAGCTGAGAGGAAGTGAAGGCAGCCCTTCTATTCCTACCAACTGAAGCAATGAAAGAGGCAGAAAATAGAAGTATCCCATCCTACAAAAACCAAGTAACCACCAACACCCTAAGTTTAGCAATGGAAGAGTCCTTGGAGGTATTCCAGCTTTGTTTTACATGTGAGGAAAATGTGACATTTCCAGAAAAATGACAGACGTGTTCTGTGGACAAGGAGAACGCAAATAAACAAGTTTTCTGGAGGATTACAGACATTTGCAGCAGAATTTAATATTGGGGTTCGGGAAGTCAATACAACAGATTTCCAGTCCTCGATTTTAAAAAATCTTTTACTCTATGAGCTGTTAGAATGTATTTTCTTCAAAAATGCCCTGACAGAGATAGTAACCAATTTCATTTGTGTTTATCCACTTAACTCTCCTTCAGGCAAACAAGAGGCGCGTGTTTAAAAAATGGCCAGTCAGGCCTTGTGTGTCCAAGACCCAACCAGACCAGATCAATCCAGAATGAACGACTCCCGTCAGACCGGCTCACTCCAGATGGCGTCACTGCACTGCAGGCTCTCGCTCCACCTCCCCACAACTCCCCGTTCACAGCTTCTGACCGTTGCACCAATAAGGGCAAAGAGCTATGGACAGTGGACCAACCTCAAGGTCCCCGATACTGTCGTGATGCCTCGGTGGATCCCTGTCCCATACCAGTTGAGTCAATTTGTTAGAAGGCAGTGAAACGGCTTGAGACGTGACTGGCTCAGGGCTCCGGAGGCTCTGGCTGGACCTCACTGACCATCGGGTACGAGACCATCACGGGGGAGCTCTGGCCTTGCCTCAGAGGCTCAGAGGGCAGAGTACAAGCCTTAGCTCCGAGGCTGCTTCCCTCAGCGGCCCCTGGCGTGGCTGGCTGTTAGCTGCTGAATGCACTACGGACAAGGGCGCTTTCTGTCCCTGTGTCAAATCTAAACCAGGCGGCTGTCCTGAGGCAGGCCTAGTCCACCACAGCTTTGAAGACAGTCTAAGGGAACAGCTGGCAAACACAAAACTTGCCTCACAGAGATGTCCTCAATCTACTGAACCTTTTCCAGCCCTTTTTTTCTACCTCTATTCACATATGTCTCTCATTATCTTTTTCTCTGTCCTCCCTGAATTCTTTTTCTATTCCAGCTCCCCTAGACTGGACAGGATGTATTTTTAAACAAACAGTTGTGTTCATTAAAGAAAACTCTGCTTGCATAATTTTGAAATTTAAAGTACGGATGCCAAATCCAAGTTGAATGTTGGTCTTTGAGACTTAATTTTTTTTTTCCTGCTGCTCAGTAGCCCTCAAGAGGATTATGGTTTCCCCAGGCTAGAAAGTAATTCTTGTTTTTAGTAACTCACCATTGTAGCATCATCAATGATGGAATAATTTGCCTGGTGGAGGTAGTGGTGCAGGATATTGCAAAGTAGACACGAAGGGTTTTCTTGGAGGAAACGAGCAAGCTTAGTAAGTCTGTTGTATTTGCTTCTTAGAGGAAAGTGCATACTTTTATTCTGAAACAAACGGCAAATGTGAGAAGATGGTATGTGGCTGCCATCGAAGACTCTTCTACACATAAGAATTGACTGATAATTAAACGTTATGCGGGCTAATGTAAACAAATGCAGTCACTAAATAAAATGGGCTTTGTTTTTCCCTGTCCAACAAAAACAGCAAGAGCAGCTCCGTACCTCCAGGGCTTCGGTCATTATACAGCCCATCACAGCACAAATCCTTAAGGTTCCTTCCGTCTCTAATCTGTTTGAAGATGACTTGAGCTGATCAATGGGGACGAGCCACGCGCCGACAGCAGGAGTAGCCGTGCTCAGAAGGTTCAGCTGCCTGGTCACGAGAAACACGGCTCGTCATCAGCACATCCTGCCATTTTGAGGACGTACCTCGCTGATGAAAGGCAGCCTTCTATTGACACAATCTAAAACTAGACAGGAGTGACCCTACCGAGTGCATGGCCTGCCCCCAGCTTACAAAACGTCTTGCTGGACATTTTCTCCATAAGGCAAACGTGTAAATATGGGAACATAAAGACAAAAACAAGGAGGACAACATGAGGGAATCTGAGAAGAGAAGAGAGTGGTTCAAAAGGCTTCAAGGGAGAGTGAACATGGTGCTGGGTGGGGAGGAAGGACTCACTTCAAACACCTACTAGCCACGTAACCTTGAGCAAGTTGCGGAGCCTCTCTGGGCCTCAGCTCCCTTGTGTGCAGCACGAGGAGGCTGAACCTGGGGACTTCCTAGATCCCCTGCACGATGTGGCAGCCAGACTGGGCTTTGAAGAAGAGCAGGATACAGAGGGAAGTGGAGATGAAGGACCAGGGAAGGAGAGCAACAGACTGCCTGCTGGGAAAAGGGTACCTGGGGCAGTACAAAGTGGTGATCTCAGAGAGCAGATGAAGGGGAGCACAGGGAAGCCAGGGCAGAAAGGGAGGCTGGAAGCAGACTGTGAAGGGCCTTAAAAGGTGGGTGCTCAGATCTAGACTTTCAAAAAATGTGTTTGGTAGGAGTGGGCAGGATGGAGTGGATGGAGACAAGAAGCAAGACAGCCAGTCAGGGCACTGTTCCAGTGGTCCAGGTGAGGGATAAGGAGAGCCTGACCTTGGATGGCAGGCTTGGGGGGTAGAGCGAGGGGAGTGTGGATACAAGAGATGCTTTAAAGGTAGAATTAAGAGATGTGGCAACCAAATGGCTGTGGGAAGGTAAGGGACAGGGTAGATGGATACATAGATGATTCTTAAGTCAGAAGCCTGGGATGATGAGTGATGCCCTCAATATGGAAGGGGTATGGAAGGGGAGGAAGACAAGGTGCTCCATTCAGGACATGGTGAATCTAAAGTGCCTCCAAGCAGAGCTGCCTCAGAGGGAGCTGAGTTGTAGATGCTGAAACAGAGATCAGAAGAGAGATCAGGGCTGGAGAGACAGATCTGAGAGTTATCTGTATAGAGATAATACTAGAACGGAGGGGAGATGATAAAATCATTGAGGGAGTGATTGAAACAAAGCACAAAGAAGGTCTATGCTCCATACAACCCATAAGCAGACAGACAAAGATTTATGCCATAACACACGGAATGAACAAGGCTGAAATTTCACTTGCCACCCTACAAATCTGCCAAGATGATGAAAGATGGGAATTGTCAATGCTGGAGGTGCTGGGCACGCAGGCCTTGGTGGAGCTCTTCATCAGTACAACCATCATGGAAAGCAATTGGGAATCATGCAAATGAAATGATTCTCTTTGACCCAGAGATTCTGCAGTGAGGCTTGTACCCCAAGGCAGTCACAGACAAGAAGAAAGCCCCAACACATGGACATGCACAGAAGCACTGTTTGTCATGGGGAAGGACGAGAAATCAATGAATTGTGGTACACGAGTGTAACAGAGAAATGACTGTGAAGACTCTGGAGAGGCCAGCAGCTACACAGCCTAATGCAATGACACAAAACAAAACAAAAACCATAATGACGATGACATAAATGGGAGACAAGACGATCAAGAGTGAAGGCTGCTAAGTAGGCCCCAAACAAGACTCTTCCATGCCGTTCCTTTGCAGAGGCAGGAGGGCCAGTCTATTTGGCATCCGCCTCTATGCACACATGGTTTTCACTGTTATGCTGGATGCTGCCTGAGGGCAGCGTCTGTTTCAGTTGTTTTTATGTTCCCAGCCCTGGCACCACACCTGGCACAGAAAAGGAGCTTAAGCAATGCCAGCTGACTGATACATTCTCAGGCTAAGAGACCGTGTTTACAGTGAAAAAAAGCAGAGTCCATTCATAAAAACAAACTATCAAAACTAAATGCACACACAATGAAACAGATCTCTGGGCATTAATGACAAAGGTGATTTTTTCAAGATGTTTAAAACAATACAGTCTCTCGTTTCATGACCTCATCCTCACCAGAGAGGAGGAACTTTAACAGGAATGATTTTGGACAATCACATGTGTTTCAGTTACAGATATCCGTGGAACAGGAATTCAACTTGTTAAAGCACAGAAATGTGTACAAAAAATTACAGCCACATGGACATTAAGGAAGCTCTCAAAGTACTTTTTACAGTCAGTTCACAATTCTTTTGTTCCACATAAATATAACTGGAATTCTTCCTTCACCAGCCCTCAACACTTCAGTAAAGAAGGTAGTTTGATATTCATTTTGCAGATGGACAAAGTGAGACCCAGTGGTTAAGAAACCTGGCTGCAGGTGATTTTAGGAACCCTGGTGCCTTTTCTGCCATGAACATCCTCTCTCTCAGACTCATGGTGAAGCACACGTCAAGATTTCCTGATGTCCTTGTAAGCATTCAAATGATGCAACTTCAAACTTTCTCTATGCTTTAACACAGTGTTCTCCAAATGCTCCAATTGTGCATCCCCATTGGTAACAATTTGGGGGCACACACTACCAAAACATGTCTTTTTATTTATAAGTTATGTGTGTCTACTACTTTAATGTGCATATTAAGACACAAAAGTAGAAATTAAAAATGATGAGATGGAAGATAAAAATCATATTTTTAAATATTTTTATTTGATGAGTGGCACCGAAATATTTTTTGCTCAAAAAAAACTAATAATAATTACATACACTTCCTAACATGAGGGGGTTGGGACGGATGTTCCCTGAGGTCTTTTTCTAGATCTAGGGCAGCAGGAGTTTTTCACAAGCCTTTGGTTCGGCAGCAGACTCTTATTATTTAAATTCAGACCAAGCGAGGGAACCCGTGTCAATTTACATATTCAATGTTAAGAAAGCTCCATTTCATTCTCATTTTTTCAGAAAAACAATACAGACTCAAGTTTTAACACTTTCTTCCCATACTTTAGCGTACAATGGTTTCTTTGGTGGAGACCAATAACTTAGTGGATGGTCTCTGAGCCTTGTGGTGGTAGGAAAAAAAAACACTCCATTCCTCTATGGTTAACTGGACAATCAGCCTTTTTGACCTTTGCTAGGCTGATCTTTGAACAAATTGTCCATCCCTCGGGCCGTGACCTAAGGCCTTTCACACTGGGTAGGACCATCAGGACCTAAATTCTACTGGCACACACTGCCTTCTGAAACCCAAGGTCACCTCCACATCACGAGGGGCCACCCAGATTATTGCAAGAACACACATTTTAAGAAATCAGCAAAACTGAAGAAGTATTCTACAAAGTATGAAACAGAACTCAAACATCAAAATGGATGAACCTGTCAAGCCTCACCTAGAGAAGGTATGTGCAGGTGACCTCACATTGGTTGGGGCAGCAAAACTAAACCAAATTTCTTTGATAGTCAACTTCATGCTGCAGGAATCAGGCGGGGGAGGCATGAGAGGGAGATCTTTTTTCAAATCATCTGATTCAACTCCTTCATCCTACACACAGACACACACCCAAAAAAGACACAAACCAAGAGACACAGTTACTGTTAAAATTCTGTAGGACTGGGGTGAGAAACTGCCCAGGCCCTCCTCTGCTCCAGGGAGCCCGGGCATGACTACTTTACCAATGAGTCAAATGAAGCCCAGGGAAGTTAAAGGACTCCCAAGTCACACAGGGAGTAAGCGGTGGTGTGAGGACCAAGAGACAGGTCTCCCTATCTCCAGAAAAGCATGCTTTCTTAGCTGGGATGATAACCAAGACTTCTCAAAGTCCCAGTTTGTGGCTCAAAGTTCTGCAGCCTCCACCAGGGACATTTTGTTCATTCGGGTATTTAAATTCTCCAAAACATGGAAGAAGAGATCTTTTCTTCTATGTTATGATACTGCAAGAGCTCTTCTTCTCCATGTTTTCTGCCTTCATGTTCTAAAGAAAGAGGTTCCCGGACAGATGAAGTCATCTGCCCAACATCACGTGGATAATTATGGAACAGAACAGAGAACCCAAACATATGACCCAATGAATAAAAGATGGGTAAAAAACCTATTTCTCAAAAACATTCTAAAATGAAATAACTGGATCATTTACCTAAAGATTTTTTAAAACATTTCTAAGATTGGAAGAAAAAGGAGTAACATTGAGAATATTTTTTTAATCAATCAGATAGATGAAACCACAGCAACAATGAGGGATATAGTGAATTCAAGTGTGTATGTGTGTGTGTGTGTGTGTGTGTGTGTGTGTGTGTGTGTGTACTGTGAGTGTGTGTGTATGTGTATCGTGTGTATTATGTATGTATGTATGTATGTGTGTGTGGGTATGTGTGTATGGGTACACACTCTTAAAGAAGGCCAAAGGTAACAGAACTTTGGATAGACTTAGAAGGGCACATGGAGAAACTCTACTTTTTGTTTGTTCATTTACTAAAAGTAGATGCTCATCAATTGGGGAGTGGCTAAACAGAGTGTGGTACATAAACATAAGTCAGTATTATTGGTCTATATGGAGAAATAAATATGAATACAGGGAAGCATAGGAAGATTTATATGAACTGATGCAAAATGAAACAAAAAGAAATTACACAGTGTACAAAACGAATTGTGTAATACAAAATTACAATAATATAAATGGTAGTAAGAAAACAATCTAAACTGAAAGCTGCCAATAATAATGACCAAGCTTAGCCACAGGGAAGAGAAAGAAGACACCTCCTCTCTCCTCCCTCCCTCCTTGTTTGTACAAATCTGGGACCGTGGGCCGTGAGCAGCACACACAATCCAAATTGTTCTATGTTGGTTTTGCTGAATTTGATTTCTTCCCCTCCTTTTCCATTCTTTGTTATAAGGAATAGTTTTCTAGGGGCAAGGAAGACTACATTGGGAACTATAAATAATGTAAAAGCAAAGGATATCAATGAAAAATTTAAAATCTGAATTGTTTTAAAAGGTCTACATTTGAAAATGCTTAGAGATTATCTGATTGTTTAGTTTTACTTTGTTAAAATGTTTAGCATGACATGTTAAAGGCTGTGAGTACAAATTCTACTCCTCATTTTGCATGTTTATTTGTTTTTGTGAATTCAATTTTTAGTAACCAAATATTTTAATTCTATGCAGGAAAAAAAAGATGCATGATCTATAGTTTAACAGACTACCTCCTCAAAGCACGTTACCTAAAATTTGGCTGGAAATAGATTCAGGACTTAAATGTAATAATCTGAGACAAGACTTTCATGAAATCTAAATTCCACAAAAGCCTTTATTCCACTATAAAAAAAGAAGTTTAATTATTCTGAGTTCCTCATATTAAGTCTTCTGTTCAGAAACTGAGTGCTTACTACATTTAAGACGTGGGAAATTCAAAGACTGAAAAGACACATTCTATTACCTGTAAAGTAGACAAATGAGTGTTTTTCAAAAAACATTGACATCAACAATTTAATTAGATATGATAAAACTTTTCAAGTAAAGCAAGCTTCAGAAGCCCTCTCAGGCACCAACCTGTTCATCTGAAATAGAATTTCCATTTATGTCTGAGGAGGGGCTTATTCGGTCACAAGGAAGATTGTCATCCGATACATCAGTGTTATAACCACTGCCAGTGGGGGAATCAGAAGAGTTATTGGACGTCAGCAGGCCACCCCTCTCTGTGGCATTAGATTTACCCATAATTCCAATAGTATTGTATAAAATAGCACCAGACTGTCTTCCTCCTATAAAGACAGATGTTCATTTATTAAAGCAGGAACAGAAAAGTGTCTGAATGCTATTCTATGAAGCATTGTATAAATTTCTGAATAAAGGGAACTCTGTATCATTTTCTCTACCAAAAAGACACGTTTACACTAAAAAAATGGGTAGAGCTGCTGCTATCTGAAGAAATCAGAGCTTACATTCTCAATATTATGTAACTAAAACTGAAAGCTTCATTAAGATTAAACTTTGCTATTTTTAAACACACACACACACACACACACACACACACACACACACACACACGTCCTTTAGTCCTCATGCCTTCTCAATGGGCAATCCCTAGCCCTGCTTTGGGAATCCTGGGTTCCCTTTAAGAATCTGCTCCACAGCCCCCTTCAACAGGAGGCTGTTCCTGACCCATGCTCATGGGTGCTCATGGGAAGGTGAATTGTGAGCACCCATGAGCATGGGTCAGGAACAGCCATTCTTAGCTATAAAAAGCAGGTGGCAGCTGGATCTGGTCCTTGGGTAACAGTTTGCAAACTCCTGTTGGAAGGCTCTTTGCTGTTTCCCTTGACAGAATGCAAGCTCCCCTGATGGCACAAATTTTTGTTTGGTACCCCAAACTCTCTACCTTGCTTCCCTAAAATCTCAGCTCAAACTCCACTTTCTCCATGAAAAGCCTCTCCGGACTCCTGCTCCCCATGCCCAGCCGCCTCCCTGCCCTGCTCCCCAACAGAAGCATATAGGCAACTCTATCTCCCCAGTGCCTGGTATGGAGGCACCCAGTGGGGGCTTCATAAAGGTCTGGCTGCTAACTGCTCTCCAGGTATGCCCTTTTCAGGAGAGCAGTGATGTCTCTACTCCAAACATCTTGAATTTCACTGTAAAACCCCCAAGGTGCCCACGTGCTGCTCACCTTTTATCGTCAGGTTTTCCAGGCCGCACTCAAACATGATCCAGCCCCACTTCTCCTGGCTGGGGCCGACTCGAGTCACATCCGGAATGGCTTGATGGTCCGTTTCATCCACAAAAGTAAATTCATCCAATTCTTCAAGAGTAAATAAAACCTTTGACTTCTCAAAAGGAATAGCAGTGATGGCACAGGTTCCATTATCTATTTCCAAAAGAAAGTCAATGACAACAGCTCTGTGTGGGTGTTTGAAGGTATTATGAACCATTTTAACTATGTGTAAGTGAAACTGTAAAAAAGGCAACGTGTATTTCATTAGCATACAATTTTTTTAAGTTCCCAAATATTCTTAAGGTAATATACAGCTTTTGCTTACATTTTTTTTAAAAGAGGAAACTCTGAGAAACAGAATATAACTCTTCAAAGGCAATTTGAACTGAATTCAATTTTGGAAGAAAGACTACCCTAAAAATCTAGAACAAAAACTGATGGTGGGGGGGGGAACTAAAGATGGCTGTAATTCTAGCTTGGGCGACGTCCACCATGAACATTCACTCATCAGCACACAGACAAAACAATGCAAAACCAAATCCATTTACCACTCAGCCTCCCCACTTGGGAGAAAAAGGAAAAGAACATTCTTAGGCTGGACCAGAAAATCACCACTTAGTAAACTGACGTACATAAATAAAGATCCTTCTAAGAAAGTTATCAGCCTCTAAGCACCATGTAGATAATCAGGGCTCTGTCCTGGTTCTGATGTAAAAGATTTCTTAAGGTAATTCAGGTGCAGATCACTGAGAATTTTTAAAAAGACCAGCAGCAACACTTTCCATGGCACCCAAAAGCAAATGAGTAAGAAGAGAAAAATCCCCACACAAAGAGCAGAGACCAGAGATAAAACACACCATTTGGATGGCATGAAACTGAAGTAGCTTCTGCATGAACAGAATGAAGGGAGCTAGAATAAGGAGACGGCCATCAGCTGGGGAAAGGGTCCGTGAAGGTGATGGCGTCCTACTGTGCTCTAAGAATTAATGATGATGAACAGAAGCACAGGGAGACTCACAGGAAGGGATGCGGTGGAGGCAGAAGAGACAGAAAGCAATACATACCACGACCACAGCAGACGTGGAAAGGCCTAGCCCAACACAGAGAGAAGCGAATGCTGTACAACAACAGACAACAAGCACGGCCCCAAAGAAGGACCGGGAGCAACATCTTCTCCAGGCTGCCTCGGCCCAGCTCCGGCACAGAGATGGGGCCTGGAGGCCCAGAGGCCCACACATGTGAAGGCTGTAGAGATTTTCAGATTTTTTTCTGATGTGTTGGCTGGTGCGGGGGGCAATTCAAATGACATAAAAACCAAAGACAGCAATAACAATTTTTGAAGAAGAATGCTCTAGAGGATTCTAGTTAAGATGGTGATAGAAAAAGGTCACAGAGAAAGCCTGACCCTCCACGGCAACCCCAGGAAACACCTAAAAGGGGGTGCCCACAAAGACTAATAATAAAGGATACAAAAGAAAACAGAAACAAACCCATCCAGGCCAGAACTGATCAAGGGGAAAAGGAAGCCTCAGGGAGATGGGCCTGAAGCTGGGGGAAGCAGGGAGGTGTCCTGCCTGGACTCTGGCAAAGGGACTGCGAGCCAGCAGAGGCAAGGAGAGGAGGCGCAAGAGGGAGCTCCCCAGATGGCCAGAGGACAACCAGGGGATTAAAGTACAGAATGGAGGAGACACGTACCTTCCCAAGGCACCCGCAGCGGAAAGCTCAGGAAAGTGCTCTTGAAGAAGACAGAGTCTGACCTAAATATTCAAGGAAGCAAAAGATACCAAGGGAAAGAAATGGGGAGAGGCCGTTGTAGGTATGGGGGGACAGCCACTGTACAGAAATGGACTACTGTGTGTAAGGAACAGCAAGTACTGAGATGATGGGACTGCAGAGGGTGTGCAGAAGATCAGTGTAGAAGGAGAACAGAAAGTCGGGGAAGGAGCAGGCAGCCACAATGGGCCCAGGCCGGGCACTAGCAAGGGAACAGAGGACGGGGCAGCTCTGCCTCTCCTTCTCCTTCCTGTCCTCCTGGGGAGCTCAGGAGACCTCTGGGCCTCCTTCCCAGACCAGAGCCAGATACTTCTTCATTCCAGAGCAAAACTGCTTAGCTACTTTATGGGTTCAGTCTTGCTGGTGCACTCAGACCAAGACCAAAAGATCAGTCTCAGAAGAATCAACAGCCAGCTTCCCTGCAGAGACTCCAGCTGAGTGGGAACAGGACACAAGTCTCCTCCTCAATGAAGAGACTCTATAGGAAGGCCAACACCTCTGGGTGTCTGTTTCACGTCTTGCTTGATAGTTGTGGTAAGAGGCTCACTAAAAAGATCTCTCTGTAACCATCAAGGACTCATTCATGAATGAACTCAACACATGCATGGAAGGTCTTGCTCTGTTAAATCAAATGCTTCTCACAGCGCAGTGGGCTCTTCTGTGCTTTTCAATGACACACTGTCCTCTGCTCCAGCCACTGTTTCTCTTGCCAAACCTCAGCCCTGGATGACCGCCACCATCTGCCTTCATGTTATCTGGGAAATCCAAATCCATGTCATCTAACTTCCCTGGCGCCCTCGCAGCAACAAGGAAGTCTTTTTAGGCCTCCTTAAGCGTGTGGCTATTTCACTCCCTATAAAAACTACTCTGAATATTGGAATATATACCTCTCTCAGCTGATTTTGGACCTGCTACGTTTTGGAGGAAACTCAGGCCATGTTTTGTCTCAAACCCCCTGATGACATTTCCCGCATCCTCTTCCCTTCCCAAAGTCTCTGAGCGCGGGAGAACCCTTCTTTCCCAGGCTAAGCCCTTTACAGGGATATCTGATCGTGTCCTGACCCATCTTCTCCAATGGACTGCATCCTCGAACATCCCCCCCACCCTCAAATCTCTGCTTCTCCTTATCAACTAGTTCCTACTCTACTGCCTTTAAACAGGCCCAAATTCATGCTTTCATTAAAAAAAAAATCTGCTAAAACCTACCAGCCATTTAATCAACTATCCTATCTTTCTGTTTTAATTTCACAATCTTATGTTTTATATATTTAAAAACATTATTCTGAGAAAGGATCCATAAAATTCACTGGGCTGCCAAAGGATCCACGATCCAAAAAAAGATGAAGAAATTCTGCCCTGTGCTCTCTCTCAATAACCCCATCAGCTTCCATGGGTTTTAACTGTCAACTTCATACATCTAGCCTCTGTTTCTCCCCTTAGCGTCAGTATTGGATCACCAATCACCCGTTAGACATTTCAAACTGGATATCATGGAGACATATATTCTTACCCCCCAGGCCTGGCTCTTCCCAAATTTCCTGATTTCTATCAAAGGCACCATCATGCTCTCACTCCCTTAGGTCTGTAAACTTGGCATCAGCTTTGACTCCTCATTCCCCCTCATGCCACACATCCAATGAGATGCAAAATCCCATTGCTTCTGCTTTCACAAGCATCTTTCCCATGTGGCCCCTTCTCTCCACTCTCACCTCATGCCCTCTCGCCTGTATCAACATATCAGCTTAACTGTTCTCCACACTTTGGGCCAGTCACCAGAGCTGCATGTCACCACAGGAACCGTCGTCCCATGCCAACCCTCCTCTTCACCTGAGTCCAGTGCTTTCCTATTATCTCTAGGATCAGATATCAACAGCTTTGGCTTTTAAAGCTCTTCCCCACTTGGCTCCAATCTGTCTTTTCAGACTACCTGGATACCCCTCCCCCTCCACACTCTACAACCAGGCCTTGCTCCACAGACAAGTGAGTAACAAGACCTGACGTTCACACGTACTTGGAGTTCTGTCATTAGCATCGGCCATACGTGCATATTCTCACTTAATTTTCAGAAAAACTCTGGGATCAGGCTGCATAAGGATTGCTCTCTCTACAGATGAGGAGACTGGGGGTCAGAGCCAGGTCAGCATCTGACTCCTAAACCCTCTGCCATTTCTGGGCATCAGGCCACCTCCTTAGGGAGGGCAGAAGCCTCTAAAATCTCTCAAATGCACTTCACTGCCCAAGGAAAGATCACCAGTAGCTCCTCCTGTGGCCAGAAACCTGGGGCTACTTCTATACTTGGTCTTTGTCTCCAACATGTTCAACACGAGGGAACAAAACCCACAAATGGTTAACTTCATGCTCCTTCCCGTTCTAGACAGAGTGAATGCTTAACATCAAGAGACACTGAGGAGGTAAGCACAGAAAGCCTTGCTTCTGGTCCTTCTTTTTGAATCTTACTGGTATATAAGCAGCACAGAGTTAAATATATTAACATGAGACTCTCTCCTGTGAACCGATTCAAGTGGTCACTATACAGGGGGACCAAACCTATGATTCCATTCAGACCAGGGAACTACCAAATGGGACATTCTCTCTACCGAGGCCAATCAGCTCAACTGTAACTTGCGCTCTTGGGGAGCAGCCCAAGAGCTTCTGGGACTTGTCAAGGCCTGCAGAGCCAGAGGGGCCAGAGAACACCTTTGCTAAGGACAATTTTTCAGGGCAAAGAAAAATGATGTGGTGGTCTTGTCCTACCTGTCGTATCAAGGCCCCGAAGCTGCCCATGCACTCTGTGGATGTTGAGCTTGGCGGCGATCTCTTTGCCTTTTTCCGCTCCAGCATTCGATCGCAGGGAGCCAGAAGACTGAGGCTGCATTTTGCTGGCTTGGACATATCTTTCCCAGTTGGACGTCTTGCCAGGTTCTGTGTTGCTTGGTGTCTCTTCAACCACACCTCTTATCAAGAGAATGAAAAGCAGTTTTACTGTAAATGTATGAACTGTTCAATTATTACTGTCTCTAATGCTGAAGGGGACATTTCTATATTATATGAAAACTAAGACTGATGGTGATCAACAATTTCTGAATTAAAAACTCTCCAATAACCTTTATTATTAATATAACTAACCAATTTTTATGTTTTGTTCATAAAGAAAATGGACTTCTGACTCCTCGCTGTGACAACTAATTTACATGCTATCAGGGTGGGGAACCTTCAGCCTTGAGGCTCCATGTGACCTTGAGGCACAGCAGGGTCCCCACTACTGTGCTAGATACTGTGAAACATGAATTACATCTTCCAGGGATATGAGAGAGATCATTTCTTTTTTAAAAATTTTTAAAAGTTCACTTTGTTGAATTAAACTGCAGGATGAAAATAGGACATTCTCGTTTAAGAAAAAAAATCATTCTTTATACCTATTCATACGAACTTGTGTAGCAATTCTATCAAAACACAATGCCACAAGGGAAACGTGAGTCACACTTCTCCCAGAAGCTGTAGGAGATTCTTCCACAGATGCTTGCAATAAACACAAGTTGACCTAAAATAAAGGGTTGCAAAGAAATTTTAGTAACGTCAGCTGAATTAAAGTCAAATTAACTAAAGTATTACAATTTTTTAAAATTTCTGACAAAACCCAACATTTATTCTTAAACTTCAAAGTGTGTAAGATTAATAAAGTTTGTGTGTCTGATGTAATGCTAAATGACAAGTTCCAAAAGTCAAATAATCGTATGATCCAATTACAAACATCAGAAGCCTTGAATGGAGCATCTGTGAGATTGCCATTATAATGTCAGAGCCAGTATAGTTTGACTTTACATCCCCATAATGCCTTTAAGTCACGTAACATTTAGCATTAAGTACAAGAAATCCAAATCATCCATCCACTGCAACAGTTCAGAATGCCGAGCAAATGAGATCCTGAAACTCTTCTTCAGAATCTTCTCTCCCAAACAGCACCAAAATCATTACCTTGGGTATGCTGACATTGGCCTGAAGACCTCTGATGGTCACGTTATCTTGCTTGGGCACAAGATTTGTCTGTGCCTGTCCTTGGCTGGCACGTCCTGTGGGCGGCTGCTCAGTTTTTGTTCCTCTGATATCCTGCTTGGAGGACAACTGAAAAGAAGGAAATGGTGATGACTTTTTTAAACCAACATTCACACTGTTAACAGTTTTCAAGATCATCAACATCTTTCTAAGCACGTCTGCAAGGTCATTTCAGCTCAACACTCAAGTGACTCAGCTTCCGAGCTACAGAATGTCTGGTCTAGCTGGTGCCCCAGATCTGGAGCCTTAACCTTCAAGTTCAGTTTGTTGGATGGTAAAGTATTCAAGTGATCTGAAGAGCAAGGAGCTCAATGGCTATGTAATTGCCATGGACAGATGGATGGACGCACGGATGGACGGATACCCAAACATCTTTTAGGACAATTATACCACCTCTAGGAAAAGACTTCACTCTGGAGAAGGACCAAGAGCCCTTCTGATAGTTCACTTTATGAAGCACATTAAACAAGGAGTTTGGTACATTCTAGCATTTACTGGGCAGCCAGGTGGTGTAGTACAAGGAATCCTTCTACACTCTGTTGGTGGGATTCCCATGGCAGTGAAATCATAGACTGTAGAGATCTGGAGAACTGTGGGGGTCCAAGAGAAGCTAAGTGACTTGCCCAGGGTCACACAAATGAAGGAAAGGCCTCTGGAAGGAGGGGATACTTGAGCTGAACCAGGAAAGGGAGCAAGGGGCTGGTTCTGAGACACAAGGAGGGAAAGCATTTGAGGTATGGGGGGCAGCTCTGCACTCCAGGGAGGAATAAGGACAGGAACTGGATTTGTGGTTCACTGACATAGGAGACTATGGGTCAAGCAACAACAAAGAACAAAGGCCACAACAGGTTCCAGTGTTGTGACTGCAGATGCACTTCTGACCAACAGTCCCAGCCCTCTTTAAGGTCACCCAACCCTCACCCATCTGGCCAACCCCTCGTCCCCTAACCAGAGCTTATTCAGCACTGGGTCATTCCCACTGTCTTGCTGAGGGACACCGTGCTCTACAAAGTCAGTGGCTCCCTCGCCATGGCTGTCCCTAGGAGTCAAGGCCTCTAGCATCCCACACACTCTGAATCTATCATCTGATGGTCTGGAGATAAGAAAACCGGAACTGTCCAGAAAGCATCATACGTTTACTCCAGTGAAAGGAAACCTCTGCTCCCCAGTATAACTGCACTATCAACTAAGAGTTTCCCTCCAAACAGATGAAGAAATGCTGGAAATGAACCTGAGATCTAGACTGAGGGTCTCTCCAGAAGCTCTAGTGTCTAACTTCCATCTGACATTGTACATCACATGGCTGGAATCACTAAGCAAATGCCCTATTTTCTTCTAAAAGGTAATAAGTCAAACTATTTAAGGTCAGATTCAAGTAATTAAACCCCGCCCTACTGCACCAAACTTGACTTGTCACAAAAATTAAGGCGTCTATTAACTGGCTCTAAAGGCAGGGACTTGGGGGGGGGGGGTGGAGGCGCTAAATAAGAGAGGGCTAGGTAAGAGCAGAGGAACACGCTCACAAGTCCATGGTTTTGATGAAGGACTTGGAATTACAGACCTCTTTTAGAAACAGAATTAAACTAAAGCTTCATGTTTTCACATGCACTTGGTTGCCTCTCTCACTCCTCAATCCTAATTCTGAGTGTCTCCTCTTTACGTCTCAGCTGTGCAGAGCTGCTGCCTGCCCACGAGACCATAAGCTCCCTGGGGGTGGGCGCTGTCTTTGCCCTTTCTTTGCGCCCCTGGCTCTCAGCACCAGGCTTGGGACACGGCAGAGGCTCAGCCAACACCTGCTGACCGACAGGGAGAGAGACAATCTTACGTTTTCAGAGAAGGTTGTCTTGCTGT
Source organism: Pseudochirops cupreus (assembly GCA_028627135.1). Classification (NCBI taxonomy): domain Eukaryota; kingdom Metazoa; phylum Chordata; class Mammalia; order Diprotodontia; family Pseudocheiridae; genus Pseudochirops; species Pseudochirops cupreus. The sequence goes on from CM053583.1 coordinate 199,755,715, forward strand.
TCTGTACGGCTTCTCTCAGGACCTTGGCATGAAGATGATCCACGATGGAAGCGGGGTGCCGGGTACTGGTCCAGTGAACCATCGCTTCGATGTATCTGGGGGAAGGAAAGCAAACGCGTGCAGCCAAAAAGAGGCCAACAAGAAGCTAACGCAGCCCTGCAACCGGAGTGAGGGAAGCCAATGCAAGGGGGAACCACGAAGAGAGGATGGGCAACAACTCTGAAACCCGTGCCGAGGCTCTCATGGCCACCAGAACCCGCAGCTACACTGGCTTCTGTCCATTCGCATCATTCAGGTGATTCCTCTGTCTCTCATCCTCTTAACTCTTACTATCATCCACAGGAGACTCCCAAGGGACTTCTGCTGGCGCAAGCAGACTCCGGCCCTCACTCGTCTCCACCTCTGCTGAACTACATTAGCTCGAATAAGGTGCCACACGGTTTTGTGGTGTGATTTAATTACATGTGGTCACCATTTTCTTATCTATTTCCCCCAGGAAGATGGCACACACTCTAAGGAGAAAGATCAGGTCTAACTGCCTTCTTTACCATGATGCATAGCACAGGAAGAGTAGATACACCACAACAAAAAGGCTTAGGAATATGTGAGCTATGGTTTTCTGGGAAGTCTGTGGAAACTAAATAAATACAGTTCTCCCTCCCACACCGTGGGGATTAGGGATGCAGTGCCCCCACGATCTGGAAAATCCACATTAAACTTTTTGGCTCTCCCTTTGTACCAGAAACAAAGTCTGAATTATCATGGTATTAAAAGATAAAATATGTCGATATTATACAAAACTCTACATATATTTTATGCATTTCTGAGTTTCTAAACTTTTTCTGTGTTGTCTACTGGCCTTTGTGTGCTATTTGTGGCTTCCGCAAAACTCCCTCCAAACTTCCATTTAATTTCTCACGTCAACCTACGACATACTGAAACCACAGAGCAGTGAGGGGAAGGGCTAACGCAGTTGCTAACCTGAACGCGTCCCACCCTTTCCTTCACTCCTCCAGCTTCCACAGCCTTCGTCTGGATTTCTCCTTTGCCCTCATCCCATTTTGCTTTGCACCATCCTTATCTGTGTGTTCTAGCAGATGATAAGGTCTTCGAGGGGAAGAACTGAGCATGCTTCTGCATTGCTGTCTCAGCTCCTTGCACACACACACACTAGTTGTTGGGTGAATATTTGTGGAATGTGAATTTCCTTTGTATGCTCTGATTCTGCTGTTTAGGTCATTCCAAAAGGTTATTGTAAATGTTCACTTATGGGAGCATCATTTGGTTACTGAAGTGACGTGATTTAAAAGAAAATACCTGTCTAAAGCCTCAGCTACCAGGGGAGTCAGAACAACATCTACGGTTCCCTTCACTTCTATGATGGCCGTTGTCCTGGTCTGAGACACTGGCTGATCCAAGGCCCACTCTTCGGTTAGCGTTTCCTCATCCGCGCTGTCCATGACTTTCTTTTCCAAGGGGGTGTAGGGAGTACTGTGGAAGTCAAAGCAAGGAAGCACTTAACTTTTGCAAAATCGCAAACAGGCTCGAGAGTCATTCAGAGAGCAATCCATTTTCAGAAGAGCAATGTTTTACTGGTTCTAAAACACTGCAGGAAGACACACTATGTAAGTGCGTGAACCCGTGAGTCTAAATTCACTGAAATTAGTTATCTCAAGCAATTAAGTAGATATTAGAATGACCAGATGGCTTTTCATGAGGAGACTACGCAGTTAAAAGGCTACCAAGACAATCGGATGGTTGGCAGAGTGATCACGAAGAGTAAGAAGCAAAGCTAGAACGGCTAGGATTCCTTCTTATTCTTCTACCATCAAATACTAAATTCACAATGCTAAATTGTCCTTCACAAAACTTTCAATCAAATCACAAATCATCAAATAAGATGACATGCCTTAAAGAGCAACATAACTGTTAACTAACACTACTGTCTCAGAATGTGTGTAATAAAAATTGTGCTATCAATGCTTTTAGCTTTGGCTGAAGAAATGCTGTAAATAAAAAAGGCTGGTGATCCCAACATCGCTGCTCCAGCATCTTCTTGTGCCCTTTAATTCAATAAATATAGCTGCATCCAGAAAGACCCATTTTTTGGATAAAACCAAGGTGAATTTAAGTTAAAGGAGGCAAGACCATTCTTACTCACTTTGAAGTTGTCCCCGTGAGCTGCATGCCTCTGTCTAGTAAAGAATTAGCTGTGAGGCCTTGCTTGATGACCTAGAACAGCACAAAACAACCCTTAAGAGTTTATCATGAGCTATGTCTTGATGTCTCTATGGCTTTATGTTCGTTCTTTATGAGTCTTGCAAACAGAGGAAAATATGCTTGTAAAAGGAGACTAGGCCCTGTAGCCTCTGAGGCCTCTGCAGCCACAGAAAAATGATCCCAAGGAAATATCTCAGGAGCAGATAATATACAGACGATGCATATTCTGCAAAAATGCTTTAAATTCTTTTTCTCTGGCAAATGCATCTTTTTTCATGCTTTATACTTAGGTTAATATTAAAAGCTCTTCACATTATCTTAAAACAGAATGCTGCAGTGGAACACATGCTGGATTTGGAGCACAGAAGAGCTAGGATCTGAACCTACATCTAAACAGTCAACAATAGGTCAAGCCCTGCTTCGTAGCTCGTGTAACTGCTCCCACTGGCTCTTGTGAGGAGGCTCCAAGCACACCCCTACTACTTCTTGTGTGGAGCAAGTCATTGAACCTAAATGCTATTCAATTCCTTACTACTACTAGCAGACTAAATGATACGGAAGGTCCCTTCAAGCTTGAAAATCTCTACCCAGGGAAACAGAGAAATATATTGGACAGAGAACTGGCCAAGGATTCAAGACCCAGGGTCAAGTCCCACCTCAGACCCGTGGGGCCTGTGTGACCCTGGACAAGTCACTTAATTTTGTACTCTCCCTTTACCCTCGATGCCCACCTTCTTGCTGCTGAGTCATTCCAGAGTATTCTTTGTGACTCCGTTTGGGGTTTTTCGGTAAAGATACTGCAGTGGTTTGCCTGCACTCTGGTCAGTTCAACTGTCTCAAAAAGGCACGTCTCAACATCTTTCACTTCTCCACAACTGTATGTTTAAACTGTATTTTTATCTACAGATACTCTGATATTCAGATACTCAATACAAAAGTCAAGTTGCTGCCACCCTGCTCCCCACGTCTACCCCATAAGTGTCTATACCACGGCATACCTTGAAAGTTGGGACAGAGAGGTGTTCAAAAGAGGATGAGCTTTCTTCGCTGGTCGGTGTGTCCAGGTCCAAGGGCCGGTGCAATGAGGATTTGGAGGTTCTTTTGTTGGCGGGATGCTTCACTAACCAGTTAATCACCTGGAACTGGGTAAGGTATGTCTGGTAACAGCTCATGACAGGTTGCTGTGCGGTGATCTGCTCCCTCCCACCTTTCTCGCTCTCTGTCACATACAGGTGTTCTCCAAGCTCGTCGTCACCTCCAAGGGCTGAAACAAAAGAAGCCTGGGAAGGGTGAGTTTTGATGGGCAGAGTGTGCGTGTCCTGAATGCTCTCTCCATGGCCTGAGAGGGGTCCTTCTACACTGTGGTAGATGGAGCCCCTGCTATAGTCAATCTGCTGGGCCTGTTTTTTCTTTTTTTTCCGCCCAGGATAAGTTCCTGGACCTTCATCACTGCTTATTGGTTCAAATTCTTCAGCCGCAGAAAAATAGGCTTCACTGTCAGCCACTGACATGCTGGAATCCATGGAGCGGTACTGATGAAATGAGTTCGAGTCAGCCGACGGGGTGTACGGGAAGGAGCCAAAGCTCCTCCTCTGTTTGGGGGAGTCTAGCACGTTCTCATCACTTCGGGAGACGTCGCTGCTGAACTGAACTCCAACCGTCACAGGCTGCTTGTCACCATAGAAAGCCGCGGTTAGGCTCTTGGTGCTTCCAAGCCGGGTGGAACATACAGATGCTTGTCGCTTTAAGGGGGACCTGAGGGGAGACTGAACTCCAGATTTGTCCTGAGTATTTGGAGAAACAGGACTGTTTCCGGAAACTTCTGCAGGCACACTAAATGAGAAAACAAAACTGCAATCAGAACTCTGCTCACATTATGCAATCCCGATGTGGCTCTGAAAAAGCTTTTGGTCATTTTCTATCATCCATTTCTCAAATACAGTAAATGCTCCCAGAGAAAGAAGGCTGTTTCCCAGGTAAGACCTGCTCTAACTTGGATGACAGCTATATTTTAAAAGACCTCTTTCTACCCATCAATGCTTTAGTGAGCTACAAAAGGAACCCGCTTAGATGAACCCTCACCTTCCTTGGCCATCTTCTCTTCTGGAAGCGTGCAAGGTGTCCTTCTGAACCATGAGCTCCTCTGCGCCAGAAGAAGGACTCTCCTTGTCCCCGGCTAACAGGGGCTGGGCTGCGCTGGAGCTGCTGTTCTCCTCAGAGGAAGAGGATGAGCTGTGAGAACGCAGAGGCACCTGGAGGCTCAGGGAAGGTGCTCTCCTCTCTGCTTCTACCCCCATGGCCTTGCTGTCCCAGTCTTTCCTTTTCGTGCCGTTCATTTTACCTAGATGTAAAAAGATCCACATTTTAAGAGAGCTACACTAATAATTTTACCATCTTAAAAGTCAAGCTGCGAAGTCTTGTGCCTGCCCTTCACAAAAGCTTGCTGACTGACTGCCTCCAACCAGTGTTAGAAGGAGAACTACAAGGAGCTAGGTGGTTTCTGGACAAATATGGAGGGCTACCAACGAACTACAAAGCTACCTCACTGTGAAATGTGGAAAGTGGAGGGAGGATAGAAGAGGCAGAAAGGTACGGAGCAGAATCTGCCATCGTGTGGGTGACAGCAGTAGGAATCTATTTTTTCTAATTCAGATTTTGTTGTTGTCTGGTAGGCCAACATTTAGACAGTGCTGCTATGCACAAACACCATCCCATCTGATGCTCACGACAGCTCTGGGAGGGAGCTGCTAGTCCTTATCTCCATTTTACAGGTGAGGAAACTGAGGTGGGGCAGTGGTTAAGCAGCTTGACCAGGGTCACACAGCTAGTAAGTGCCTGCCTGAGACTGACCTGAACTCAGATTTTCCTGAGTCCAGGGCTCTATCCACTCTGCTATCTAGCTGCTCCTGGAAATGACAATTTAACCAAAAGCAGGCAACACATACATGCACATGTCAATGCTCTGAGACTTCAATTTAAAGACAGGTACAGGGGATGACAGTACAAAATGTGTTGGAAAAATATTATTTGGGATTAAGAAATGAAAAACAGGGTGGCTAGGTGGCACGGTGAATAGAGCACCAGCCCTGGAGTCAGGAGGACCTGAGTTCAACTCTGGCCTCAGACACTTGACACACTTTCTAGCTGTGTGACTTCAGGCAAGTCACTTAACCCCAACTGCCCTCCAAAAAGAATAAAAAAAAAAGAAATGAAAAACACCCAAGGCCTGTTCACGACAATATTCAGATTCTCCGCTACTTCACAGTGTGACAACACTACTGTATGTGGTGAGCAGTAAATGATATATTAAAGATGAAAATGACTACACTTAGACAGACAGAGGATGACCAGTTATTGCTCTGGGAGGTATTTACTTCCTTGGCATGAGACGAAATTAAGCTGGGCTGTATTTACTGAAGTCTATAAATACGTCGAGACAGCCTCCCTTTTATATTTGTACTTTCAGTGTCTAGGGTAGGTGCCTCACATGCAGCTTGTGTTTAATAAATGTGTAAGAGCATGTACAGGTGAAATTGGAAGAAAAATAACCACTGAAAAGGATGGCCCTGGCACCACTCTCACAACTTCCAGCAGGGCCCAAGGAGCCAGGCTATCTGTACTGAAGCTCTCCACTTCAGTCCCTGATGTGCTCAAAGGACACGGAGGGAAGAGCGGCCACGGCTGACCAAGCGTGCGCTGGAAGTGAGGAAAGCACGGAGCGATCAGTTATCAGAGGAGCTGACAGAGCGAAGATGATCGACACCTAAAACCCCCGATGGTGTTATTATTTTAAAAAAAACAACTAAAAGAACCATCAAGAGCCTGTCAGTGACAGCCTACTCATGCTTCCGGTCTCCATTTGCATAAACCCTTCATAAGAAGGCCTGTACACACAGCAAGAGTCTTCTGGAAAACCAACTGGGCACAGACAGCAGGGCTGCCATGACCTCTGCCATCAGGCTCATCTTCATGGTCACACAACTAAGGGAGAAGACAAGCTCCCACTGCGCTGACCTATTATCATAAAAAGGTGTGCACACAAGCATTAATTAGGCACCTACCATGCGTCTGGGGATAGCGCAGGCATTTATTAAATGCCATCTGACTACGTGACAGGTGCCAAGTCCTGGGGACAAAGAAAGGTACCAACAGTAATGTGCTGGAGGCTGGAGGCCAGGTGTGCCCACTCCCCTGGGGGAGACAACACGCGGACAGGAAGGTGAACGCATGATGGATGCAGAATAAACTGGAGCTGGTGTCACAGGAAGGTGCCAGCCTGGCAGGGAGGGGATGGAGATAGAAGGCAGGACTGGAGCTGGGTCCTGAAGGAAGCTAAAAAGAAGGCAGGCATCCTGGGCATGGAGGACAGCCAGTGAAAAAGCACCATCAGGAGAGGGAGGATGGAGAGTCATGGGAACAAGAAGGTCAGCACTGCTGACTGGGAAGGCAGGAAGGGATGGGCTGCAGGATTTTCTAAGGATGCTGGAGGCAGAAGGAAGCCACTAGAGTTTACTGAGCAGGGAGTGACATGGTAAGACCTTGATTACAGGACCATCCCTTGGGTAGCTGAGTGAAGGATGGATTAGCATGGGGAGAGACCGGATGCCTGGAGGGCCCTCTCAACAGTCCAGGTGTACAGAGCTAAGGCCCTGCACAGGGGTGGCAGCAGGGACACAGGAGAGATGGGAGCTGTCTGAGAGACAGCGTGAAGGTGGCCATGATGGCCCTGGGCACCAGACTGGACGGACGGGCTGAGAGTGAGGAGGTGAGGGCAGCACCTCGGCTGGGAGCCTGGGGAGCGAAGGAAGGGATTGAAAGGAAAGATCACAAGTTCTGAGTTTTGGATGCCTATGGGTCCTATGGTTCAAGATGGCCAATGGGCAGCTGCCGACGAGAGAGATGGGAGCTCCGTAAGCAGGTCACAGAATCCTCTGACCCTCTGGTGCTGATGGGATCACCAAGTGAGACACAGAGGGAGAAGAGAAGAGGGCAGAGACACAGCCTGGGGGCACAACCAGGGCCAGAGAACATGACAGGGAAAGCAGCTCAGAAGGCTATTTTTCAATCCCCCACTGGCACACTGAAATCATCTAAGCTGCTCGTCTTCAGCCTAACAAGCTACAGAAAAGTCAAATTCATGAAGAATGTCTACTGTCCAAACAATGTCACACAGCCAAACAGAAAATCCACTGAGCTGAGTTCATGCATACAGGAATCTTGGGCGTTAAGTGCAGATGGACGACCAGCCAAGGCCAGAACTGAACAGTAGCGCGGACTAAATCTGGGAAGTTATGCCTCTCCTTCAAGGATCCCAAAGGGCTTCATGAAACAAAAACCTATCATCAATATACTTCTAGCAATGTTATATGGCTGCAAACCTTGAAACACAATAACCCTGATGGAATCAGAATCATAGGTGACCAGAGGACTATGGAAGAAGAGATGGTGGGTATATAAAGGGGCTGCACAATTTTGTCAGTGATGATTTGTGCACCGAAAGTGGCATAAAAGGAAACATTCAGGAAATGTATACTTGGAAAAGATGGGCTGGTGATAAGAGCAAGAACATGAGGTTTCAGACAGCCAGTCAGGTGCAGTGCTGGCACCCTCGGACCCCTTAGAGGAGAGGTTCTTAACTTAGGATTTAAAGACCTCCAAGGACACATGGATAGACTTCAGAGGTCTGTGAAATTAGATAAAGAAAAATCTTTATTTCAATACAATTAGTTTCCTTTGTAATCCTGTGCATTTTTTTAAGTGCATTTAAACTCGTTATTCTGAGAAGGCTTCACCAGACTGCTCCAGGGACGCGTGAAACAAAATGGTTAAGGGTCCATGACCTACAGGAAGGCCTCCAGCATGTTCAAGTGGATTATCTATTGAGAATTTAAAGGACATGAACAAGAATCCCAGGGCATGAAGAGCCACGAATCCACAGGAGAACTGAAGGCTCTTTATGGTGGCCTTAATTTACTCAATATAAAAACTAGAAAAGTCACTGGGAAAATGAGCTCAACTGCCTTCTGTATCAAGTAACTTGGATTTCCTGAGTACTCAGGACAAGGAGCCTTTTCTGTACCTGGCTTCCATCATCAGGTTTGACGGACAGAGCATCTTCAGATCCTCGGTGGGGGTACACAGAGAAGAAATGACTTTCAGGTAAGGTGTTACTAACACTTCAGAAGAACATCTTAACCCCACCCCCCACAGGTACAGCCATATAGCCCCTGCAGAAGCTGGAAGGGGTACCAGCACTGCTCTTTCTCTAGGTGTAGCTAAGCCAATTTGGTGTCTATTGTTTCTGTGACAATTCACCGTAATCTCAGCCAGCCAACCGAACACAATGATTGGTTGCCTTGACTGCCCTCAACTCTTGCGCCCACACTCCATACCCTACCACATGGGCCTTTTTCTGTTCCCTTTATGGCAGCAGCAGGTGGCACTACCCCCTCTCCTTGGCTGCCTGTGTGTCTCTCTCACCCCGTGCGAGGCCCCCAGTATGCTTCCTTTCCTCCCTTCTGCCAGGCCCATCCTAATGCCCCCAGCAGCTCACGCCCCATATCCTGCCCGAGGGGAGGGCCTTGTATATATGGTATATTTACTTTTCTTTGTTCAAATCATTACCCTTCCACAGAAATGTAAGTTCCTTAAGGTACATATTGAACAATTTGAACACTGGGCAAAAAGGTTAGCTAAAAGTTTGTTTTCACAGAAGCCCATTAGAAATATTCAGTTTCTTAAGACAGCACTGACATTAGAAAGCTCTGTGGAAAGACAACAGAATATGTCCAAAACAGGTGGACAATATTTATTAAACATATTCTTCTGTACAGCAGCACAAATTTAAGAAAACAAAATGAGATCCCAATTCTCCACTCCTGAAGACCCTCACAGGAAAGGAATTTAGATACCCCCCTCTATAACAGTCACCATTGTTAGTAGCATGATGAATAAGCAGAATGGCCAACACTTATACGGTTTCAGGCCTTACAATGTACCTCCCTCGCCAGAGGAACTGGAAGAAATAGGTGGTCCTTATACCAGACCACCCTAAAGTGCCAAGGAAGGTAGGCAAGGAGGGACTCTTTTCTAAGAGGCCCAAATTTCTACTGCAGACAGTTCCACTCTAACATTTCTGGAACCAATGGCTCAAAATCTTTTGGCAACATAAAACTGAACCACACAGGTTGTAATAATGTGGGGCAAGGTGCATCTGAATTCATTCTCAAAGAAATGATGTGAAAAACCATAACGGTGGATTTTATACACACACACACACACACACACACACACACACACACACACACGCGTGGGTGCGTGGGTAAGCAAGCTGCTTCTACCTTAAATCACAAAGACTCTAAAGTTGTGCCTCAAAATCACACTGTGGTTTGATCAAACAGTCAGAATGTGTCACAAAATGCCAGCATGTCTATGTCTGCAAAGTTCAAAATAGACAAACATGACAAGCTTGGTTTGGCCTTACTGTGTCATGCTTCATTCCCATCACTATTTCTCTGTCCTCTTCCCAGCAGAAGGAAGTGATTCACCGAGCGTGCACAATGAGGAGATTTCCCTCGCAGCCCCTGTGAGACCCAGCTGCCGATCACATCCAAACTACAAATGAAACAACACTTCATGCTCTTACCGTCCACAATTTTGGGTGTTTCTTTGGTGATGATCCATTCTCCAGGCTGCAGGAGAGACTGCCCGTAGCACCTGTCAGACTCCGCACTAGTGCTGGAAAAGGCCGACGTGCTGGAGGGAGTGAGCTCTTCCAGCTTGAAGAAGTCCAGGCCGGTGGCCGTGCCCCCAAAGAACCTGCAGCCTCCTAAACAGCCGCACTTGTTGCGGGTCCTTTTACTCTTCACTCCGTCATCTGGCCACAAAAACCACAGCCTGGGGAGCAAAGACAAATCCCAAGAACATTCACCTACACTGTCAACCTTTCTGTGTGGCACCGTGTTCCAATCTCACCGAGGACAATGGGTGACCCTGAGCCTTATTTTTCTCATTTCTAAATTGAGGAATAAATGCACTCGATGCTAGAGGATCATGAAAGAGGACTGAATGAGCACATCTGTATACAATACTTTGCAAACCTGAAACCAATAGGCTTCCAAAAGGCCTGAGTGGTAGGCAATACACAATCCCTTTTTACAGAAATAGGGAATGACATGTCCAAAGTCGTAAGTCTAGCAAGGAGAGGAACCAGGAAAGACCGCAAGGCTCCTGGCTTCATTTCCAGCACTCTTCGCACTGACACCAAACCTCGGCCTTCTCCCCTCCTCATCCCACTGGCAATCTTTCAGCCTCATTTGCTGGGTCTTCCTCCAGTCTGCTCAAGGGAGCCTCCCTCAAGGCTCTGACAGGCCCTCCCCTTCTACACTGCTTCACTTGGTGAACCTGTCAGCTCCCATGGAGTCAGTTATCATCTTCTATGCTGATGATTCTCTAATCTACTTACCCAAGCCCTGCAAAGGCTAGAGGAGAACCTGAGTGCCGGCTGGTAGCACCAAAAGCCTACTGGATGGCTCAGCCTGGATGGCCAACACACCTAGACCTCAATAGTGCCATCACTGAGCTCAAGCTCTCTGCCCCCTCCTCCACACCATCCCTGCTTTCAAACTTCCCACAGTCCCCCAGGCTCACAACTGCTCACTCCTTCACCCCTCCTATGATCTACCTTCAGACACATCTGACCGTGTCACACATCTCCCTAGTCAGTAAATTGTAGTGTTTCCCTACTGACTCTAGGATGAAATAGAAACTCCCTCTAAAGCCCATAACAAACTGGCCCCGAGCTACTATTCTAGCCTTGTTGTGCCTAATTCCTCCTTGCACACTCTGGGATCCAGACAAGATGGCCTTCTCTGTGTCCCACTTCCCATCTCAGGGCCTTTGGGGCTGTCTCCCGTTCTTGGACACACTTGCTCCTAATCTCTGTCTCAGAATCATGCTCAAACACCATAAAGCCTTTCCTAACACCCCCCCCACCACTTTTCATCCTCTCCCCTTTCCTAATTACCTATATTTTGCTACTTGATGCTTATTTTGGATCCATTCCTGACATGTTTATTCTGTACATATTTAATTATGAACCTGACAAAGCACAAGCTCCTTTAGAGTAAAGATTATTATATTTTTGGATGTGTATCCCCTGTATCTAGCACAATGCCTGGCTTAATAAATCCCTGCTGAATGATTAGTATCAAAAGTTAACAGCACTTTAAAAACATAAGGATGTCTGACAAGCAGAGTGAACACAACAATTAACAGCGCTCTTTAACACGGTGATATCACATCAGAGAAGCAACACACAGCCATCAGCTTATTGCTCGTGACTACGCCCAGGCTGTCTTCAGGCTGCCCTGTCACCCCTCCCCTCCCCATTACCCGGAAGACTTTAAAAGGACTAATGAGGCATCACTGGTTAAGATCGTGCCCTCTGTGTACCAGGACTCAGTCACTCCACGCGTCTCACCCACGTTTCTGAGAGTGGACGGGCCTTCCCTCTACTACAGAGTTTCACCATCTGGACCTAAATGATGGTGTGGCAGGAGCAGAGCTCAGCACGGATCCACCAGTGCTGATGGAGCTCACCACGGCAATACAACGGTGCAAGACAAGCGGCTTATGATGGGAAGACTCAAGGACACAAGATGCCGTCCACGGCCAGAGAAAGGGCTAAGGGCGTCTGAACGCAGAGCCAAGTGGGCTGCTTTCAGCTTTCCTTTTTTTGTTGTGGTTTTCTCCTTTTGTTCTGTTTCTTCTTTCACAACATGACTAATGTGGAAGTACGTTTTATGCCACAGAACATGTACAATATGTGTAGCAGATTGCTATCTTGCGAAGAGAGAGGGGAGGGAGAAAAATTGGGAACTCAAAATCTTTCAAAAAACAAATACTGAAAATTGTCTTTACAAGTAATTGGAAAAATAAAATATTATTAAATTAAAAAGAAAAAATTATAGTGTGTATGTGTGTATATATATATATACGTATATACACATATATACATGCATACATACATATGTACACACACACACATGAATAGTATTCTAGGTAGAGGATACACTTTCAGTTGATTTTTCCAGTAGTGGGAAAGGATGAGAACCAAACTGGGCTGCCCATGATCCCACTTAGTAACACCACCTTCATCAAGAACTGGTTCTGACTGACTGGCCAGAAGCACTTATTCACACAGCTAATGCTTGCTACAACAGTGATTAACAAAGAAATAACTTAAGGAACAAGATTAAAAACCCCAACCATTCTACCCATGTGAATTATAAACAGCAACTAAGGGAGCTGTCTACGTGTGGGGATGCCTTCATTCCCAACACTTTCACTCACCTCTTGGTTCTCCTGTCATGAGTTTCTAAGAAGTGTCTTTGCACCTCATGCTTGGAATGGTGATCAGCAGCCAGCGCAATGTCCACAGTGACAAGCCCGACGTTGACGGATCCGGCCTCGAGCCAATAGGCCCTCCGCAGGAGTGCAGGCTGAAGCCCAATTCTGCAATTACTCAACTGCTCGATGTACTGTCTCACTTGAAAATCCTGGATTGCAGCACTTATCCCCTCCCCAACGGACTGATTATGGAGATTACAGTTCGCAACTCGTGTGGCACCCATCTAAAGAAAGTAATGGAAAAGACAATAGGATAATTTTTTAAATCATTACACCCCAAATTGGATAAGTTACAACAAATTAAGAGAATGGAGGTTTATTTAAAAAAGTATCTCAATTTCTCACTTCACTTGAATGAACAGAACTCTCCACACACTCTAAGAAATTCACTATAAAGTATGTCTTTTGACTGGCAGAGCTGAACCAGTAGCACTGCTGACATTTTCCTACATCAAATGGCAAAGCAATGTCTCTCCAGGTTTAGAGACACAGAGGTTTTTCCCTCCAACTCCAATCTGCTCTGTCCTTTGTCAGATTATCAAGGCTCACTCTCCAAAGCAAGTATTTGGAAATCACAGCCACAGATATGGGAAACACAATAATAATGTTTTTGGACAATCCATCTGTCTATGTGATGGCTCAGAAGTTTGACTATTAAACTGTATGAATTATGGGAAGAAACCTAGGAACTGTATTACGTGGCTACCACAAGAGGTAATGTCCTTCAAACTGCTTAGGCAGTAGGCCTCGCTTTGCTAAGTCCATCTGAATGGTGTCATTCATATCTGCTTATCAAACATTGAATAGAATGTGCAATAATCCCGGATCAAGCCCCCCTTCAAATGCCCTCCCCCACTGCTCTAATAGTGTCTGCTACTGTTCCCCATCCTGAGCAGGCCAGTTACCAGACTGGGAGCAAAGTGAGAGGTCCTTATTTTACAGATAAGTAAATGGCCTTGCCTAAGGGTAACATAAATATATGTGATAAATTTCGGTGAGAAAAGCGGGTCCAGCCACCTGCCCCCAGGGCAAGAAAGCAGCAGAAGCAGTGGCCCTGCAGCTGCCTCTACATGGCTGCTTCAGAGCTCCCGGCCTGCAGATTGCAGGGGGGCCAAGCGATCATTCAGAGGCTAAGTGCTCTTGCCTTAACCTGCCTGGATCTGGATTGTGATCTTGGGTGGTGGTTCTGAGTTGTGCGACCAGTGAGCCAAAGCTGGTGGGGGCTGCAGAGACAGCGGCCTCCTAATAGTTCTGGCAGCTGAGAAAACCCCAGCGACTTGGGGCAGAGCTCTCCCCTCTGAAAACAGAGTTCCACAGAGCTAAAAAGTCAAGTAACTGACTGGCAACACGAGCAGGCAAAGGATGCAAAACAAGTCCAGCAACCGAACTTTAGATTCCTTCTGTGGGGACAAAAAGGATCAAAGCATGAAAATGGGAGGAAGACAACACAGTCAGAACTCCTGCATCAAAAGCTTCCAAGAAAAATGCAGACTGGTTACAAGCCACAGAGCAGCTTAAGAAGGATTTTGAAAACCAAATAAGAGAAGTGGAGTAAAAATTGGGGAGAGAAATAAGAATGACGCAAGAAAATCACGAAAAGAGAATCAACAATCTGACTGAAGAAAACAACACCTTAAAAAATAGATTAACTCAAATGGCAAAAGAAGCCCAAAAAGCCAATGAGGAGAAGATGCCTTAAAAAGTTGAATTTGCCAGATGGAAAAACAATTTCAAAAGCTTTCTGAAGAGAATAATTCCTTCAGAATTAGAGTGGAGCAAATGGAAGCAAATGACTTTATGAGAATTCAAGATACTATTAAACAGATCCAAACAAATGAAAAAATAGAAGGCAATGTGAAATATCTCCTTGAAAAAAACACTGACCTGGAAAATAGATCCAAGAGAGACAATTTAAAAATTATTGGACTACTTGAAAGTCATGATCAGAAAAAGAACTTAGAAATCATCCTTCAAGAAATTCTCAAAGAAAACTGCCCTGATATTTATAGAACCAGAAGGCAAGACAGAACTTGAAAGAATTCAAAGATTACCCTTGAAAAAGATCCGAAAAAGAACACTCCTAGGAATGTTATAGCCAGGTTCCGGAGTTCCCAGATCAAGGAGCAAATATTGCAAGCTGCCAAGAAGAAACAATTTGAATACTGTGGAAACACAATCAGGATAACACAGGCTCTAGCAGCTTCTACACGAAGGGATCGAAGGGCCTGGAATATGGTATTCCGGAGATCAAGGGAGCTAGGATTAAAACCAAGAATCACCTACCCAGCAAAATTGAGTATAATATTCCAGGGAAAAATATGGTCATTCAATGAGGTGGAGGACTTTCAAGCATTCTTGCTGAAAAAACCAGAACTGAATAGAAAATTTGATATTCAAATACAAGAAGCATAAGAAGGTAAACATGGAAAAGAAATCATAAGGATCAAAGCTGAACTATTTACATGCCAACATGGAAAAATGATAATTGTAACTTATGAAACTTTTCTCAGTATGAGGATAAAGGGAATATAAATGTATACATATGTATACATACATATATGTCTATATAGGAGAGTTTATATATGCGTATAAATATATATCTGAGTTATGTGTATATATGTGTACATAGAGGGCACAGGATCAACTGAATAGGAAGGGATGATATTTTGAAAGGTGAAATTGAGAGGTGGGAGAGGAATAGAAGGAGAGGAGACAGGGAGAGACAGAATGGGGTTAATCATCTCATATAGAAGAGGCAAGGGATAACTGTTACAATGGAGGGGAAGAACAGGAAAGCAAAAAGGGAATGGGTCAACCTTACTCTCATTGAATCTGGCTTAGGGAAGGAATGACATACACTC
>CM053583.1:199781314-199795022 GCA_028627135.1 Pseudochirops cupreus
ATAATGTCATTAAAAAAAATTTTAAAATGTGCTGCACATTCTGAGAAGTGTGAAGTCAGGATTTAATTTTTGGGAAAATAGTCACTCTAATCCAATCATTGTATTTGCTTACCCCGTGGTCTATTTTCTAAGCACTTGTTTAGGTTGGATTTAGGATTCACCTCCCAGGTTACAGAAGAATAATCATCTCATCAGGGATTGGGGCCAGTTGATGCCTCTGATGAAATGCTTACAGTCTTCCTGTTGTTTCTAATAAACTAATGTATTATAAAAAGAAATAAATAAATTGAGGGAAAAAAGAACTTTCCTTAGTGACGTAAAGCAGTTCTTCCAGGACATTATGATATCATCTGCAATTGTGTGTTCTGAAATTTATTCCCAAAATTGTACCTTGAAATGGTTAAGTGGGTAAATTTAAGTTATTGTTTTGTTTGTTGTGAGCAAGTCAGAAGTCCTTGACTTTGACACGTATGGTCACATTGATAATGTATTTGAATAGCCTTTCATGGTCAGTTTTGCCTGGTGAGGGACTCCTGCCGACATTTATTGTCCATGGTTTGTGTACAGGTAATTTTCCCCTCACTTTTTAAGACTAATATCTTTGAGAACTTCCTGAATAGCCAATTAAACTGTTGCAGTGAGCTTCCTTAGTTACTTCTTTTTTTACTGATTTACTGTCTCTAGAAACGTCAGCTGATTTACTGGCTGCCTTAGTTACAAAATGACTTATTTTTCGTATTTTCAGTGACTTTTCATGAAGTCTTGAGGTATTTTTTGTTGTCCAATTTAATTTTTTATTTGTTCTAAAGTGTCGGAAATGGAAGAAACCATGTTATCTGTACTGAGACCATCTCAGAAAACATCGGACAGAGTTGTTTCTTCTCCCACTACCTCTTCGCGCCCTCCCATTGATCCCTCAGAGCTGCCTCCCGACAAGCTGCATGTGGAAATGGAACTGTCTCCAGATTCCCAGATCACCCTCTACGGACCGCTGCTGAATGCCTTTCTGTCTGTAAAGGTACGATTGGAGGAGGATGTTCTTTCACAAGAGTAGGTGAAGTAGTTAAAATGTGGCCAAAAGTTGAAAGCAGTTGCTCTTCATTCCCTGACCACTTAAAAATTACTAGCTTAGGGGTTGTTGTTTTTTTCAATAATTTATCATGTGTTTTGGCAAGACTTATAAATAAGTAGATTTAATGAAAATGTTTTCTCTCAAAGGTGTTCTTTGCCTTGTGGTGTCCAAGTCAGCAGACCCTTATGAAACTGACCCAGAGTAAAGGGCGGGAAGGTGTTTTCCTAGGGACCAGCTGAACCTGCTGTCAAGCCATGAATACCTTTGCTTTAAGAAGTCATCTTAGCACAAGATGTTTAAGTACAGAAGAACCAAGAGCGCTTACACAAGAGTCAGACTTGTAATTGGGCGTTTTTAGTGTTAAACTGGGCAGGGAGTAACAAGTTTTCATTCTCACTTCTCAGGGACACCAGCACTGCTGGTTTCTTGCTTTGCCTCTTGTTGATGGTCTCTTTTCCCTTTATGGCACAGCTCGGGTAGACTCCCTCAGCCTCCCTGGATACTTCAGACAAGTACATGATCCTGTCCGGAGCAGGGGGTAGGGAGCAATAGAGAGGTCAAAACACACGAACGTTAAACCATTATGAGGCAGTGGGGGGATAAGGCGCATCTCTTTCGGATACAGACATAGACCAGACCTCTGATTTCATCAGCTGAGGAAATTGTCTCTATCTATGCATGCGAACTCCTTTTGAGTTATATAGAGTCTTAGGGCACACCTTGGAGCACTGAGTGGTTAGCCACTTTGCCCCATATGTGTTAGAGACAGAACTTGAACACAGGCCTCCCAGGCTTGGAGGCCAGCTTTCAGGCTATTACACAATGCTGCCTTCAGCATCTTGAGGAACTCAGCAGTTTAGAGGACTCAGATGAACCAAAGCTTGTAGATTGTCCAGTATAAAAATGGTGGGTAGTAAATGAAAACGTTTTCAGTCTCTGTAAGCAAAGGATTCTTGGGACTAGTTTGGAGACTTTTTTTGAAACAAGACCGGCATGCAATTTAGAACTAGTATAAGTAACAAGATAATTTTTATCTTCCTATTGCATTTGGTAGCTGGTGTGTTTGTGTGTGTGGAGTCTAATTGGGGAACCTGGGAAAGGCTGCAGGTTCCCCACCCCAGCCTTAGAGCTTCGCTCCTAACATTTTATGTTCTGTGAATTTGCTGTGAAAGAAATTACTCTAGGATGTGGAAGATTGGGTCCTTCACTACTCACCCTTCCTTGGTGATGTGTAGAAAAAACTCACCTGATTCTTACTATTTCCTAACCAATGGTTTCAAAGGGAATTTCTACCGTAATTCCAGATTTTACTGGTAAACTTGTTTATTTGAGGAGCTCTCATTTTAAAAGTACATTTTGTTTGCATATTTAAGGAAAAAGCAGTGAATAGATTACTTACTTACAACACTTGTTGATTTTGAAAAGTTAAAGATATTTAATTGATATATATATAAAGACTAAAAATGTCCATTGTGGTGTTGGCCACTCACAGGTCCCATAGGGATTTGGCATAATTTAGTAGGGATTGGTTGGATGGCAAAAATGATTTATCATTATGAACTTGTGGTACTCTATAACTGTAATAGAGGATGTCTCAAAAGGATTTTGGAATACTTTGTATTTCATTTTGCAATTGAAACCATACAGCACCTCTAAGAAAAACTTGTGAAGACATGAAATTTAAAGAGTGCTTTTGGTCAAATAATTTAAAAACATTTTTCTTTCACATTAATTATTTATTATGAGTTCCTACAAAATATATTAAAATTAGAAATTATATAGAATTGGGGCAATTATTATTTTTTACAAATAAGTATTTCTTTGGGTAGGGGAAAGCACCAATAGAACAGAAAAAAGATTATATTACCCAAAAAGGATGAGTAAGGGATCATCATGATTAAGTGTGTATTATGTACACACACACACACACACACACACACACACACACACACACACACACACACACACACACACACACCCCTATATGTGCTTATTACTTTCTCATCTTTAGAAAACCATAAGAATGAACTTACATATACATTAAAGTTATCGGCTGCAAATACTAGGGAACAGGTTGGTTTTCTTAAATTTTTTTTATAGCATGCCAATTCTTTATAGTCACTTGACTGAAGAGAGTAAAGAAAAGATCTTCTGGTATCTATTATTTATTGGTTACAAATTTTAAAATGGACTCAGAACAAAAAACAGCTTTATTGTTCCGTCATGTCATTGGAAATGTTATGGCAACCAGAGTTCTATTTCTCTTGTTTCATTTCCACAGGAGAATTACTTTGGAGAAGATGACATGTATATGGACTTTGAGGAGGTCATTTCTAGCCCTGTCTTATCCCTCTCCACCTCGTCCAGCTCTGGCTGGACTGCTGTTGGAATGGAGCATGACAAGAAAGATAGCGAGGCATCAGCTAGGCCAGCCCATCCCCTGACCTTGCGTCCTTGGGACATCACGGTGCTCGTGAACCTGTACAAGGTTCATGGGCGCCTTCCCGTTGTAAGTCACATGACATGGCACTGTTTCCAGTGTGTATTGTAAACTTTTTCCGCTTAGGACCCCTTCAGTGCTTCTTAAAGTGTGGGTCATGACCTCTGCCCCCCATTCTTCATGTATCTGTTGAAAAGTTTCATTTTGGTAAACTGAGTTAATGATTTTTCTCTGTAGTGGGTGTATGTTTTCTTTTGGTGTGTATTCCTTGCTTTACTGTGTGCTAAGGATTGTTTAGAGTATGGGGGGGGTACAAAGATGAGATAAATAAGACGTTATCCCCATCCTTTTGGAACTTTGTAGACCAATGGGGAAAATTAAACAAATAAAGAGCTGCTGTGTAAGATATAGATTGATAAAAGTCATAAAAGAATTAGAAAGAAAATACTGTGTAGGAGTTAAAAGGGGGGAGCATTACGTCTGAAGCATTAATAGTTTTTTTTAATTTAGTAGGAGTTTTTTATGTACATTTCAGTGTTTCTGCTTTATTTTGTCCCTGGGAGGCTGTGGAACATCTTATCTTAGTATGTAGTATATTTTAGATCCTAGAATTTTCCTGGCCTTTGTTCATCTGTAAAATGAAGTGATCAGATTAGATGACCTATAGCTTCAAATCCTGTAATCCCAGATTAAATTTTAAACTCCAGAACCACTGTAAGCCCCAAACAACTCACTCCTTCTCTGCTGGTCCCTGAGGGCCTCTAGAGGCTGACTCAGGAACAGGATTTTTTTGGAATTTCTGTTCCATGGCAGCCCAGTTGGTACTAGGGTGGTTTTAGGATTTGCAAGATTGGCTGAGGATCAGTTGAGGTGGTTCAAGGTCTAGGGCCGGGCAGGGAGGCCACGTGTGCGCCGTGGTGCCTCAGTGCCAGGAAGCAGGGTGAGACTGTACATGGAAATTTAGTTCTGTGAGGTCAGCATTGCTCAGTAAGTTTAATTCCCCCTTGATTTGCAAAGTAGTTATTGCTGACCCCAGGGAAACACAAATAAGGTCCATTTTTATAGTATTTACATAATAGTACCATTTTTCCTTTATTTGGCTACAGAAATAGTAATACTGTGTTTTTCAGACACACGAGTTTGTTTATATTCCTGATCATGTATCCATTCTGATTATGGCACTTTATTTATCTTTTAGCATGGAAGCACTGATGGTCCTGAATGTCCAACAGCTTTCTTGGAAAGATTATGTTTTGAGATGAAAAAAGGATTTAGAGAAACCATGTTGCAACTTGTTTTGTCCCCACTAAATGTATTTGTGAATGATAACTATCAGGTAATGTGAAATGGGAGTGGGGACAGCCAAAAAATCTGTTGACTGACTGATCAGCTGGTATTTTTAGAATCCTTGTGATGTCATGTGATATGATAGACTGTGTATGGCTGTACTAATAATATGATCTCTCAACCAAATGCATTTAGCCCATTGAATGTTAACTCTTAAGAAGAGATGCATTTCTGTACAATAGAGTGAATCTGTAATTAATGATGTTTTTTAGTAATTCACATATATATGTGATGTGTTAAAATTTAAGAAGTGTCTTCTTTGCAACAGTTTTTTGAGGCAAATAGTATTTTACCAATTTGTAAATGAGAAAACTGAGATGCAGAGAGAGTGATCTGGCTGTGGTCACCAAGGGGCCTGAATGTCCCACGTGGGTCTCCAGTTCTCCTTCCACTGGACCATGTTTCTTCTTTGATCAGGGGTCATTTTCATTGTTGCTCCTGAATCCACCAAAATGCTGTCTTTTTTTTTTCTTTTCCTTCATTTTAAAGAGTTAGATGAATAACATTTTTCTGTCATTGAAAGTCATATGAGTTAACAGTATGAAATAATGCTTTACAAATTCTAATCCTGATGAAAAGCAGAACATTAACATACTACCTACGTTTGAATGGTGACTGGAACTGACTGTCTCCATATAGGTAGTTGTGCTCATTTTTGGATGATTATATAGTTTACTTAGAAGATATTTTTGTAGTATTCTTCAGAGATTTATTTACTGCCTTTTGAGCTGGTTTCTGAATAACAACTAGCCTCGTTAGGTGGTCAGCATTGTCCATTCATTCATTTGCTGTTTAGATTCTACTTGAAGAAATTACCTTACCCTAGACTCCCTTTTTTTTATTCGAAGCATTGTATTGGAACACTCAGCTACCAGCATTAGTTGCTGTGTTTTCTGGAAATCAAAATCATTTTAAGATCAGATTAAGTAAGACATAAAAAAATGGAATTCCAGAAAAATGATAACTACCCATGACTATACATAACATACATAAACATAGGTTTGGGATCTTTTTTTAGAGATTATCTGTAGCCCTGTTCCTCAGTTTATTTCTATGCTGTGAAAAATTGAGAGTTAGCTATATGTTGGAAAAAACAGTTCTTAAAGAAAGATTAAGATAATCTTTGTTAATGATGCATAAATCATAATGAAATAATTAGATGAACCATTGTAGTTGTTTTACATGGGAAGATGGTGGGGAAGCCTCCTGTTTCCTTTCTTTTGAAATCAAGAATCAAAGAAAGATGTGGGAAAAAGAAAAATCCTCCTGGAGGCCCGGAGTAGATCCTTTGAATCCTGAAAGACACCCCAAACCCATTGTCACTGTTAGGGGAAACTTTTCCTTCCCCTCCTGTCACTGGACTTGTGCTTCCTGTCTGCTCTCACTGCCTGCCTCTTCAGCCCTTTTCAGTCTGGCTCCTGACCTCACCCCTGGGCTCCAGCCATCCTCTGTAAAGCTACAAAGATTCTCTTAATCAGCAAGTGTGATAGTCTTCTCAGTCTCTTCTTTCTTCACCTGTCTGCAGTGTTTGAAACTGTTGATTACCCTCTTCTTCTCTACATTCTCTCTTCCCCAGACTTTCATGACAGTATCCTTCTCTAACACCTGCCAGCTCCTCAGTCTGCTCTGCTGAAGAGCACCTATTATGCTTCCATGATCCAAATCCTTTGGGTGTTCCCCAAATATCTGGGTTTCTCTTCTCTCTCAGCTTTTCTCCTCTGACGATATCATCTGCTGCGGTGGCTTTAATCACCCTGCCTGTGCTGGTAGCAGCCAGCCACTTCTAGACACCCAGCAGCGGTGTCTCCCCAGAACTTTATTTTTGCCTAACCGGTGATGTAGTCACTTAGCTCTCCATCTCCTATCTCTGTGCCTTTGCACTGGTCACCACCGTGCCTGGAACACACTCCTCACCTCCACCTGAGAGGATTCTTTGCTGTGTTCAGGCTTCAGTACCACCTCCTTGTTGAAATCTTTCCTGAGCCCCTCAACTGCTAACACTCTCCCTTTCAGACTGCCTCGTATTTAGCTCCATTGTTCTTCCTTGTGTTTATTCTCTTCATACTTTATATGTTCTTGTTTATTTGTTCATCCAAATGCACATTTCTAGTAAGCAGGGATTCTTTCATTTATTGTGTTTCTATCTCCAACACCACGCTAGTTCTTAGCACATAGACATATCCATCTTAATAAATGGATAGCTCTTTGGAAAACACTTAGGAAATCTGGAGGAAGAAAGCCGCACAACCAAACCCCATGAGGCCTGTTTGTGGGACTTCACTTCTGCCCTGGCTTGTTCATTTAGCTGTAGCTAGTGAAGCTTCAGTATGGAGGCCTGTAGGATCATTTATGTATTTAGGCCCCCCCTAATCTAATGGAGCATTACTGTGCCATGAAAAAGGATCAGAATAAAGAATTCAGGCCTTACATGAACTAATAGAGTTTGAAGTAAACAGAATCAAGAAAGTAATACACAGGAAAGTACACAGCTCGGGTCAGGTGGAAAGAACTGCAGGAGAACTATCAAGGGCGGCTCCTGACCACCTCCAGAGGGCTAAACTACCACATCTCTAAGGTAACCCAGGCAACCTTTGGACACCTGTAGTTTTTAAGAAGATTTTTCTGACATCAGCAAGTCAGTATTTAATTTTTTTTTTAAATTTCTGTGTATGTGTGTATCTTTTTGGAGGGGAGAAGGTAAGACAGTTGGGGTTAAGTGACTTGCCCAAGGTCCCACAGCTAATAAGTGTTAAGTGTCTGTGGTCAGATTTGAAGTCAGGTCCTCCTGATTCCAGGGCCAATGCTCTATTCACTCTGCCACCTAACTGCCCCCCGAGTCATTATTTATTAAGCACCTAGGATATCTCTGGTTCTGTGCTCAGTGTTGGGAATACAGGCCCTACTCTCCAGGAGTTTACATTCTATTGGAGAAAGCTGAAAAACAGGGGTGAAAGAGTTAAGTTGGCCTTTTTGGAGCTAGAGAGAACGAGTATAACCTGTCTTCTCCATCCTGCCCGTTTGAGTAATTTCGTGTTAACTCTGGAATCTTTTTTTCTCCCCACTACACATCTCCATTCCTTTCAACCAATATTCATGTGGTTTCAAGATGTTTTACTCATATTTGACCTCACTTAGATACACTCTAGTGCAAGGGTCTTGCGCCTCACAAAGTGTTCATTCATTTTCCTTTGTTTTGTAATATTTATTCAGAGATGTCTGGACTCATTTAGATGATCTAGAGACCATCTTCTCTTCTGTTATTAATCTCTTACCTGTTCAGTTTAACTGCTTTTACTCAAAGTTCTTAACTCATTTTTCTTCTTCCTGTGATCTTTGATAATTTCTGCATTTTTTCCTTATGTTCCCTGTTGCTCGCTCCCTGATTCCTTCCTTTTTATGTCAGATCCCCTGATGGCTCAACCTCACAGCTCTCTTAACCTTTTCACTTTTTACTGGCTATGGTCTTCACTTTCAAGTGACTTTGAGGGGTACAGAAGTGACCTTAGCTGATACAAATCCTTCCTTGTAGCCTGGTGAACTCCAGCTTCCTCATTTCCTTCTTTAGATCTTTGGCTGAGCATGCTTTCAGTGCAAGGAGACAATGCCTTCCTAGGCAAAGCAAGCTTCTTTCCTGTACCTCCACCTCCTGTAATAGTGTGGATGTTGGAGGGGAGCGGTGGTCTTGTCTTGCTTGTGGCCACAGAACAGTAGGATGAGGTCAAGAGTGGGGCTGCTGCTGGCAGAAACTTCAGCAGCAGCACAAGCCTTTCTCAGTGGATCTCAGAGCACAAATCCATGAGTCCATTTTTGCAGCATTGTCTAGGGATGGGAAGAGCTGTTGAATGAGCAGGCCAGGGGTTAGGGATTAATCTTCTCTGCTTTTAATTTAACACATTTTTACCTCTAGAACTGTTAGTGTTTTCGCCGGTGGAAATAATTGCGATTAATTTACTTCTTGGGTATAATTCTTATTTTGGGGAGCTTTGAGAGGTCATGGAGATCCGAGAAAATGTCTAGTCCTCCATCTTATTGGCATATCATCTACAAGTCCGGATGTGTGTTTGGAAATGAAGGTTATATAAAAACAAAAGATTAAGTTTTCAGTGGTGTTTTTGTTGATTCCTGTTGGTTTGTTGATGGATACTCGGGTTACTGACCATCAAGAAATTTGTTTCTCTCCTGACTGCCTCTTTCAGGGTCAGGGGCCATTCCAAAAAGTGCCCTTTTATTGCATATCTCTTTTGATAGTTTTAAGTTGTAATGACATACACGGTCTTTAAGTGCTCATTGTAATCTCACTGTTGTTATCAGCAGCGACCTCCTGTGGATGAAGTACTCAGAGAAGGTCACATCAGCCTGTCAGGTCTGCAGCTTCGAGCACATGCCATGTTTTCAGCAGAAGGTCTCCCTCTGGGAAGTGATTCCTTAGAGTATGCATGGTTAATCGACATCCAGGCCGGGTCCCTAACAGCCAAGGTTACAGCACCACAGGTATGCACAGTATTCAGTGTGGTCTTAATAATTCCTAATCTAGTCTTTCCTTTTATTGAGCCAGGACTTAGAACGGCTGGAATGATGGGAAAGAGCCTGCTATCGTTCAGTTGTTAACAAATATTGATTGCCTAGATATTGGCTTTCTGTGGCTGTTGATAAGTGGCTTGAATACCCCCTAAGTCCCTTTTATAGAGGCTATAACCAGTTTAGAACTTGATTAGCAGATGGCAAAAAGGCCTTCCTATTTTGAGGTCCACCCACAAGGGATGTGATGTATTGGTCCACTTGGTGCTATCGGGAATCTGAAACTTCCATTGTTGGGAAATTCAGGATATGAGCTTGACGTGTGAATCCGAGGTGATGGAGATTATAGCAGAACACACAGCTGTACTTCTCCAAAACTGTAAAGAAATGGAAGCATGTACACATGCTAAGATAGACTTTGTACACTTCTTGTGCTTTTCCCATATGGGTCCATAGCATGGATCTCTCTGACAACTAGACTTTTTGGCTGGATATGACTGTGGGGTGCAGAGCCAGAGAGCAGGGTCTGTGAGATCTTTAAGGGGAGGAGACAAGTGGAGAGGAAGGGGCATTTCTGCAAAGCTACAATCCACATTTCATGGAATGCTCTTTCCCAATACAACTCTGCTTTAAAGAATCCAGCGTAGGATGGGCTGGGCAGCAAGCTGCCTGTCTCAGAGGAAAACCCTCCAGAAGAGGGCTGCAGAACCTAGCACCTGTCTGAGCACAGTTTCTGTCCTTCTTTGGTTTTCCCCTGTGAGCATTTTAAAGGAGTGAAATACTTAGGAGGGAGTAATGATTTTTGGCATCCTATTGTATAATTGTAGCATTAAAAATGAGTGGTGGAGAGATGACAGGCTCATGGCTCCAGAGCGGGAGGGAATGTTAGCAATCATTTGGTCCAATGCCCCTGTCTGAAAGGTGAGGAAACTGAGGCCCACAAAGGTTAAGGGACAGAGGTATCATGTGGCAGAGGCAAGAAATGTGTGTGGAGCCTTGGACTCCCAATTTAGCATTCTATCCATGCCACGGTTCCTAGATGACCTGTGAGTGCCTTTCTGGCTCTGATATATTTTGTGATCCTGGGCTTCTAGGACGTGTGCACCTCCAACTAGGCCACATTTCTTTCAAGTATATATGTGTATCAAGCCAACATTATTCACAACTGCTAATAGGTCACTGAGCAAAATAAAGGAATTCGTATTAGTTTAATTAGGCTTCTGTCAAATTATAAAACCATTTTCTCTTCATTGCCCCTTATCAGGGCATTGTCTTACTTAAATATGGTAATTGGGTATTGAATGAAAGATGGGAAATAGTAGCTTGGCCTGTTATGAGATACAGACCACTGTGTACTTTTGAGCTCAAAGAATTCAATTACCAAACAGGAAAGCTTCTCCTTGAAAAGAAATTATTGCTTTAGAAATTGCTGAAGTGGAGAGGTTTAAAATTAAGATATTTTTCATTTTTTTTACATCACTTTGTCATTCATAAATGAAAGGCTGAAGAAGCGAAACGAATCATGTCAACCCATGAGGATAATTATGTTGGCTTATTGCAAGTAGTTTATTTGGTGGCAAGGAAATATCACTTTTTCTTGTTATTTCAAGCTGTGCTCACCTTTTTAATAAGCTCTTGAACTCTCATACCCTGTTTAGAATGCTAACTGTGCTGTCAATCTGTCACTGTTTGCCCTATAGCTGGCATGTCTGTTGGAATGGGGGCAGACGTTTGTTTTTCATGTGGTGTGTCGAGAATTTGAGCTGGAAAGACCAAAATCTGTAATACTCTGTCAGCATGGAATTGATCGTCGCTTCTGTGAAGCCAAGGTATTTCCTTAGTTATATTGGTCATGCTGTAAATACATAGGCTTCTTAAATGGGGCTAACTTTTAAGTTGAATGTCCTTTTCAAAGAAGGTAGAATCTAAAATCTAGCCTTTTTCCTCTGTTTTTTTAAAGTCTGGAAAACTTCCTGTTAGCCTAATATTATTATTCCTAAATGCTGAGAAAGTAAAATAAAATATCCAAAAATCTTGGAGCAAATTTACAAAAGTATGAATAGCGTGCTTTACACTGGTGTGGTGTTTTTTGACCTTTCCCCTGTGTAACTCATTAGGTCCTTACAAGGACCTTGTAGAGTGGAGATTGTTCCTATTTGATGGATGAAACAGAGGTGAGATAAGCTAAATATAATTTTAGATTTTTTTCCTATAAAATAGCTATTCTATTAATGAAATAAAAATAATTTCTAGTCCATATAATACATATATAGATATGAATATATAAACATCTATGCCTGTATTTTATATGTGTGTATATGTATGTATGTATGTCTACATGAATGAATGAATGAAAATTGGAATAAATAATCTACGAGGTCTCTTCCCTTTCTAAAAGTGACAATGCTGTGATACTCCCTGTGTTTTTTTTATTTAGTGGTTGTGTGTGTGTGTGTGTGTGTGTGTGTATCTCCTTTGTTCACCTTTTCATTGTAAACCATTTTTTCCCCCCTAAACTTAATTAAAACTCTTCAGTTCCAATTGTGAGATGTGCTTTTTGGGTTTTACTCTAGCCAGCTCTTGCGTAGTCACACTAATGGAGTGTTTCGCTCAAATAAGGAAAAGTTTTACTTTAATACCAGATACCCCTTTCCATACCCAAAGATCATTTAAATTCTTATTCCTAGGGCAGAAATGTCAAGTTCACAGCCTCCAAGATTCAAACATAATCATGAAACGTTTGACAAAATAAATACAGACACAGTGCAACATAGATGAAGTTGATTTGTGGTTTTCTGAGTCGGGGGATGGCTGCAGGAATCCATTTCTATTTGAGTCTGAAGCCCCTGCTGTACAGGAGCTGAGTGACGTACAGGGAAAGGCTGCGGGTGAGGGCAGAGCAGAAGATTGAGGAGACTAGTAGGGAGAACGTACAAGGAAAGGCTGCGGGTGAGGGCAGAGCAGAAGATTGAGGAGACTAGTAGGGAGAAACCTTCTTATCCACTCAGTGCTGTTATTCATACCTAGCAATAGAAGTCATCAGCAAAGCTCCAAGGAGCGTTGTGCTCGCTTCAGAGGCAAGGAGGGGAGAGAGAAGCTCCATGCTAGGAGAGTAGAGGAGTGTTCCAGACAACAGAGAGGCAGACGGGAAGACCAGTCCTCTGTCACAGCCCTTCTTTGAGGCTTATTTCCTTTACTTGTAAAATGAAGGAACTGAACCAGTGCTTAGCACAGTTCCTGACCCATAGACACTTAATAAATGGTTATTGAATGGACTTGATGGTGTTTAAGGCCCTTTCTGGCTCTAAGTCCCATGATCCTGTGCACAAATCCTGAATTGCAATAATGAACCTTAATAATTTTCTAAATAAAATTTTATACATTCAGCTGCTCAAGTTTTTTGTTAAGTAAGCAAAGTCCTTTGGTAAGTAAAACATTGACCGTTGGTAATCTTTCGTTCCTCTAGATGAGTTGTGTTCCTGGGCCTTGTTCAACCTCGGATGACTTGAAGTACACAATGATCCGCTTAGCGGTAGATGGCGCAGACCTTTACATCGTGGAGCATGGCTGTGCCACAAACATAAGGGTAACCGGCTTTGTCTCTTGGCCATAGTTGTTTAGTTAATGGATTGAGGGGCCTTTTTATTTCTGCATCTGGAGAAGTTAACCAGTTCTAGATGTTTTTGTTCAAATGAACTTCAATATTAGTAGTAAATTTTATGGATGTTTTAGGTTTCTTTAAAATGCCATTGATTTTTACCAAATAGCTTTTTTTTCAAATATTCCCTTTATCCTCAATTAGTTTTTACTATCTCTTTTATTTTAGATTAATTTTTGTTTATTTTTAGTTTTAATCATTCATTTCCATGAGATTTTCTCCCCATCTTTCCCCTACCCACCACCCAAAAACAGCAATCCCAAGTTTACCCCCTCCACCAATCTGCTCTCTCCTATGTCCTCCCCCATCACCCCTCTGACTTTCCAGTAAGGCAAGATGGATCTTCTTACCCCAGTGCCTGTATGTCTTAATTCCCAGTTACATTAAATGATATTTATATATACATACATATATGTAGATATATATATTTTTTAACATTTAATTTTGGAACTTTAAATTCTAGATTCTTTCCCTACCTCCCTCATCACCTACCCCCACTGGAAAGGCAAGCAATTCAATACAGGCTGTACATGTGTAGTTATGTAGAGCATCTCCACAAGACATATTGTGAAAGACTGACTATATTTCCCTCCTTCCTATCCCGTCCCCCACTTGTTCTTTTCTCTACTTTGTCCCTGTCTCTTTACAAAAGTGTGTACTTCTAACAACCTTG
>CM053583.1:199795522-199814392 GCA_028627135.1 Pseudochirops cupreus
TATCATCCCCCCCTCTCATCCCCTTCCCCCCTACTCTCCTGCAGGGCAAGATACGCATTTCAGAGTGTATGTCATTCCCTCCCTAAGCCAAATTCAATGAGAGTAAGGTTGACCCATTCCCTTTTTGCCTTCCTGTTCTTCCCCTCCATTAAAACAGTTACCCCTTGCCTCTTCTATATGAAATAATTGACCCCACTCTGTCTCTCCCTGTCTCCTCTCATTCTATTCCTCTCCCACCTCTTAATTTCACCTTTTAAAATATCATCTCTTCCTATTCAATTGATCCTGTGCCCTCTGTCTATACACATACATATACACACACTCCCATGTGTACTCATATGCATGTATATCCTTCTATATACATATGTATATGTATACATATATATACATTTATATTCCCTTCACCTATCCTCTTATTGAGAAAAGTTTCATAACTTACAATTCTTATTTTTCTACGCTGGCATGTAAATAGTTCAACTTTGATAAGTTCCTTATGATTTCTTTTCCATGTTTACCTTCTCATGCTTCTTGTGCTTGAATGTCAAATTTTCTATTCAGTTCTGGTTTTTTCCTCAAGAATGCTTGAAAGTCCTCCACCTCACTGAATGACCATATTTTCCCCTGAAACATTATACTCAGTTTTGCTGGGTAGGTGATTCTTGGTTTTAATCCTAGCTCCCTTGATCTCCGGAATATCATATTCCAGGCCCTTCGATCTCTTAATGTAGAAGCTGCTAGATCCTGGGTTATCCTGATTGTGTTTCCACAGTATTCAAATTGTTTCTTCTTGGCAGCTTGCAATATTTGCTCCTTGATCTAGGAACTCTGGAACCTGGCTATAATGTTCCAAGTTGGTTGTTTTTCCCAAGAGACATTTCCTATTTTCTTCTATTTTTTTTTCACACTCTCAACTTTGTTTTATTGTTTCTTGATGTTTCATGAAGTCATTAGCTTCCCTTGAAGAAATGGAAATTCTAATTTTTATGGGGTTATTTTCATCAGCATTTTTTATGCCTCTTTTACTAAGCTGTTAATTTTCTTTTCATATTTTTCTTGCATTGCTCTCATTTCTTATCTCAATTTTTCTTCTACTAGTCAATTGATTTTTTCATCATTTTTGCTCTTTTTAAACTCTTCTAGGAATTCTTGTTGGGCTTCTGTCCAGTTTGCCTTTTTTTCTCTGAAGCTTTGTTTATGGACGTTTTCACTGTTGCTTTCTAAGTCTGACTTGGATCTCCTTGTCACCATAGTAGCTTTTTATGGTCAGGTCCTTTTTTTTTCTGTTGTTTGCTTATTTTTCCAGCCTATTTCTTGACTCTGGACGTTACATTAAGAGTTGGGCTTTGCTCACCTCTGGGGTGAGGTGTTGGGCCTGATCTTACTTTTCGGTCCTGAAACTTTCTCAACTAGGTCAGGAAAGGTCCTTGCTCCTTCACAACACCAACTGTTACATGCTGCTCTGGAACTGTGACCCAGAACTGGGAAATGGGCAATAACAGGGCTTCCAAATGGCACCTGGTCATGGGCCAGTACTAGCACAGGAGTCTTCTTCAATCTCTTCCTGACCTGGTATTCAGTTCCTTTACCATCCCTGTGTACTAGTCACTCCTGGTATTGCGACTGCTGCTGCCACCACCAAGACCCACAACAGGTCATTACTTCTGTTTCACCATGCTTCCCACCAGTCCATATCCCACTGTCTGGAGAACTCTTTCTGTCCTCCTAAGTTGCCCTAGGCTGGAAAAATTACTGACTGTTATATTTTGTTGGTTTTTCTGCTCGGAATTTAGTTTGACATGCTTTTTAATGTTGTTTAAAGGGGTGTATCATGAGAACTAGGCAAAAATGCTCACTTCACTCTGCCATGTTGGTTTCACTCTCCCCTTGTCCTGCAGACTTATTAACCTCAACATATCCAAAGCAGAATTCAGTATTTTTCCCCTAAAAAATGTACCCCTCTCAGAAATTTCCCTATTTCTGTCAGGGAAACCACCACGCTTCTGGGCTCCCAGGTTTACAATCTCAGCATCATCTTCTACCCCTCATTCTCACTGATATTCAAATGAACTGTCAAATCTTGGCATTTCTACCTCCAAAATATGTTTTCATCCACCTCCTTCACTCTACTCATACAGCCATCATTCTAGGTAAGGTCCTCATCATTTCCTGCCTGAACTACTGCTAAAGTCTCATAAATAGTCTTTCTGCCTCAAGAATCTCCCATCAAGTCCATTCTTGTTTTTGTCAGCTAGGTGGCACAGTAGATAGAGGGTTGGACATGGAATCAAGAAGCCCTGGGTTTAAATCCTGTCCCAGACATTTAATACCTGTGCAAGCCTGGCAAGTCACTTAGCCTGTTTGTATGTTTCCTCATCTGTAAAATCAGGATCATTACACCACCTCCTTCCCAGGGTTGTTATGAGGATCAAATGAGAACATATTTGTAAAGGACTGTGCTGTATATAAATGGCAGTTATCACCATCATGATAATCACTATTACAATCCCTCAGACAGTTAGCAAAGTGATATTCCTAAAGTTTATGCCTTACCATGTCACCCTCTTATTTAATAAATTCCAATGACCTCTAGAACAAAATGTAACCTATTTATCCCGTATCCCTTTTCAGTCATATTCTCGCTGTTCCTCATCCATAGCACTCTCCCTCCTGTCCATCTCCTTGTCTTTACACTGGCCATCTGCACTCCTATAATGTGCTCTTTCCTTATCTGCCTTGTTTACTCCAAGATTCATCTCATGATAGTCTCATCTTCTCTATGAAGTATTTTCTGATGTCCCTTTGCCCTTGCTGCTAGTGCCATCTCTCCAAAATTACCGTCTATCTTTTTTTATATCCTTCTGCATGGACCTCTTTGCATGCCTAAACTAGACTGCAGCTCTTCCAGCGCAAAGACTGTTTCGTTTCTGTCCGCATGCCCTGTGTCTGCCCAGTATCCACAATGCAGAATGCCACATTGTAGTAAAGAACAGACAGAGATGGCAAAGATTTTCCACAAAAACAAGTCACATAATTATATAACAAGTCTTCAAGATAAAAGATGGAATCAATAGAATGCCATCATCAAAAGGGTCACTGTACTATCTGTTCAGCGACATAAAAACTAGCACCTAAAAGCAATCACCCAATGAGAGTAAACAGGTGGTTTTCCACTAGAACAATGGAATTCAGTCTAAACCTCGACTTCAAATCCAGTAAGGGTCTGGAGTTTCCAGAAAAAAAAAGCTCTTGGAAATGACTTAAGTTCTTGGAAACAAGAAATCTATGGGGGAAAAAAAGTCACTAAAAGACTTGGGAGTCCTGCAAAGAGGCCAAAGGGCTGAAGATTCATAAACATGAAAATCAACTAAACACCTTCAAGCTTACGAAGGTTAAGAGAACAAAAGGAACCAACCCTTTCAAAGCGGGGATCACAGAGCTATTCTGAGCATCCTTCCCCATCTTTGAGCAGAGTCCTAGCGGGACAAGAGAGGGTTTCTGCCCCTCCCCACCCTCAGTCACTCTTACTTACACTCCTCTCCCACCCTCCTGGCCCCAGCAAGGTTGCAACACTTCAGAGAAACCGATGAAATCCAAGCAGAGCACTCACTCAATGTGGGATGAATTGAGCTCAATCGCTATGAGATGTAACAACAGTTCTATTTCCCAGTTGTTTCCAAGCGGATTAATGGAAGTCTGTTTGATGACAAAGAATGAACTCTGTCCTAAGATGAGAGAGTTTCTTTCCAGACTATCCATATCAACGTCTTTGCTTAATGAAAAATTACGACAATTCAATAGTCAATCACTTTACTAATTCTATCCCGATTCTCATTTCTCAACTTCAAGTTCTAAAAAGCAGCATCGTTTCGGGAATACACTCTATTCATTCAGGGAGGTGTCCAGGCAAGAACTCTGCTAGATTTTTACACTAGGGTGATGATTTAAAATTAAAATCTGCAGAGGAACTGTAATATTTTCCTGATAATTCAACCTACCACAGGGAGAGCATTAACA
This sequence comes from Pseudochirops cupreus, assembly GCA_028627135.1. Lineage (NCBI taxonomy): Eukaryota > Metazoa > Chordata > Mammalia > Diprotodontia > Pseudocheiridae > Pseudochirops > Pseudochirops cupreus. The sequence goes on from CM053583.1 coordinate 199,799,537, forward strand.
AGTCCTAACAGTTACGATTTCCCCGACACCTTTTCCCTCCAACAAAAAACTGTCAATTTCAAACCTGAGATTACAAAGATGTGATATTTTATTTCTTCTTAATCTTAAAATCAAACACATTTTGTATATTTTATATTATCTCAGATGACTGTCCATTTATTTTACCACAACCCAAAACCTACTGCCACAATGGCTACATCCTACTAACTCCAACCTCTCCGGCACACCGGCTTCTTAGGCCTCATTCTTTTAATCTTCTTAATAACTCCTCCCACTTTCACACATCTTCATCATCTGGCCCCCCTCCCTTCCCACAACGAGACCAGATTTAAGCTACATACAATCCTACAAAGTTTAATGACTTAGTATTAGTGATACCATTAGGACTGATAATTTTCCTAAGATTCCTAGCCTAAATTCAGTTTGAAATTGTTTAACATAAAATAGAAAAAAAAAAGCCACATTGACACACAAATGGATGAAGAGTGAATCTGGACTAATCCCAAGAAACCATACAAAGCAAAACAGCTTGTAAAACTTGGGCTTCCTTTGGACTAAAAAAACACCCATTATTCATAACAAACTGAGGTGAATTACTGCCCAAGTTCAAAGTGTTCTTAGGTTTCACTATAATTCTAAGCTTGTACATTATGCCTTCTAAAAAGTTCTACCTGAAATGAAAAAGTTTTTTGCTTTATTTTTCTAACAGTATAAAATAAATTAAGGAAATACTCTCATTTTATTATTTTTTTAAACACTCTATGGTACTATGTCCATGAACTATGAAATCTTTATAATATACCTGGAAAAAAAAAGTATTTTTCCCAAAAAGAATGAACTCATTTAAGTTAAAGGAATGGAAATCAGGCTCAGACAATCAAGTCTAAAAACCAGACAATCCAAATCTAAATCTTTTGTTTAGATTTAGATTGTATTTTGTTTTCTGACATTTAACCTTGGTGTTCACATTCCATAACACATTGGATTAAACAAATAGACTCCTAGTGAACACCTAAACTAATGAGTTGGAATATCCCAGCTTTACCCACTTGGACGCCGGCACTTCTCTTCCACCCCCTCTTCTCCATCATGCCCAAGGGAGCTCAAGATCCCATCAGGTTTGGGTCTCGACCTCTTCAGCACCCTCTGCATGGAGTGGGGAGCAATGGACTCCAAAATCTCCACTTAAGAAGGGAGCCCAGATTAGACAAATCCTCATTTTTCTCCCGGCAGCCCATTTTTCTCCCGGCAGCAGAGACTTGTCTGCCTTTCCTACCATGCCCCGTGTTGGCATCTGTGTGCTGTCTTCTCCCATTAGATTTTAGCTTCTTAAGGGCAGGGACTGTTTTTCTTTTCTCACATCTGTATTTCCAGCACACAGTAGGCACTTAATAAATGCTCACTGAATGATACAGAATACCACTGGAAACTGGGGACTCTTATTGCCATCCCCACACTGGAGATGCACACATTACCTCTCCTACTGAAATAAAGTACCCACCAAAGTTAAGCTGATCCTTTATTTTAAATTTTCTCCTTTCTTTTCTTTGGATTATGGACATGAAATATCTTTAAAAGATTTTCTCTTTGGGGTAAGTGCAACAGATAAAAGCCAATACACTACAATACACAGTGCCCAAAGATCTATCATGCCAGATGCAATCATATTTTTTTCTTCATATCTGATTCTAAAACAAACACATTACCTGTAAAGAAGTTTTTCTGAGCGAAGATGAAGTGGTAGGTGGCTTTATAAACTTCTAGCTCACACTGCCAGGTCTGGGGCATGTTCCATATTCGAGGATAGCTGGCATTGACATGGAACTGTGAATCAAGGAAGAGCTCAGAATGTGACAGTGTGTTAACAGCATCAGAAACGAAGAGTCAATCATGTATAATGGTGAGTAATTAAAACTTATGTTCCTGCTGAGCTGAGCAGAAGGCGCCTCTAGGACTTAAGGCTTTCTGTGGCTGAAGGTCAAGACTTGCTGCTTTATTCAGGGAGCTTACGGATCCTAACTCTAAATTTCTAATCCTGAATACTAGGGCACTCCAAAACCTTGGAGACCAAGTTATGATCTTTACCAAGTACAAGGGTGGCCATGTGGAGGGGGAGATGAGGCTCCCGGCCTCCTCCACAGACTTCACTCCCCTCCCCGATGGAGGCCAGGTGACACCCGGCACTCAGGCTCCTTGGGATCCCACGTGACACTGGCACAGTGACCTCACAGCCCGCTCAGCTGCCTGCCCAGAGGGTGAGAGGGTGAGGGTCTGCTCTTAGCGGCACTGGCTGTCCACACGGGCTGCCAATCACGGCTACAAGAGATATTTATAATGTGCTCCCAGGCTTGCTATCATTTGATCACGAGACACAACCAAGCACCACAAGACTCTTAAGACTTCTACATGGCAGCGTCTCGTCCTGTCTAAGTAGTACTTTATCTATGTCATGATATTTTTTCCAGAATCTGTTGGAATTCAGTCTCTCACAAGGGTTTTTACAAAGCAAACAACGCCCCCTGCCCATATTATTGATTTTCTTAAACTATGAAAAAACAAAAGTAATAAAGAAGAATTTTAACAAGATAATTTCATTATCACAACAGAGTGCAGTGTGGTTATGTTAAATCCTTATAGACAAGAATACCACAATGACATAAATGGCCTCCAAGTGACCATCTAGGCTCTGCCCCAGTGACTGAGTCAGTGCGCGGGGATTCTGTTTCTTCTGCCTAGGGGGGGTAACAGCCGGGTCTAGGGTGCGCGGACAGACACCGGCCCCCCTGTAAGACGCCTCAGATCTAGAAGTAACAGGAACTCTGGAAGTCTTTTCTCCCCATCGAAGCTGACTTTCCCATGAGGACCCTGAGCCGTGCCTCTAGAAAGCCACCTTCCACCAGGGCGCATAAGGCCTCCATTTCAGGCCCAGGCCCAGGCTGGTCAAGCTTTGTGTCCCTCCTAGCACTGCTTCTGACCCTCCAAACTCTGCTATGATTTCCTCCTTTCACCTCACCTCCCTACAACTTTTCACCTCTCTTTTCTGTACCATCTTCACCATTAGAATGTAAGTACCCTGAGGACAGGAACTATCTTTTTGGCCTGTATGCCTATGCTGAGTGCTGAGTACTCAGCACAGAGTCTGGCAAATAGCAATCCTTTAATGGAGGAACAATGCCTTCTTGGATTGACTTCTACAACATAATCTCAATCACATTCTGAATCTCAGGTCCAGGAACCTGCTTTTAAAAAATACTTTGATAACTGTATTTCAACATAAAATGGTTTCCTCTATAATCCTCTGCATTTAAAAATATCATTCTGTGAAGGGAAGGGGTCCATAGGCTTCACCAGACTGCCAAAGGGGTTCACAACACATGGTTAGACCCCCAGCCCTAAGGCAAACTCTGTCTATCCCACAGACATGCACACTGTCAAGTAGTAAGGACTTACTGCTAACATCTCTGCTTCCAAGAGGGTCCGGTACTGCATACTGCTGGTAGCATCAACGTGTAAAAGCTGTCCTTTAATTGCAGGAGTATAACCTATTAGATGGGAGAAAATAATTAACGAGAATTCAAGCTGGCCCTCGGCAGTACTATAAAGCATCAGTCTGGGGACATTAAATCTGGAGAAAAATCCAAATCAGTAACCAGGGATGTTCAGAGGCAGCTCATAATCTGCTGCCCATCCCTGCTGTATCTTCACCCAGTCATGCCCCTCACCCTGGCTGTCCCCTAAGACTCTCTTCTTGACCCTCTTCTTTTTTCCCTCTATGCCATCTCTCTTGGTGACCTATCTCATCATCTCCGATGGATTCGACTTTTATCTCTCTGCAAACTTATTCCCAGAGACATATATAAAGTCCTAATCTCTCTCCTGGGCTCTGGTCATGCTGCCAACAACTGCCTCTTGGGTACCTCAAGCTAACCCTCCTGAAGGCATCTTAAACTCAACCTGACCAAAAAAGAACGCATCACCTTACGTGTAAATGTAGCCGTCGTAATCACTGTACCCTATGCATATGACTTAACCAATGTTAAAGGCCATGGAAGTTGGAGTCACTTCAAAGAAAACCCAATTTCAAAATACAAACTGCCATTATATTGTGCTAGATTCCAAAAACTGGCTTGCAACACAAAAAGTGAGAGCATGGCATTCTGCTTTCATCATAACAAAGCTGAATTTCATTAACATTTTTCTCAATATCAGTGCAGTAAGAGTTTTGTAAAAACAAAGGCAAAGAAAAGCAAAGGGACTGAAAAGGCAGCTAAATTTAATAATTAACACGTAGACTTCAGATATATAACTGACAGACTTCAAATAGATAAAAACCAGGAGATAATATTAGCTCAGACAGATTTAAAGTCAATTCAGACATCCCTTAGTATAAAACAGCATACAACGTTAAAAAGGTACTCTGATGGCCTGAAAGCCGGGTTTCCTCAAGGGTACACCTTACCGACAAGGGGAACTCTGGCTTAATATTTTAACATATATAAAATAAACTATTAATAAAATATAACAATGTTCAGGAATTCTTATGCTTATCCATATATTAACAAATACTGTTTACAACTCTTCAGTAACATACTTCATAAGATCCTCCTGTTACTAAGTTTAAGGCCCTGGGACTACCGAGGGTTTAAAAACTGATATAGCCTTGCGAGATTCCCAGTCTTCAATCCCACTGAGAAAGCCTTTAGCAGGCACAAGGCCGTGTGCCAGGCACTGGGGAGAGAGACAGCGACGAAAACCAAACGCTACTGCACGGACACGTGTCGGGCACAGATAAGACAGCCTAAGACGCCTCTCTGTCCCCTCTAACAGTGAGATTCAGAGGATTCCTTGTGACGGAAAGCGGTAAGGAGGAACCGTGTTCAGGGCATGGGGGGTGGGTGCAGACCCAAGACAGCCCGCCAAGAAGATCAGTAAGAGCTACAAGGCCAGTCTGGGGAGAACCGGAATTTGTGAGAAGTCACGGACCACAAGCCAGGAAAGGAAGGCCTGAGCCAGCCGATAAAAGAGGTTAAACGCCAAGGCGGGGACTCTGTGAGTAATCCCAAAGGCAAGAAGGAACCACAGCAGATTCTTAAGCAGGGGATAACAAATCCAGCAACAACCCACAAAACCGCCAGGTTTAAGGAGAATGATTCTGGCAGCTCGATGGAGTCTGAGCTGGAGACAGCCGAGTCTAGCAGTGGTAAATGCAACGGGGAGGCTGAGGAGGGAAGGGCAGGAGAAATACCGCTCTCAACACAAACAGCCAGTTCAGAGGAGGGCCAGGCTCAGGAACGAAGAGGACGCGTCCTGTGCTGGACGTGCAGAGTCAGACATTCTCACAAGCGGAGATGTGCACCAGGGAGTGATGCAGGGCTGGAAGCCAGCAGACAGAGTAGGGCTAGATCCAGGGACAATGACGGAATCTATGGAGGGTGATGAGATTACCAGGAAGTTACAGAAGGAGAGAAGGGCCCGGGGCAGAGCCTCAGGAAACCCCCACAGCTGGGAGAATAACAATTCCGCTAAGAAAGACTAAGAAGAGGACCTGCAGATGGAACAAAGTACGCTCACAAAAACCAAGGAAAAATCGAGTATCCAGAAGAAGGCGGTGATGAACAGGGCCAAAACGGCCTTGTAAAATAACAGCGTCAAAACACTCATAACTGGTCTGATACTAATATTAAAGTATCTTAAAAGCCTAAAACGAACGCTTCTTTGATGAACGTTCTATAGCAAAAACTACTCTACTATTTGTACACTAATTTAAAGATAAAAATAAAATCTCCGCTTACCGTGCTCCCCAACTATCATAGGAATGTTGATTTCTAGATACGACCCAGCTCCCACATTGACATGTACAGCATTTGTTTCCTACAAAAAAAGGGGGGGAACGTGGGAGAAATAAAACATTATTTATAACAAAGTCTCAAATTTTTCAAAGTTCAATAACATACAGGAAAGAAGGTATCTGAATAAAAAGGTAAGTTAAAATAAAGACCTGTTCCAAGATGCCAAAGATGCAAGCTGGAACAATGCAAATTCACAACACACCTATGAGAAATTCTGGGAAAAGTCAGGTAAAGTTAAACCCCAAATAGAGAAGTCTTATGTGAAAGACATTAACTGGAAAAATACATGAGAAATCCTTATTCCACATTGTTTCATCTCTTTCAGTCAACTGCCATTTCACGAAATGTATGGAGAAGGAGAAACATGCATTCTCCCATCATGAAACAACTGAAATTGTACAAATGAAAATGGGTTTTTTGGTCAAATATTGCTGATAGACATAATAAAACATTTTACAAAATAATTTCTCAAACAAAATGAATATTACTGGATATAATTCTATCATTTACCCTATTTTTCGTGAACAACAAATCGATTGTGGCATCTGCAATGATATTCATCCGTAGCTCAAAAGCAAGAATTTGCCTCGGTTTCCCTGGCTGAGCAATTTCAGAAATTTTCATCACTTGGTAATCAGGTGGGAAAAAAAACTTCCACAAACAGTCTCTATAAAATAAAAAGAATAAATTATTACTTGAAAGAAAGGAAACTGCACAGGGGGTGAAACCTGCCAGATGCCTTCATTTCTCACAGAGGCTCCTAACTCGGCTCACCTCTCGGACGTCCAAGAGAGATACTCAAGTTGCCCCTCCTTACCGTATCTCCCTCATCCTTCCCGTCGGCACCAGAGCCTCTTTGCTCTGAATGTTGGCATTTACATAAAACAAACCAATGCATGTGCCAGGACCTGAAACAAGTCAGTGGGGGAAGACTCGCCAAAAATGAAAGCACAGCACAGAGAGCCCAAAGACGCAAAGACTGCCCTTCTTCCATCCAGAACCCTGCGACGTGCTTCCTTGGACAGTCTCTATTGCCAAGCTGCACTCTAAAAAATGTTAAATATTCTACATGTACAAGCCTTGCCCAAAGCACAGAAAAACGAACCGCGGAGGAACGTCAGAGAAAGTTAAAATGCAGTTTTATAACCAGCTTCTAAGGGATGAACTGTCAACTGTTTATTGTTGGAACGCACACAAGAAAACTTACGAATAAATTCTGGTTAATGGAGAAGGTTAAGGAAGGAACTCTTAATACCTCTCAACAAAGTGAAAAAGTTTTTAATGACGCTGAACCTAGGGCTGGGCAACTGGAGTCCTGGGCCTACAATTCTCAGTGGCTGACGCTCAGCCTGAATCAGCCTGGCTCTGGCTGTCTACATGGACTAAGATGCTCCAATCCAGAAGCCCTCATCAAGTGCTGACGCTGAACCAGGCATTGGGGATGCAAAGACTGTCCTTGTCTTCAAGGACCTGACATCCCACTGACAATAACAAAGAGAAAAGGGTGAGGTCCAAAAAGGCGCAGGGGGCTGCTGGAACCTGCAAGGGCTAGATTTCTGCTGACTGAAAAGAATGAAATTGAATTCAAACAGACAGACAGAATGGGATGCTGGCCACATCTGGTTCAAGTACCTCTGTCGGTCAGCCCAGGGTCCATAATTGAAATCCGTTCCTTTACCACAAACTATATCCAATCCCCAACATGGAGGCAGGTCTTGCAATTTACTATCTTCACTGCTCATCTCTCCCTCGACAGTCTCCTCGGCTTCTTCTGGGACCAGGCCTATGTCACAGAATGCAATAAAAAAGAAGTTACTTAGAATCGTCATCAAAGTTTTCCCCCCAGGATTTAGAAATTGTGAACATAAAATGCTTGGCCTAACACTTTTTATCTTGAATCAAAATATTAGGGACAGAGAAATAAAGATGAGTCTTCTGTATGGAAGCTGATCACTAAACTTGCAAGCTTTTCCCAAGCTTCAGGCCAATAAAAAGCAGATTTTCCTAAAATCGAGGCCTGGGCAGTGTTGAATAGATTCCCCTTCTATGAACACTCATTTCCATCAAACTAAAGTGTCAAGACATTTTGGGGCACTAGTTGGAAAGTGGCATATCTAGAAGAAATCTGTGTCTTGTCTTTTAAGCTACCAATGAAAATACACTTAATTAAACCTCAAGGGGCCAGTCTTCAGGCACCTAACAAGTTTTGTTGAACTGGTTATAGATTCTGACATTCTAAAAGAAAGACAGACTTTAAAAAAAATTTCTACAGAAGACAAATAACAACATAGGTCAAACTACTAAACCGTATGTAAAATTCTTCCGTAAAAGGTTAGCACAGTGCAGAGAGCCAGGGCCAGACAGAGGCCAGCCCGCACTCAAGCTCTGCTTCTAACACACACGGAGTCTAGAACTGCACAGATCATTTAAGCGCCAAGACTAGGCACGACTCTCTAGGATTCCAATCTCGGTTGCACTACAGGGGCAGTGCCGCCCTCTGTTGCGACCTGCACTGGTGTTTATCCGCAGGAATTCCCTAGGACAAAACACCGATGAAATCCCAGCATCAGACACCCCCAACCTTGCTCATTTTTCACATGTAACCATCTACCTGGCTCATCCATGTAGTAGTAAATGTCGACATCATTGGACTGCATCACCACAAAACCTTCTCCCATTAATCTCGGTGGCCTAACAAAAGGGAAGGAAAAGTGCAAACGTGTAAACCTTTGTAACAGGAGAGCACTGATTTTCTGTTCACTTCTGAGTGAGAACAGATCAAAAAGAAGACCTCCCAAGTCCTGCAAGAAGTACTCCTCAAAAAGGGATTTGTGGGAAAAATATTTCTCTATCACTACAATAAATAATTCCACAGTGGTGCCAGCAATAAAGCGATGCTGAGAATTTTAATTACAGAGGTGATTAAACAGCATTAAAGAGGTCAATGGGCACGCACCCCTCTCCCCCCCCCCCCCCCCCGCTCAACTTCAACATCCAACCTGTGTCCTGTTGGCCCCTCCGGGTTTGGGAGCCCAAGCTGATCCATTTAAGGACCAGTGTGGCAGCTCCTAGCACATGGATGAAGTGACTTAACTACTGGATTTCCCCCAGTGTCCTCGTCCCCTGCCAGACTTCAGGGTAACAACGACACAAACAGAAGTAGGGAGGTTACATTAATTCCACCCAGAAGAAACAGATCACCTCAGAATACAGTGAGTTTCAATGCAAGGGTGGAGGGCGGGGGTTGGGAAATTATCTAAAGAGAGCACTGAGCAACCAACCATCTGGCTTGTATTTTTAACAGGCATACACAGGAGACGGGAGCAAGGAACGGTAAAAAGGATGAGTATATATAAGAAGGCTATCAAGAGAGCTAAATACGTAGAACGGGCTGCATAAGAAATGCTAAAGAGGAAACAAAAAAGAGGTTTGCTTTCTTTTCAGCCACCTGAAATCTGAGAGGGAAATCTAAGAGGAAGCCACTGTTGGGGGCAGATGGGACAATGCTACCAGGTAAACTGAGAAAGGCCCTGGCGCAGAGATCAAAAGCTAGAAGGGGCCTCAGAGGTTGAGGTCCACACCACTGTTTTACAGGTAACACAACAGAGACCTGCAGGCTTGCCGAAGGGTGCAAAAGTAATGACAGAAATAGACAGAGCAGCTCAAATTTAATTCTGCTTTTGACTTTCGGACAAGGAAAATCAACACTGATCTGTAAAGGACAGAACATCTAACTAAGCTAAGAAAAGAGATGGGGAATCTGGTCCAGAAGGAACTACATTCCTAAAGAATGGAAAAAATGAGCCCCTGCCAATGATATATGAAAAGATACTGGAGAACAAAGGCGGTGCCACAGCACTAAAAGACAGCAAATGTCCCTGTTTTTTTAAGAAATGAAGAAAGGAGCTGCAGCAAATTATAGGCCACTGAGTTTGACAGCTCTGATCTCCAGGTAAATTCTAGAATATATTATTCAAGAGATAATTAGAGAGCATCTGAAAAAGGAAGAAGTGATCACAAAGAACCAGCAGGCTTCCGAAAGAAGGGGTTATACTAAGACCAAGCTCATTTTGTTTTGTGATAAAAATCTCCCAGATAAGTAGATCAGAAGAACACATGCAGGTAAATTAATATGCTTTAGTTGCTGGTGTTGTTTGGGCATGTCTGACTCTTCATGACCCCATCTGGGGTTTCCCTGGCAGAGATACTGGAGTGGTTTGCCATTTCCTTCTCCAGCTCATTTTACAGATGAGAAAACAGAGGCAAACAGGGTGAAGTGACTTGCCTAGGGTCACACAGCAAGTGAGTGTTTGAGGCTGGATTTGAACTCAGGAAGAGGAGTAATCCTGACTCCAGGCTCAGTGCTCTATCCCCTGCAATGTCACACAGCTGCCCCGGATTTAAATGCTAGACTTCAGCAAAGGATTTGACAAAGTCTCTCAAGCTATTTCTGTGGAAAAGTTGGAGAGATTTTGGGAATGAAATTGGACAGAAAATGTGAACAGCGAACTACAGATATCACGTAAAGTACGTCGATAAACAAAACACAATGTTCCTAATTTTTTAAAAAGTCGAAGAGCTGTGGCTTAGAGGACAGCTAGAACTGGAACCAGTGGAACGGCTGGATGTAAAGAATAATCCCTGTGATTCCATGTCAACTTGAGAAGAGGTCTCCATCCCAGGGATCGATGTGTGGCCCTATACCAGTTAAAAGTCAGTCAGTGAATCAAGAGCTACCTTTATGGCTAACTTGGATAGATGCACAGGCAGCACATTTGTCAGATCTGCAGATGAGAAAAGCTAGGAAGCAAAGCTAATACTCTATAGGACAGAGTTAGGATCCAACAATATCCCGACAAGCTACAACACTGGAATGACCTCAACAAGGTGAAATTCAATAACTATGCAAATAAATAAGTTCTTTCCACTTGAATTTTAAAAACTGACTTCATAAAAACAAGACAGCAGAGACCTGGTTAGTTGGACATTTCTCTGAAGGGGACCCAGGGTAAGAGCGGACCACAATCTCAATGAGCCAACAACACGCTGCCATATAACAAGCAGCCAAGAGAGCTGGTACAATCTTGGGCTGACTGAAGACGGGCACAGGCTCCAGAGATGAGGGGCTGATTGCCAACTGTACCGTGACCTGCTCAGACCTCAGCTGCAATCCTGTGCTCCACTATGAGCACCAAATTACAGGAAGGTAACGGATAAGGCAGAAAGCTTCAAGCAGAGGAAGCAGAACTGGGGTGGGCCTAAAGTCCAAGGCAAAAGAACATGCGATATTTAGCCTGGAGAAGAAAAAACTCAGGAAGACACGATGGAGGTTAGTGACATGGAAGGTTGTCTAGGAACGCCTATTTGGCTCTCGAGGGCAGAATGAAGCATGATAGGTAGATGCTGAAAGAGTAAATTAAAGTCTGATGTCAGCAAACAGACACAGAACAGGCTGGCCCCAGGGCTTAGCAGATGCCCCCACTGAAAAACCACTCATCCAGTGTGTTGTTGACAGGAATCATTTGAGTCACAGTCAGACTCGCCCGTCACTGCGGTCTCTTCCCACTCTAAAATTCTGCAAATTCCATGAAAAGTGAGGCTGTGATCAGTCTTGTGCAAGGCAGATTCAAGGAGGGTTAGATCATTTCTGGCTGCCAGGACTAGGAAAAGTTTCATCTAAGTAGAATTTATGCTTGACTGTACAACAGGCAGAAAGATAAGGCAAGCCACGTGCAAACATGTGGAGGTGGGAAAGAACAGGATGGGCCAAAACGTACTATCTTTGAGAAGGATTCCTGTTAACAGAGTGCCGGACTTTCAGAGCTGCGAGCGGCCCTGGAATAGACCAAATCCTACTCATTCTCAAGCAGGAATTATTTTTGGAGAAATACTGCATCTCACCAACAGAAGATCGTCTGCTCTCTGCTGGAAATCCTCAGGTGGCAGGTCCCTCACTGCCTCCTGATGCAGCTTGTGTACTTTCTGGATAGCTCAGCTACAAAGTTTTTCCTAAAAGTGAAATGAAATCCGCTTCTACTTTTTCTCCTTCCATCACCATTTTTCCCATTTTGCTCTTCTTGGTAAAATACAGCAACGGAAGTCAACTGAAGCCAGACTATCAGCAATGGCTGAAGGTATCTGAATCACACACACACACACACACACACACACACACACACACACACACAGATATAGGTATATACACAAACACACACACATATATATTATGAGGAGGAATACAACTAGCGAGGACTGACTCAGCAGGGGAGGCAAGACTGTACTCTACTCCCATAGCTCAGACGAGACACAACAAGGAGTGGTGGGGGACATGGCAGGGAGGAGGAACATGGAAAGATGTACAAAAGGAACCTCTCTATCCACTTAGGCCAAAGACAGCTTCAGAGTCCCAAGCCAGAGCCCAGGGGCACAGCGAGGCCACTCCACATTCGAGCAAGGCAGGACAGTGCTATTCTAGCTTTTAAACCAACACAATGATCACATAACCTGCCAAGATGACTTAGCCAACAAAAGAAGAACTCCCAGCCTCAGACAGATGGTAGCCTACACTAGGGCAAAAACACCAGCAGAATAGTAAAAAGCTTCTTACTCATCATTTTGCAGACCAACGTATCGGGGACTGGGAACAAGCATGACTCTAACGTTTTCCAGCTTTCCCTTCACGATGTGCATAAACTGATCAAGGTGGCTGGATGGTGGCTTTGTAGTGTATGTTAGGAAAGCGTCATCAAAGTTAATACAGAGAGTCTGTGGTTGGTAATGATTCCCAAACGCCAAACGACCCTAAAGAGATGGGACCAAAAAAGGCTTAATATTCATGCTCAAAGTTTGATCTTACTTCCTCAGATTTGTCCAAAACGATTCACTCTGCAAACCCAAACTACTAAGCAGTTTTTATTATCTAAGGAAATTACTCTGGAATGTGAAACCGACCTTAATGATGCTGTATTCAAATGATCCTATTTGTCACACAGTGATGCTGGAGTACTAAATTACAGTCCCCTAAATACTTGTGACTCTCTGACCATTAAGAGTTGATAAATTCGTGCTGAAAATAGAGAGCTATTTTAAAACTCACTTTCACACTTTGTCACTTATATGAAATTACTGTAATTTTCTAAGTGAAAACTGTGGCTGCAAATGTCACAAATAAAAATCCATGTGCTTTATAGTATATTTTTACTTACTGTGCTCACGTTGACCTTTATGACTGGAATAAGAGACCTCCATGAAGATGAGGGATCTTGAGATTCTGTTCTTACTTTAACTCTGAGAAGGAAAAACATTGGAGTAAGTCAAAGTATCTTTTGAGGAAAAAGGAGAGAGACTGCATAAAGGCGTTCCAGTTTCCTATTTTAGTTACAAAGGTATTCAGACAAACTGCGTACCTTTGGAAAACCAGGTGTTTTCACAAACAAGCCTAACTATAAGAAAGCAACAGAAAACAAAGTAAGACTAAAGGCAATGGCTGGACATCACTATTTTCTCCTCTGTCCTGATCAAAAGCAAAAAAAAAAAAAAGGAGGTTGGGGGGAAGAAATGCAGTGATTTCATCTATTCTTTTAAATTTTTCAGAAAAAAAAATTAGGCACATGTATGTATGTATCAAGGAAACCGATACTGCCCATTAAACCTCCCATTAAGCTCATTACTACAGAAGAGTCTGTAATAAGAGGGCCAAAATTATGAAGTAATGAATGATAAGGACACAAATCACCTAATGGAAATGATCAACAAGAAAAACTGGTCTCCCAAATCACAGCCCAGACTCGTTAAGGAGTTAATGTGGCTCATTAGGCCACAGAAACACCTCGTCCTAAAACACTTTTTTTTTCTCCATTACAATGAAAATAAAATAGGAGAGAAGAAGAAATAAAAGTGTATGGCATACACATGATGTTTTTAAAAGCAAAATCTAAAATTTAATGAAGGTAAAATGTCGAGAGTAAATGCAGGACACAGATTTTACTTATATGTTAATTGAGTAATGCCAAAAATGATAATGATGTTCAAATTAAGGAGCTTTGACTCTTCAGATAAAAGAAATTTGAATATCAAAACTCAAAATAGGGGGCGGAGCCAAGATGGTGGCGTCAGCTTCCACATAGCCACTTAAAATACCCATAAAGTATGACTCTATACAAATTCAAGAACTCTAAAACACACACAAACATACTTTCCACTAAAGGCAGCTCAGCCAGGAGGCACCATCTCAGGGCTGGAAGCCAAAACCAGCCCAGTCTGAAATAGTGCCTTGGCCCTGGGGGCAGCCAGACGAGCTGAGCTGCAGCTGCAGCAGCAGTTTCCAGAATTATCCAGCCATAAAGGGAAAAAAAAACAAAAGGATTAAAAGGTTAGTGGAACTCCACTAAAAATCAGGGGAGGAAAGCGGGTCTGGCCAAACCGCCTCCAGGGCAAGAAAGTGGCAGAAGTGGAGGTCCTGCACCCGCCTCCACATTGCGGCTTTGGAGCTCCCAGCCTGCAGACTGCAGGGGGGCCAAGCCATCATTCAGAGGCCACGTGCTCTCATGTTGAGCGGCCTGGATCTGGATCACGGTTTTGGGTGGTGGTCCTGGGTCTCTTTTCAGTGAGCCAGACTGGGGGAGGGCCCCAGCAGCCTCCTAAAACCTCCGGCAGCTGGGAAAACCCCGGCGATTTGGGACAGAACTTTCCCCTCTGGAAGCAGAGTTCCACAGAGCTAAAAAAATCATGGACTTGCCAGCCATGAATAAGCACAGGAAGCAAAGCAAGAAGAGCAACCAAACCCTAGATTCCTTCTATGGGGAAAAGAAGGATCAAAGCAGGGAACAGGAGGAAGACAACACAGTCAGAACTCCCACACCAAAAGCTTCCAAGAAACATGAAGACTGCCTAAAAGCTAGAGATCAGCTGAAGAAGGATTTTGAAAACCAAATGAGAGAAGTGGAAGAAAAATTGGGAAGAGAAATAAGAATGATGCAAGAAAATCAAGAAAAGAGAGTCAACAACC
>CM053583.1:199814892-199830739 GCA_028627135.1 Pseudochirops cupreus
AAAAAAAAAAACCTCAAAATATTAGGCCTTCACTATGAGTCCATTTTGTTTTATTTCTATAATTCAATCAGGACATTCTTTGGAGAAGTTAGTAAATAATTACTATGATTTTCATTGTGGCCATCCCTTGTACATAAATTTAAATGCAGGCCCTGCTTTTGATTCTTTTTGCAACATTTACGTATATACTGACATGTATTCTTACATGCGTAGAAGAACAGCTGAGAGACAAACAGTTCCTATTAAATATACTGGTTAACTAAACTACTGTACATTCTATGCAACAAGACACTGGTATTGATAATTTTCTATCTCAGTTCATCTCTGTACATACGAAATTCCCTTCATTAAACAATGCTCTTGCATTTACCCTCCATCCTCCCTCTTCTTTCTGTCTGCTGACTTCCAAGGGGAATTTCTCAAGCAGGACTTTGATCTTGCTCCCTTCCTCCAGGGCATCTCCTCTACTACCTATTTAATCTCTACTACCTATTTAATCTTTCCCTCCACAAGGGTTTCTTCCCTTCTTCTTAGAAAAATGCTTCCTAAAATTGAAAAAATTATTACCTGAAACTTACTACAACCATGAGTTAACATTTTATGTCTCTTTTTCCTTTCAATACCAAAAAAATACTTCAAATACCTACTCATGTCTTAAACCCTTTGTAACATGGCTTCTACCTACCACTATCAAAATCATTCTCCCTAAGGTCCCCAAGAAACTATCCTACCTGCCAAAGCCAACAGCCTTTTCCTAACTTTGGCTCTCCTCTTACTCCTTACTCCTTCCCTTCTTGAAATTTCTCCCTTAGCTTTACTATCCTGTCTTAACTTCTTGAATCCTCCACTGGTCTCATTTCTTCCACTGAGCCCCAAAATGTGAGCATCCCATGATGTACAGCCTTCCAAGACCTCTATAACTTTTATAAAAAGTTTTTATAAAAGTTATCATTCACTCAACTATCGCTTTAACACAAAGGACTCTGAAACCTTGGGCTCTCTTTCACCAAAACTGACTCACTTGTGGACTTCCCTATTTTTGTAAAGTATACCTTAATGCTCCCATTTCTAACCTTTCCAGATATCCATCCAGTTGGTCACCTAGGCCTTTAATTTTTTCTTTCCTAACATTTATTGTATCTACCTCTTCCTTTTCATTTCCATTTCCACCATCCAAGTCTTCTCCAATTCTAAGAGCTCTCTTACTACACTGAACTCTTAGAGCATTTACTTGTCTTACTGCCAGTACCAATCATTTGGCAACCCCAAGGACATTTTAAGGTTCTGAGCAGTGGGCAATGTCATGGACCCCACAGCATTCTCGGGGATTACAGTGACAAGTCCTAAAGCGGTACCCCGAAAGTTAATATTGATGATTATAATGACTTCAGAATCTAGAAGTGACTCCAACTCACCATTATAACATCTATCATCCACAATCTATTCTAAATGGACATATGACCTTAACACTAAAGATCCTACTACAGAAAAACGAGAAGGGAAATGTACCATGTTCCTCTCACAACTATGGGCAGGAGATGTACTCTTAATCGAACAAGAGACAGAGGCAATTACCAAAGACAAGATGGATAACTTTGACTACCTGAAACTTAAAAGCTTCTGCGCAGACAATATTAACGCATCTAGGATGAGAAAGGAAGTGGCCAAACGGGGGAAAAAAATCTTTGTATCAAATTTCTCTGATAAAGGTTTGGTTTCTAAGCTACATAAACAATTAATAAATATATATATATACGACTAGTAGCCATTTCCTAATAGATAAACAGTCAAAGGATATGAACAGTTTTCAAAAGGATTGCGAAGTATACACAACTGTACTAAGGAATGTTCCAAATAAGCAATAATACAAGGAGGGCAAATCAAACAACCCTGAGGTTTCACTGCATACGCTGCAAACTGCCAAGAATGATAAAAAACAGTAACAGCTAGAGGACTTGTGGAAAGAGAGGAACACTAACACACTGCTGGTGGAGCTGCAAAACGGGATAGCCATTTTGGAAAGGAACCGGAATTATGCAAACAAAGTGAATCAAAGACTCTGTCACTGGGCTTATACTCCAAGGAAACCAGGATGGATAAGAAGAAAGTCTCCGTGTACTTCAAAATATTTATAGTGGCACTTTTTTGGGAGAGCTAAGAACTGAACATAGAGTAGATGCCCATCAATTTAAAGAATGGCTAAGCAAATTGTGGTTCAAAGATCTAACAGAATATTATCAGGCTGCAAAAAATGATGAATGTGATGAAGACAGAGAAGCACAGAAAGATCACATGAACTGATGCAGAGCAAAGTCAGCAGAACCAAGAAAACAACATACACAACAAGTATGGCAAAGTAATTGTCAAGAGCAACAAGCCCCCCAAAAAACTAAAGTAAATACAACAAAATTACAAAGACCTGAACGAAGAGATGTGAGAGGACACCCCCAACCCATCCCTTTGTGGAGATGGGAGGTCAGCACCATTACACATCACATGTCTAGACTTTTTCGATATACTGATCAGTTGCGTCGGTTTTTTTTCCCCCTCAAAAAAAAATACTATTTGTTATATGGGAATAGCACTCTGAGAAAGGTATGGGGAGTGATATTTAGGATAACAATGGTGATGTAAGAAACAGAAAATATCAATTAAAAACACTTTTTTAAACAATTAAGAATAAGAAGTAAAATATGAAAAAATTATAAATTAAAAATAAAAAGAGAATATTTCTCAATGAATAGTACCAAAAATGATAAATGGCAGTTTACTGAGCTATCTGCATTTTGCTGTGTGCTATATCCATTACAGATTACTTATTAAGCTGACCAACGATACGAATAGCATAGATAGTAAAGTAAGTAATAATTTAATACCTTTTAATTATATTAACAATTAAATTTAGGGAAACTGGGTCTGTTTCCTCATCTATAAAATGAAGAGTTTGAAGGAGATGACGACTAAGATCCTGTCCATTCTAAATCCTATACGTTAACGATAGTCCAAGGTATTACAAAATGTAAGACTTTGCTCCGTAATGCAAAGAATATACATACATTCTTGAGACAGTTCCCTAAAACCTGAGAGCAGAACTGCACGATACCGGCCTCTAAACAAACTCAGCAATAACCATCAATAACTCTTTCTCTTCAAAATCACCTAATGTATTCAGGTTTACTGATTTATTAATCAATCAGTGAGTGCACTGACCACAACAGCTCACGTGTGCACTGAACAATAATGCAGCTATCATAGGGCAGCTTTAAACCCTTAGCAATTCACTGAAACTCCATCTAGAATCACGAAGAACTGGAGGTATGGGCAGAAAGAGAAGAAAGGAAAAGAGAAAAACTAAAGGTGAAAATGTAAAGAAAAATCTCATGCTCAGGGCAAATTTACAAGGAGTTCTATAACTTATGCTGTGGTTTTACTTAAGCCAATGTGACATTACATACAATCTATACATAACCTAGTTTCATACCACACTGTCTAGGGGCACTTTAAAACAGAAAGCACAAAACGTAATTAAACAGAAACAAACTCAATGGAAACTCAGCGCCATTCTGTGATAAAAGCCCTGGAGATTAATAAAATGGAATGGGTAGACTTGAACCTTTCAATGTTGGACCGTGTTCTCTCTCTCCCGTTCTCCAGCACTCTTTCGCTATCTTTTTTGGATGGAATTATGGTTGGCTCCAAACCAAACAATTCTTGAAGTTGTCCATAAAGATCAGAACGATTGTAGACATGAAATTCAAAGTCATTCACTGTGATGTACAATCTAGTCTCTGCCTTTGGATCTATAAGGAGCACAAAAATGTATTTGAATTAAACTTTTCAGTCAACGGCCTTTGTCACAGTTTACTTAACACTTGGGTTTAAAGGTAGTGTGGTTGGAAAACAGGTCTCAGATTCAGAAGCCCTGAGTTCAAATCCCACCTCTGACATACGGGTTGTAAGAACATAAACCAGAATTTAACCACTTTTTCACAGCAGACTCTCCAAGACTAAATTCTAAAAGTTGCCCATATGCACTGGTAAAAGGAGTTTCCTCTCCAAGAATTCAATGAAATTATAGGTGCAGACCAAGAAATGAATAAATAAAAACTGTACACCCATACCCCCACACAATAAGAACGTACATTCCTCTTGTGTTTTAGGGTTTACAGAGCATTTCCCTCATAACCTGTAAGGGGACTGTGCAAGCATTACCCCATTTTAAAGATGAGAAAATTAATTGATGCACAAGGAGTTGAGTGACTTGCCCATGGTCACCAGTTTGTAGGGGCCAGAGGTAGAATTCAAACTCATTACTTCTAACTTTAAGATAAAAAAAGAATTATTCACATTTGCAAATAAGTTTCTAAAAAGTCAGCAGGAAAGAAAATAGGTATTATTAAATATTGGCACGGCAAAACTATTAGATGCTTCAAATGTATTTTCCCTGGTCTTGTTACTAAATGACCTAAAAGTTTCTGGATTTATGTTAAAATAAAAACAGTTAAGCTGCATTTACTGAATTTGCAAAGTAACCAAAGACAGACTTCTTATTTCTTATTAAAGCACATTAACTAAGAGGTTCATACACTAAAACAAAGCTGTCTGCATTCCCAATCCTGTAGTTGCATAATATCTGGATTAACTCCTTTCATTTTCTCACACTCACACACACACACACACACACACACACACACACAGAGGTGATGCCTTTTGTCAGTGTCCATACTGTGCTTTGTGACAAAGAACAATAACTACGCACAACTCACACAGTAACCCCACCCCCTCCACCTCACAGCCACGGGCTAAGAGATACGTTTTGTCATCTCCTTCCAGTACTTTTACTAGCTTCCCCATCAATCAGCATTCCACTTCCTTTTGGTGATCTTTTCATTTATGCTGTGCATTGTTAACTGTGCACTGTTCTCCCGATTTTGCATCAATTCATACTAATCTTCCAAGTCTCTCCAACATCCTTTTATTACTACAGAGTGACATTCCATTATATTCATATACCAGTTTTTTTTTTCATTCATTCCCTAATCATGGAAACCCACCAAATTTCCAGTTCTTTGCTACACAGAGATATGGACAGTTCAATCACCTTTCTGGCATTATTTGAAAATTACATCCAAAAAGGTTAAACCACTTCATAGATCTATCAGCCTATCAGTGTGGCCTGCCTGTCTTTCCAACGTGCTCCAGCACTGACTCTTCCTATCTTTTTCCCACCTTTGTTATCTTGCACAGAACAAGGTGAATGCTCATGTTTAATTCCGTAAACTCCAGAACCATCTCGTGTTTTAAAGAAAGGCCCTACTGCATTTAAGGAAGTTAACACTGATATAGAAGAGTCAGCTGGCTTCAGGTCTTGCTCGGATACCCACGGTGTGGACAAGTCTCTCCATGTTTCAGGGTCCTGGTGGAAAAGCTATGCGTGTTTTAAGAAAGGAAAACCGTGCACTTTACACATAAAGGACGTGGCTGGCTTTTCTGAGTGCTGGTGCTCCTGGAAATGCACCCACCTTCTTTGCCCTTAGTAGATTCGTTTTACTTTGTGCCCTATCTCTATAACTTGTATGCAACTGGCAGAATTCACTGACATTCAATGAAAACTAAAGATACGTTCATTTGGAAAATATTATGCACTGCCGTGTTTGTCACCACAGCACACGGAGAAGAGAACTGAAGATGTATTTACTCTGATACATATACCCCCTTTAGGAGTCTATCACTTTCTGACCAAATCATGCAAAATCCCCTCAAGCTGCCGTGGACGTTCATTTTTCAGTCCAATTCTTCGTGAACTCTCCTGGGGGTTTCCTTGGCAAAGATACTGGGGCAGTTGGCCATTTCCTTCTCCAGCTCATTTTACAGATGAGGAAACTGAGGCAAACAGGGTGACAGAGTCACGCAGCTAGTAAGTGTCTGAGGCCGGATTTGAACTCAGGGAGAGGAGTCTTCCTGACTCCAGGCCCAGCGCTCTATCCGCCGCACCATCTAGATGTCCCTATAAGATGAAATGTCAAGTAGTAAAATAAAAAGAGAAACTTTATTTTGTTCAGTCAATATACTGCCATTGACAACTAATAAAAATCAAATAAGGAAAGAAAACTTTCGAGTAATTGAGTCAATAGCCATTTTAAAGGTAGCGGCATTTATACTTTTACTTCTGCTATTATCTCATTCAATCTTCATAATAATACTAGGATGTAGGTGCTATTACCATCCCCATTTCATAGATGGGAAAACCAAGTCAGACAGCAACTAAGTGCTTTACCAAGATCACACAGCTAGTAAGTGTCAGAGTTTGGATTTGAACTCAGGACCCTGGCTCCATGTCCAAGGCTTTTGTAGGATGAGGGTGCTGGGGAGGGAGGGCCGGTGCACAGGGCGCTCCTCCAGGTAGGGAGATGGAAGAATGGTGGCAGGGCCGACGACGAGACGTCTGCGATGGATGGATGGTGATCTGCAGGAGGCGGCACCAGCACAGAGCAAGTAGGAGGTGGTGCTCCTCCAAAGCAGAGAACAAAGCTGGGCTCTGAAGAGCCCGAGGGCTCTGAGAAGCAGAGGTCAGGAGGGAGGGCACTCCCGGCGCAGGGGCAGACCAGAGATGGAATATTGTGTGGGGAGACCAGCAATAGTGTGGGCAGCAGCTGAGGAAGGTGGAGGTGGCCAGGTAGCATGGCCTCTGGCACCTCTGCCCAGCACAGGATCTTCTTCCTAAGTAGACATGTGATGGGGTCAGACCTGTGCCTCAGAAATCTCTCTCTGGCACCTGGGTGGAGAGCAAAGAGGCCAGGGGAGGAGGCTGGTGCGAGCAAGAGGCCGTGGAGGTCTGAAGGGGGGCTCACCACCGAAGGATGATTCTTCTGAGTCACCTCTGGTGACTCCTTATTATGCCGCCAACAGTACTAGCTCACTGCCCAGCCTAAAATGGCAGCTTCTCTTTATGACAGCTCTTGTGTGTGCTTGTACCCTGAGCTCCCCATTCTTTTCTAAGAATTCCCAGGACTGGCCTGCAGTTCTCTGGTCTGTGTCACCACTGTCTGTGCTGCACAGTGTCTGTATATACATTACAGTCATCCCTCCCACATCATGACTTTCCTCATCAGAGTTTTACTACATAGTGGGCTGGCATACAAAATTAAATGGGAATTTTGGGGGAGTTTTGTGAAAGCTGTAAACAACAGAGAGCCTCTGACCAAATATTTAACCCAAATATTACAATAAAGAACTTACTGTAAACACCCCATAAGAGAAAAAGAAAAAAATCCAGACTTCTCTGGTATGAAGGGAAAGTCAAAGAGTCTGACATGCATTTTCCAGATCTTGGGGGCACCGTGCACAAAGATTTTTCTCTCCACTCTCATTCTCTTCCATATTTTAGTTAAAAGCATTCTTAATCAAACTGACTAGTTGTTCAATCTTGAAAATATTTTCAAATAAAACGTGTAATATTTTTAAAAGAAAACATTTTTGTGACAGCTTGGTGCACCAACATTTTCTTTTATTGTGAGAAGCAGTTACTCCATTTCTCTGAACGCTAGGAAGAGAAAAGAGAAGAGAAGGCGGGGAGGAGTGTCACGCTCATGTTAATCAAACCTCAGGGAATCCAAGTTGCTTGTGGCTGCGTTTCCCTCCTGCTTGGGAATTTGGAGAGCGTAAGGGCAGCAACTTGTACTATGATCCATGCAGATATCCCAATCTACTATTTCAGGAATTCTGTTTCCATAAAGCAAACAACTGATGTCATCAAACCCTCACATCTAGCCTTAGACACTCACTTCCTAGTTGTGTGACCCTGGTCAAGTCACTTAGCCTCTCTGCCTCGGTTTCCTTAACTGTAAAGATGAGGATAATAATGGCCTCTACCACACAGGGCTGCTGTGAGGATCCAATGAGACGGTATTTGTAAAGCGTCTGACTGTGGCACAGCACTGGGCACACAGTAGGATGACGTAAATGCTTATTCCCCTTAACTAAAATAAACTTCTTACTTTGAAAAAACATACAATGTAAATGTGATCTTAAAAACACACACTAATGTTAATATCTTCTGCAATTTTACAGTAATTGTGCTCAAATGGATAGCCTGGAGTTCTCCTCAAACCACATAAGCCGGCCCGTGCTGCTGGCTCCGGCCTATGCCCCCAGAAGCCCCCACAAGGGGTCCGTTCCAGGCACTGAGGGCCCCCCACTGCTCCCGGCCTCCCCAGGACAATAGCCAAGCACTGACTGTCTGACGAGCCTCCTTCACTTCTCCTGGCCCTTCGCAAGCTTCCTGACCCTCACTAGTCAGTAAATAGAGGGAAGAAAATGCATATATTCTCAAAAAAAGAAAAAAATGTATTCTTTGTGGTTTTGAAAGAGAAAGAAAAAAGCAAGGCACATTCAATTTCTCCTTCAATAAATGAGAAAAGGTATCTGCTTCATTAGAGTTCTTCAAAGCAGCGAAGAATGCACACTCATTCACTCCAATGGCCTGCCTCTGTTTTCTGAATTAACATTTCCATCTATAACCCCATGTGAAACACTTTAAATGTCCTTCAATAAAAAAAATCTGATGATTCAAAGTATGCCATGAAATAAGATGTAAGAGCTAAAAAGCCATAAGAAAACTCACCATGTTGCTTCTGTTTGGGGTTATACATTTTCCACCACCGAAAAATGATAAATCCATCTTGAATTCTGAATAAGATAAATCACAAATATACAAATACAGATGTTTATATGCACATTTGGGAAGCTACCTAACTAAATACAATCCACAATTAACTGTTCCAACAGGCAATACTGCCCTAAGATACATTAAAATTACCCAAAGCCCTTATATATAATCTGCCACTGGGAGGTCCTTCCTCCTCGCCACTACGCCCGCCTGCAGGCCCTGCCATCCCCTGTTCAATGTAGTCCTGACTCTTCCTCCAGGCACGCCCAGCCTCACCACCCCACGTATCAGCCCCATTTCTCATTGTCCTAGAGCTCCAGAACAGGGGTTTGGCAAATGCTGCAGGTGAAGGAGGTTGTTAAGGCAGGGAGAAGGAAGAGACGTTCCTGTCTTACTAATGCCTGTGGACCTCACTGCTGCTCCTGCAGCCTCAGCATCTAGAGCAGGCAATTTGGGGTGAAATGGAAGTGAGAGGGGGGTGGGTAGGGGCATTCTGAGCTTCCCCCACAAGGAGAAAGAGAGGTGAGAAGGGAAAGGAGAGGCGACACTCATTCCCTACAACCTCCCAGACTCATTCTCACCTGGCTACTTCCTCTGCCCTTAATTCATATACTAGAAGGCCAAGCCCAGCTTCTGATCCTCCAAAGCGTTTATCTCCACCCTTCCCAACCACCTCATCTCTCCCAGAGACCTTTCCATGTACAAGTTACTGAAGCTGTAGTGGCATAAAGGGGTGACAAGAGACACAGTTTGCTCCTATGATACTAAATGGCAAGTCTGAAATATTTTTTTTCCAAGAAACACTGGTATAAATGGTGGTTATATTTTAGAGTCTAATTAATACTGTCATTAAAACACATCATAGGTTCAATAAGCTATTTTGTGCCGCTGATTGAGAACTTGTTGAAGAAAATGCCTTACAACTCCCAAACGAGCTTCTGGCTGGAGCCGACGCCAGCATGACATCGTGCTTGCCTTGTGACCCTCACAAAGCAACATCACCTCTCTGGGCACCAGGAAACCTTCCGACATTTTCCTTGTTCCTTTAGGGCTGGGCTATTGTGAACAGTGACAGAGGGCGTTCCCGCGCCCTGCCTCAGTCTCTGTGCTGCTCTCTGGTGTGCCTCTCTCGTCCTAGGGCCCTTGGCACTCCTCTCTGGGACTCCCACAGGAGCTCCCAAAGCGCCTCTCCCTGTGGCTGGCAGTCCTCCACAGAGCAGCCAAAGGGATTCTGAGCCAGGGCAGGCAGCAAGGACTTACAGGAAGCGTGCCTGACACCCCGACTCCCCAAAGGATCAGAGGGTGGGGGGGAGAGAGGAAGGCACATTTAATACTGAGACAGGCGGGCAGGGATGTACCGCCCATCACATCTAGGATGAAAGATAAACTCCTTTGCTCAGCATTTAAAAATCTTCACCCTCTGGCTGTGGCCTTCCCTTCCAAGGTCAATGACTTCCCTTCGACTCACTCTGGTCTTCCCACGAACGACATTGATTTCCAGTCTCTGGGCCTTTGCCCTGGCTGTACTCCATGCCGAGCTTAGAATTTCTAATTTACTTCACAGTTCAGCTCCAGCGCTGCCAGATGAAGGCTTTCCTGATCCCCTGAGCCACCAGAGCCCTCCTCAATCACCGCACATCCTTCCTAGGGACATGAGCTCTTGGCAGCTAGGGCTGGCTGCATTCAGTGTATTCCTGATCTCCAGCGTCCAGCACAAAGGAGGTGCTGAATGCACGCTCACTGTCTGATTCTTTTCCATCTCCCCCTATGATCTGCAGATCTCACTGTCTCACTTCAGTCTTTGCTTTTGAAGCAGTCCGACAGCCTTGTGACCCTTAAAAGAGCAGGGGCTCCTGGAGCACAGGGGTGGAAAGGCCCTGGGAGTAAGCCCACTCACTCCTCATGGCTATGGAGGAAGGTGACTGCCTTCAAAAGATGGCCAAAACTGTAGGGTCACTGAGGAAGAGTCAGGCTGCTGTGATTACGAGATAGCAGAAAGAAGATGATAAGAAGACCAAAACAAAGAAGAGTTTTTATTGGATTTTTTAAACAGAATGGGGATTCCACCAGAGAAAGTCAATGTGACCACTGAATGTCCATGTTTTGAAAGTTAGTGGAGAAAAGAAGACATGGTGCTTTCTAATCCTCCGAGCTGCCCGGAGAAGAACGGGCTGCTTTAGGAGGTTAAGGGGAACGGTTTAGGGATGTCAATGGAGCATTCTTGTCCAGCTGTGGCGGGGACTAACTGACCTCTGAGGTCCCTCACAACACCCTCTCCAAGTGGGATGCTGTGAGTCTAAGCTTAAAAAGAAGGAAGATTCCCCAAAGATGTATTCACTGTGATTTTCAGAGATGTTATTGATAACATTTTACTTTTTGCATTAAAATTACCTTTGTTGACAGAGAGCTAATAACCCTCCAAGCTGGAGTTCTACTTACTAAAGAGTGAAAGATAAGGACATTTAAGTCTCAGAGATTTAGTCAAGAACATGCCACAAATACAACAATGGAACAAGGTACAAACGTATCAGCAGGGACTTGGATCATCATTCATTTGCACAAGCTAAAATCACTGTTTTTGCCTCTTAAGAAAGGCTCTCACCTAACAGACATATCCTCCGTGATGTAATAGATTTCTCGGACCATCACTTTTCCAGAAAGGACAGAGAAAGAAAATGAACCTGTTGGAAGGAAAAGGGCAAAACAAAAAGAGTCATCTTCGGGATGTAACTTCATTATGAGTCTCCCCCCCCACAAAAAGACATTAAAGACCTTCAAAATAAATTCTTCATTTTCTGTATTAGTTCATCTTCTTTCCTATTTTACTGAAATTGTAAAACAGTCAAACTTTCACTAATTCAGAGTAAATGGAAATGCAAGTCTGAATTACTGTAAAGACAAAGTTATTTTCAAAGAGATTAAAATCTATCACCTTCTCAAGAATGTCCAGAAATTAACATTTAAACTAGGTAAGAATGTCCTTTCACGAAAGTCCTTTAGCACCGAGCCTGCTCCAGTGGAAGGTAAGAAGAAGGCACTGAAGGGGGCGTCGCCAGCCCAAGGGCAGCTCTGGCCCCGCTCTCCCATTAACCTGGCGC
The DNA here is from genome assembly GCA_028627135.1 of Pseudochirops cupreus. Taxonomy (NCBI): domain Eukaryota; kingdom Metazoa; phylum Chordata; class Mammalia; order Diprotodontia; family Pseudocheiridae; genus Pseudochirops; species Pseudochirops cupreus. Next base: position 199,826,659 of record CM053583.1, read on the forward strand.
AGGGCGCGTGTGTCCCATCACGGCAGCTCCAGGAACCTCAGTCTCTACATCAGCGATGCAGACGCAGGGCTGGACAATTCCTAACGCCCCTCTGTGTCCTCGGGTGGCATCATCAAAGTAACACTGCCCTTCCCAACCACAGCATGATGCTGCGCACTAAAGGCCTATTTCCAAATTGGCGATAAGGGCGTGCTCCACTGGGCTGCTGCTTATCGCCTCCAATCCAGTCACCTGCTGCTCACGGCCATCATCAACCTTATTCTCTATACAAATGATACACAGGAAATTACAGCTGAGACCAGAATGACTTCACATTATTAAGGCTTACCAAGTCAATAGTTAAGGACTTGGGATATGCTTCTAAATATTTTTTTTCCCCTTAAGACAGGGACCTCACTAACGTTCATGCCTCACCAAGTCGTAATTTCTTTGGGGTGAGTATTCAGACCACCAAAGGTCTCAGGTCCTCTAGATCTCAGATGGCAGCCTGGGAGAGGGGCTTTCACCCAGCGGCAGCCAATCTGCTGAGCAGTCTTTCCTAAGTAGGCTAATTCCTGAAGGACCCGTAAACAGACCATGGAGAGGCCCACACAGGTCTTTCCAGCTTGGCAGCAGCAGCTGAGAACCTGAGCTTGGACTCTGAGCGGGGACATCAGCACACCAAAAGGAGGCACCAGATGAGGACTTCTGGATTACACCGAAAAGAAAATGTGGTTTTAACTAGGAAAAATGTAGCGATGTTAAGAACCACCCCCTCTCCCCATAAAAACTTTAATGACTGGTTTAAAATGATTTTTACTACACTATGAATATAGGACACAGAGATTGAATTTTTCTCAAATTGTCATTGAAATGAAAAATCTTTATGATAAAATGTATAAATCAAAAGCATTTTTTAAAAATTGACTTGATCATGACCATTTAAATTTCTAGATCTAGAAGAGCAATTTTTAAAAAAGGTTTTTCCAAGGGATGAAAGATGTAAATTTTCAAGAAAACAGCTCTGACAGGGTACTTTTTTTGCTGACTCTCTACAGGGGCTCTTTATTCTCTAACCAAACTTGGACTCGGTTCTGGTTTCTCTGTTCTAAACAACTTGGAAGTTTTTTTTTAGCTCTATTAACATAGACTGAGCAGCTTTTCCTTTGTTAATCAGCACCCAGGGAACAGGCTTTCAATCCTTGCATCCTGAAGACCTACTTGGACCCCACACCTCCACAATCATCCAGAGATCATTCAGCCTAATCTCTCCTACTGGAGAATATCTGCTCCCCATCTTGGCCTGCCCCTGTCTAGTGGTCCCACCATATCCTTCTCTGTCATTCTCTCAAGTACAACAAAGCATAATAATGAGAGAAGGGGTGAACAATAAGTGGTCCTACTCCAGTGATTATCAAGATGCTGAGGAATGGGCAACTACCACTAAGAAACATGTTGTGCAGGAACAACCCATTATGAAATATAAGTAAAATTTTAAAACAGATGCAAAGAAGCAGCAAGGTTTTATAAAATATACTTTGAATTGAGGAAAGAGTAGAAGGAACAGATCAAGGAATCATAGATTTAAAGGGAAAAGGGTCATCAAGGCCAAGCCCTTCATTCTGCAGATGAGGAAAGGGGGGCCATGAGAGCTTAACTGACTTGCCCAGAGTCACAGATGTAGATGACAATTCAAGAAGAACTTACCAATATGGATGTAGCCATTCTTGTACCATCTGTTAAGAACCAATGTTAAAATAAGTCCAACATTCCGGGAATTATAATAAGTGAGATATATGATCCATCCACAGGACAAAATTGTAGCTGTTAAAAAAAATGCACAAGATTTTCATGCCTTTTGCTTAAATTACCTTCAATTGTACACAGCAATTAAGAAGAAAAGAAGATACTTAAAATACCCAGAAGGATGGCAATTCAACTTATTTTTGCTGTAGTCATTTTTACATGCAATTTTAAAACGGGCCTTCTGAGCCACATGGTGACTCTGGCTTGTCTGCTTTTCTTTCCCTCTCCTTCAAAGATTACTCAGGAAAAACAAAAGGCTGCAAGCAGATCTCCTGAGCAGCCCCAGGCACCGCTTTCCCTCAGAGCCTCTCTCTCCTTTTCCTTGCCCTGCTTCTGCCCTGGCCGACAGAAGCGACTCTGTCCACCCTCCACGCAGCCACGTGCCTGGATCCTAGCATCAGTCCCAAACAGCGTATCCCAACTAGGCTGTGACCATTAAACAAGAAAAAGAAACTTCTCGCGACATTTCATCAACAGGCTGTACCACCAGATGGACAGAAATCAGAGCACCTTCAGCCTAATTAAAAACTCACCTATATCAAATAGAGGTTGCCTTGTACTCCAAGTTTTATCACTAATTAGCTAACAACCTACTTTTAATGAAATGTCACAGAGCAAGACAGCAAAAGTGAGGTTCTAATATGACTACTTCTTCAATGAAAACACAGTTCATAAATACTCCTCTTTATGACGTCTTGAAACCCAAAGCCACAGAATTTTACAACTGGAGAAAGATTTCAGCAGCCGTCTAGGCCAGGATCGGGAAATGACAATATGTGGGCCAAACCTTCCTGCCGCTTGTTTCTGTATGGCCCCTAAGTTAAGAATGGTTTTTACACTGTAATGCGAAATGTAAAGTAAGATCTCACAATACCATGATGATGACTATAATTATTATTTACACGATTAGGTCATGAGCTCCTGTATCTCCAGCAGTCAGCAGGTGTGTCTTACATGCTGACTGACCGAGGTGGACTTCTCTCCCCCTTTCCCACTAGCCACACGGCTTCTGCACTTCCTTCAACTTCTCCATCAAGTCTCCTTCCCCAGGAAAATCTCCTTATCCTGCAAGACTGAGCCTGTCTGATCTTCACAGGCCTCAGGCCCCTCTGCACCTCTGCCCGGACTGCTTCTGTTGAAGGAGGGGGCTCTGCAGCTTTCCTCCCCAGTTCCCACCATCTGTGGAGCTGCCAGTCGTGCCCGCTCCTTACCCCATGCCCACCTTTTAGGCTTCCTTTCTGGCACTGTCTTTCCTCCATTAGAATATAAGCTCCCCAAGGGAAGGGGCCGTCTTTGTTTTCATTTCTGTTCATATCCGCAGTGCCTGGCACAACGTAGGCGCTCAGTGTTTACTGGCTGACAGACTGACTGCAATATGAGGGACAGAAAAGTGGCCAGGGAGTCACGCTTTGGCTGACTTAGACAGTCAGCACATGACGGGTGGTGGACTGCCACGTCCCCCACAGGAGCAATGGTGGTGCTGATCTGATTATGGGTCTATTAAATGCTATTACGTTAATAACATCCGTGGCTCCTATGACACTGTGTTGTCTAAGATGACATTTTTGCAGACCCAATATGGGATATTAGGACAGATGCACTGCTAACTAGGATAACCTCAAGTGTCATACTAACCACATGCATCTGTATGTTGTATATAAGCACGATGTAATTGCCTTAATGGGCTCATTAATGTGTAGGACAAAGTGTGGTCTCTCATTTGCTAAAGTATATAGAGCCTTTGGCCTCAGTGCCATAAGGAAAATAAATAAACAAGAGAACTGGCTCTAAGCTGTGATTAGTGAAACTTGTTGTTTGAGGTAAAAGGCATTTGGGACCATAACGAAATAAAGTTTGAATTTCGGTATAGTTGCCTTCATTAAATGCCACAAACTACTCAGAGGGAGTGTGATCCTATGCTGTTAAATACCAGTGGAAGTCTACATCTGGTAAAGGCCAAAGGGGCAATCTTAGCCTGGTCTGGGATGGGACCCCTTCTGGCTCAGCTTACCCATGAAATTCCTTTGAAAAGGAATGCTTCCCACCTATTCCTGAGTCTAGCTGTGAGGTGGTATGGATGGATACTGTGACTTTAACTGAATTTAAATAGACCCAAGGATGTTTTATCCTGTCATATTTGCAATGTCATATGTCCCTGCTTATCCCTTCTATAGCAAGTTTCTATGATCGGAGCAAGTAGTCAGTAAAAGATACGAACCATCTTGTTCTGTGGTTAACAAACGTAAAGAAATGCTGAATAAACTGAATAATGGTTTTGAGGGATTTGGAAAGACAG
>CM053583.1:199830839-199879105 GCA_028627135.1 Pseudochirops cupreus
CATGGCTAGGAAACTGAACCATCTCTATGCATCTTTGGTATTAAATCATGCTTCTGTGAGCCCCTGTCAGCCCTGACTGACAGCTCCAGCTTGAATATCCCTGCTCCTGGGTGAACATCTGAGCCAAGGGACCTGGAAAAGATGACATCAGATGCAGATGGCATCTCCAGCTTCTCCAAAAATCCAGGCCTGCACAGGAACTGCTATAGTTTTAGCTTATTGTTTTGTGTTCTCATTGTATTACCTTGATCCTCCTTACTGTTAGAAAAGATGTTTTGAAAGTCTTATGTGACAATTTCTGAAGGTTTGCAGAGTTTTCAATTGATTATTGCTAAATTGATGTATTGAGTTGTAAAGCAGAACAGTTCTTGATGTTTCAACATGAATTTGTAGCTATTCCATGAACTAAGCAAAAGTTAACATTTGTAACTGAGTGTATATGTAAAAGATTCAATTTCTGAAGTATCTTTCTTCCAAAGTGAATATAATCAGAGAATAGACAAGCTTTGTGAAACAAGGATGTACATCTGCTATTCAGTTATGAGGTTTAAGTCAGAAACCTCTTTTTTTTAAGGTCTACAGTTATGTTAGTGAAGAACATCTTATGAGGTACCTAGTCTATGTGGCATGAAGAAACAGAAAGGACAGTTAAATAGTCTGAGTAATGGATTATACTAGCCCATGCTCACTCTACTTCTGGTCATTTTCCTATTGCTTCTGGCTCTAGTTTGTTTACTCTCTTTGCTAGATTTGTGTAACTTCTAGGCTCAGCAACCCTCCACTTGCAGATGATGGCTCAGGGTGAATACCAATCACTGCCTGAAGTAATTACCCAACACCCTTTGGATCTGGTGTCTGCTAAGTTCCGGACATTGGCCGCAGCCCCCTGCCCCCTTGACTGATGGACCCCTGCAGGGACAGCTCTACGACCTTTTCCAGCATGAAGCAGCTCGGGAAGCTGAGACCTTCGTCCCTTGTCCCCAAATGAATTTGAGTCTTATCTGTTAAGAGGGAATAATGCAGTGCCCCTCTAACATTTTGGGGTGCCTTTGTAACACTGTTGTAACCTCAGTTTGTAAAATTTCACTTGTGTTCGAGTACTTATATATGTAACATCAGTTTGTAACAAGCCTGTGCAATTAAGCTGTAAAAGTCACACTTTCCTTCAACCATAAAGGCATTAACTCTGCCTCTCCCCTGCCCCCAGCCTAAAAGTCTTTTTCCTGAGCTACCAGCCTGCCTAGATAGCTTCCCACGAACACATCATCCAAGCATTTAATTGACAAATGCTTAGTTTAGAGATCTCCTTTGTCCTTTGTGGCCAGCTGCATCTAGAAACCTTGAACAACATTATCAGAAAGATGACTCCCTCCCAAGACGAGACCTCCTGAATCCCTAATCAGTCTAGCTTCCAAACTTGGCATCTCTTAAAACAACCAAGCCTATCCTCCCAATAAGCTATGTTGGACCTATGTCACTCATCCTTGACCAGAAGTTACCTAGTGACGTGTCAAGGCAAAAACCACACCTCTCCCTCCCCTCCCCTCTGATTTCTCCAAGTGAATTATGGGCAATGCATCTGCACAATTAATATAGAAAGTGCATGTTCCTTTAAGCACCAACTCCTCCCAAACTCTACCCCCACTCACCTGGCTAGCATAATTAACCCTTCTGCCTTTGTCTGACCACCTCCCTCCTCTGGATTTTTCAGTGGTTGGACTGCCCGCTTCTTGTGAGAGTCTAATAAACAGACCTTTCTCTACTTTCACCTTGAGACATCTCTGAGTAATTGATTTAGGGATCTCTATATCCCACACATTAACATTAAATGGGGACAGTGAGTAGTATATTAACACAACACTATAGGTAAGCACAGAGCTGCATCTACATACAGCCAGTATCCATTTTTGACCCAGTGAGGTACTGCGTCAGGTAAAATATCATTTAAAATGTCAGCTAACCTGGAAGGTTTTATTTCAATGTTTTTAGCCCCAAATCCAAATGTGATTTAAACTTTTCCCAAAGTAAAGCACAGTCACAGAATCAGGTATTTGCTAGATCATTTACCTCTTGCTCTAAATAAACAATCATGAAGAACTTAATGGTCTTCCACAAATTATACTTGTGGATTAAAGTGTTGACTGCAAACAAAACTCCGTGCTCCTTTCTGGTACTATCAATGTACTTTTTGTGACTCAGTGTGGGGAATACAACAGGACCTGGTAGAAGCCCTTCCACCCCTTCTCTCAGAACAATTCTTAGGCACTCCTGGAGTCAGACTTCTCAGAAAAGGCATAATCAGAAGAAGAATTAAAAGATTTCCTCAAGCAAAGATTCAGCTAAGAAAAAATTATAACATCTTAGTATATGTGTTTCCTGCATTTAACAATGCACCTAAAACAGGGTAAAGTAGAATAAGTCTCACTTACCAACGAGAAGCCATACTACATTGGAGTTATGTTCTGTTAGAAAATCTTCCAACTGAGTGATGCTTGGGACAAAGCTATCATTTTTCCTTTGATCCATTGTGAGAATCAGCATCTACAGGGCTAAAGGATTTCAAAGTTTTAAAATTTAGGAATACACAATGACTAAAGCTCAATAAAATCATGTAAGGAGAAAATGATAAAACAGGCTAAACTGTATTTGATCACATTTTGTTTTTCATAATGAATATTATGTGAATATTAAAAAGATTGTAAATGGAAGAAAAGAAAGTGGACTGTCTATATAGGGACAGAATTGCTACTGCTAAACCCAAAAACACAGCCTCAGTTTAAATACAGCCTTAGGCAAGTGATGTATCAACTTGTACAAAACATTTTCTGTTTAGTCATTAAGACTACTCTCTAACAAAGCCACAAAGCAGGATAACAAGTTAGATGATAATGTGACCAAGAGCATTAAGAAACTGTCATAGAATGCTTAATATAGCTAAGTGCTTTTAATCCTACTAAAAGCGAGTCAACAAGCATTTATTAAATTACTAAGGCTACTATGTGTAAAGTACTATGCTAGGCGAACCAAAATAGCTAATAAAACAAATCACCCAGTTTTGTTAAGTAGTAATAAAACTAAATTAAGTCCAGAAGAACAGCTGCCAAATAGAAAAGATTATTTGGGGAGCAATTTGAAGGGTGCTTGAAGACCTTTGGGCCAAAAGGCATTCTGATGTAATCTGAAGCAAGTAGCAGGCATAGACTGACATGGAATAGTTAGTGAAGCTAGTGCTGGATCAAGATACAGAACCCAAGATACTTGTTTTGAGAATCTTTTGAGAGGAAGAGTAACGTGGTGGGAAAAAGTGGCCTTGGTGTCTGAATTCTGGGTGGAGTGTTGGCTCCATTAGATGCCAGGTCTGTGACCTTGCACAAGCTACTCAATGTCTCTGAACATCCTTAAACTATAGAACAGAAATAAGAACAATTTCACTTCTACCTGACAGGGCTGTTGTGATGGTATAATGATGGTATTTCATAAAGCTCTGTATAAATGCTACTACAATGAATATTCATGTTATTCATCTTCATAATGGTAAGCGCTTATTAATGGCTGATCCATGGTTCTTAACTCCTGTCTGGCACCCTGTGCCCTGTGTAATCTGATGCCTCCCTACCATTATTCTAGCCTTACTTAGACTACTCCCCTTCATACGCTCCAACCTCTAACTACAATGACTAACCTCCTGCCACCCAAACAGGTTTTCATGCTATTACACTTAGGCTTCCAAAGTCTGCCATGCCTGGAATGTTCTCCTCCTCCCTACCCTTCCCTTACTTGCTGAATTACCACCCGTCCTCTAAAGGCCAACGATATCTCCTCCAGCAAGCCTGGCCACATTCCCATTCCAAACCCTCTAAGTGATGGCATTCTGCCTTGGACCACCAGAGCACTTTTATTTTATCATTCTCTAGTGTAGTTCTCCTGTAATTTGGGACCGCATGTACCTAGAACAAGTCCCATCAGGACAAGTATGCCATCTTAATTAAATCTTGTACCTCTCCAGCTCCTAGCACAGTGTTCTGTACACAGAAAAGGCTTGGTAAGCTCCTATACTTTATAGGCTTTTTAGCATCAATGACTGTTGTGCTTTGTCAAAGACTCTTTTCTTCATTTACTTAGATAATTCATATAGTTTGGAATGTTGTTTTTAACATGATTAATTAGGTTGGTTATTTTCTCAAAATAAAACATCCTTGCATCACTGGTATAAATCCAACTTAGTCATAATAAATCACTTTTTTAAAAAAATTGATTACTGCATTCTTTTGCTATGATTTTATTTAAAGTTTTTGAATCATTTCGCAGTAATGATTTTGGCCTAAAGTTCTCCTTCCCTGTTTTCCCCTCCTTAGCTTAGCTATTAAGACTAGATCTCATATGAACACTTCTCAGTTTCTGAGAATCTGAAGACTACAAGTGTTAGCTGTTCTTTAACAGCTGATAAAATTCTTTTGTAAATACATCTGGTCACGTTCCCTCCCCAATCTCCACGCTTTGGTAGCTCCTTTACAATTCTATTATTTCCTTTATTGAGTTCAGATGACACTCTCTGTCAGGTGGAACAGTGTGTATTTTCAAAGGCGCACTTCTGTTTCTCTCCTGTTCTAGGCTTTGCTGACAGACACTTGCATACCGGCTGTTCTGCTCATTCTTTTCATTGCTTCTAATTCTGCTGTGAGTTCACCTTGTTTATTTTGTTGACTTTCTAATCTCTTCTTTTTAACCAAATTAGCTAAAGGTTTATCCATTTTGTTAGTCTTTCCCAAGCCCCAGACAAGCCTTGCTTATAAGGGTTGTGGTCTTTCTGGTTACGATTTCTCTCTCTCTCCCCTATTTTCAAGACGACTTCTTTAACATCTATCCTGCGTTTATTTCTTGGCTTTCTAATTTGTACAAGTCACTTTCAGTTGGTTAATCCTCTCTGCTATTAGCTGAATGATACTGTAGGTGTATAATTTTTCCTCTGATAATTTTGCGCATAGTTCTAGAAATGCTAGCAACAGCAGTAAGAGGAGGAAAAGAAATTAAAGGGAAAAGGTAAAGAGGAGTCAAAATTATTCCTATTTGTTGATTTAACTAGAAAATTCTAAGGAATCACAACATAAAATAACTGAAACAATGAATAGCTTCAATAAAGTTGCAGGTTACAAAATAAACCTAGAAAACAACATCCTGTCTATGTAATAATAACAAAATCCAGGAGGTAAAACTGGAAAGAACATTTTTACTGAAAATAACTCAAAACCCATAAAGTACCTGGGAATCAATCTACAAAGCACACTCAATACTTGAAAAGACTCAATTATAAAATATTCCTTAAAGAAATGAAGAACGGGGATGGTTAGGTGGCTCAGCGAATAGAGGCCCTGGAGTCAGGAGGACCTGAGTTCAAATCTGACCTCAAACACTTAACACAAAAAACTAGCAGTGTGACCTTGGGCAAGTCACTTAACCCCAATCATCCTACCTTCCGCCCTCCAAAAAGCAAAAAAAAGACATGAAGAACAACTTAAGTGACCCCTCAGCCATCACATCCTTTTCTGACACTGCCTCTGATACCTTCTCCTCTCTTGGTCTTCAGGACACTGCTCTCTGCTGGTTCTTCCCCCGCCCAGCAGCCCATTCCTCAGTCTCTTTTACATTTAGTCTCCTCTTCATTTAAGTCACAACCAGTAATCCCAGGGATCCACTTCTTGGGCCTTTCCGTCTGCCCACATATATATTTAACCCTGTCTGGGTTGCAACTTCCTTAGCTTTTGTCTTTTCCAGCTTGGCAATACAAGCCACTGACTTTGGACCCACAATACTGCCATCCCAGTGACAATGCCATATCTGTCATCATATCTGTCATTATAATTGATTCTGAAGCTTCCACTAGCTTAGCCAGGCTCCCTTGTCTTCAGTGTAAACCTGCATCAAGGCAAGCTTATGCAGGTCCTTCTATGAACTAAGTGAACCCGTCTGGCTGTACCTTTGATAATTATTACCTTGGACAACACAAGAAGGAACCCTCATTTCCCAGCTCAAGGCAGCTAGGAAGACCACTAGCTCACTGGGGTCGATGTGATACACAGTGACTATCAACTGAGCTTTCTTGTTTTACCCCCTGAGGAGAGACTGTTAACATCTGCTCTGAGGTCAGGGGTCTCTTGGTGGGGGCACTCCCCTTTGCCTGCAGCTTTTTGCTTAATTCGAGCCAGAAGCCTTTTTTTCTTTTCTCGCTTTGTTTCGGGTGTGTAACTGTGGGTGATGCAAAGTCTAAGTGAGCAGGTTAACTGCTAGTGGCACTTTCAAATGCTTATAAAGGACAGAACTTTGATGTTGCAGTCTGATGTATCATGGCAATGACAAAGCAAGTGATGTCCTATTTTGCTTGGAGATCTCATTAGATCTTACAGAATTATCATCTCTATGCAGATGATTCTCAGATCTACTTATCCAGCCCTAACCTCTCTCTTAATCTTAGTTTTGTGATATCTCTAACTAAAGGTCCAACTGACATCTTAAACTCAACATGTCCAAGACCGAACTCATCATCTTTCCCCAAAAAAACACTCTTCTTTCCAACTCTCCTATTGCTTTCTAGGGCACTACCCTCCTCCCTCGTCCCAGCTCACCACCTAGGTGTCTTCTTCTTCATTTCTTTCACCTCCCACATCCAATCAGTTGTCACGTCCTGTCATTCCTACCCTTGAAAACAACTCTCATATCCACAGCATCCTTCTCTCCTCTAACACTGCCACCATCCTGGAGCAGGAGCTCATCACTTCAAGCCCAGGCTATTTTTCAAAATGCAGTTTCATTTTTTTATTTTTTAAAATGCAATTGTTATTTCTCAGTACAAATGTTCCTTCCTACCTCTTCCACTCATTGAGAAAACAAGATTTATGTTATAAATATGTATAGTCAAGCAAAAAACAATTTCTCATATTAGCCACATCTAAAAAAACAAAAGAATACATTTCAACCTGCACTCTGAGTTTATGACCTTTCTACCTGGAGCTGAATACCATGTTTCATCGTGAGTCCTCTGGAACTGTGGTTACTTAGTTTGTTCATCAGAATTCCTGTCTTTCAAAACTGTCTTTCTATTGTGGCACTGTCTCAATATTGCAGTTGCTATATAAAATGTTCTCCTGGTTCTGCTTCCTTCCCTTTGGCTGGATCCATACAAGTCTTTCTAGATTTTTCTGAAATGATCCCTGCCATAATTTCTTACAGCACAGTAGCATTCGGCAGCCTTTTCTCATAGCTGTTGCTTTCAATGCATGTCCAATTATTAACCTGCTCGTTCTCTTTTTTACTGATGCTTGCAGCATTTAGAGATAGAACTTTTCTCTCAAGTACATACATTGACTGCATCCCCAAATTTTGGCATGTTGTCTTATAGCTGTCATTTAGTGAAACTGTTTCTATGATTGGTTCTTTGACCCATCCATTCTTTATGATTTAATTAATTTTCAATTATTTTTAATCTTTACTTCAAAGATCCTTTATTGAATGTAATTTTTATTGTATCATGATTAGTAGAATTTCTGTATATTTCTGCTTTTCTGCATTTGTGAGATTTTTAAAGTAATACATAGTCAATTTTTGTAAAAGTGACATCCAGAGTTGAAAAATAAGGATATTTCTTTTGATTCCCATTCAATATTCTCTAAAGGTCTATTGTATCTAATTTTTCAAAATTCTATTCAGGTCCTTCATTTCTTTGTTGCTTACTTTTTTATTGTTGTTAAATTAATCTAAGTCTGAAGGGGCAAACTAAAGTTCCCCACTTATACAGTTTTACTCTTTCTCCCTGTTATTCATTTTATTTTTCCTTTAAGAATTTAGATGCTGTCCCATATATGCAGAGAATTTATATTAATTCATAGTCTATTCAGCAAAATATAGTTTTATTTTAATTAGGTCTGTTTTTGCTATTGCTTTCTTGAGGTATTGAGTTTTGTATTATTCCAGGATCTCAGGATCAGATCAGGTCGGGGGACCTACAAGCTTTCAGGGTTTTCAAAGTTGTATGATCTGGACAAAGCCTGCTGCCTGCCCTCCTGGTCTGTGCTCCACAAGTTCCTAACCCAGGTTTTGGTCTTTAAAAGACCTGTCATTCTGTCCTTGGTTGGATGTTTCAGTCAACTGTTACAGGACTTAGGCACTATTAGCCATCTGGGAAGCTCTACAGATTCAGAGAACCAAACCACAAGCTCTCCTTAGGTATGGGAGTCCTGCTCTGGTTCCACTACAGGCTTTAGTCTGGACTGGAGGTTAGAACTGAGTCACTGCTCCAATACAGCATCAGAACCACACAGGCACTGTTTGTTTTTATTCGTCAGTACGCAGCCCTACAACTGTGACCACTGCCCTTTGCCCTGCCTAGGCACAGATCTCCTCCCTTGGTGTGCTCTGAACCTGTACTAGAACTTGGTAGTGAGTAACAGGGCTACCAGAAGGCACCCTTTGTGCTGTCTTAGTTCAGGGACCCCTAAGACTTCTTCCTGTCTCATGGCCCTGGGGGTTCCCCATGCTGTACAATCTGGTCCTCTTTCAGTCCCCGTGCAATGTAGTGTTTGGTCCTCGGCACGGTGTGCTCCCTGACAAGACCCCAGCCCCAGTAGTGTCTGCAGACCTTTCTTTCCCCCTATGCTGACTGAACTGGGCTGGAAAATTAACTGTGATTTTTTTTTCTTGCATTTCCCGATCAAGAGCCAGCTGGGCATATTTTCTAGATCTTTGTTGGGCTGTATTAAAGGAGCTGAACTGTACTTCTTCCTGTCACTCTCATCTCCTGACTATGCCTCTGTAATGGCAAAGCAATTTGAATATCTTCCCTGCCCCTTAAAGGGCCGCAAGTGGAACCCAAGAGGAGGGGCCTGATTGGGGGAGGCTTGTTTTTCAGGAAGGTCCATACCTTTTGTTACTTTGTAATTAGGCAATGGGTCACGAAGGTTGTGATGTCTTCTGACCCTGAATAAGGGTATATATACTCTGAGGTAAGGTTTTGCTTTGGGGCTCACGTATGGGAAGAGTTGTGTGATTTGGCCAGATGAGACTGAGCAGCCATTGAGCTCCCGGCTTTGAAAACACAGATACTGGTGCTTCTCTCTCTGGTAACTAACAATGTATGTATGAAATTGTCATACAGGTAGAAGCCCTGTCTGTCTGTTGAATTGTGCTATTTTCTCTGTCCGTATTTTTTGTCTGCTTGTAATTTCTGTCTGTATTTTCTGAAGTTCAGGGTGCTGACTTTTTCCCTTGAACTAAGTGAATGATATATGTATATGCATGTGTGTGTGTGCATGCATGTGTGCATTTAATTAAAGATTGTTGATCCCTTTAAAGTTGCTTTCCTTTAGTAAAGCAGATCAAAGAACCTGTGCTAGCAGCCATCCTGGGGATGCTAGGGTGCTTGCTGTTACAGCCTCCCATGTCTGGACAGCAGCAGCCTACTAGCACAGGTCTGACTAGGTTACCCCTCTATTCAGTAAACTCAGGATCAAATATAAAATCCTCTGTTGGGCATTCAATGTCTTTCACAACCTGGCCCTCTCCTACCTTTCCAGTTTTCCTTTTCCATTCTCTCCACTATGTATTCTGTGATCTGGTCTCACCTAAAATCTGACATTCTAACAAGAAGCCTTTCCGCATTCTAGTGCCTTACCTCAGCTGAATATGTTCAGTTTATCAAGTGTTGCATTTTATTTCCATGTCGCTGTCTGAATATTGTCCTTCCCATTAGACTGTGAGCTCCAAGAGTGGAAACTGGTTTTGGCCTTTCTTTGTATCCCTGGTTTTGGCCCAGTGCTTGGCGCACAGTAGGTATTTAATAAATCCTTGTTGTTGACTAACTTTTAAATAGTCAAAGAAATTTTCAGTGCTTATTAGTGGGCCTGCCAATTAAAAAATGTCAATACTACTAAAGTTAATTTATAGATTTAATGCTTTACCAAAAACCCAAAGGATACTTTACAAAGCTAGACCAAATACTAAAAGGAGTCATTTTGAAGAACAAAAGATCTAGATTATCAAGGGAAATAATTAAAAAATAAGGTAGGAAGGAAAGGGAAATAGTACTTCCAGACCTCAAACTATATTATAAAGCAGCAGTCATGAAAGCGATGTGTACTGGTTAAAAACCAGTAAAGAAGATCAAGGAAACAGGGAAGACAAGGAAGAATAAAAAATAAATGAACTCAGTAACTCAGTGTTCAATAAACCCCAAAACATCAATTACCTAAGAAAGAACTCCCTATGTGAGAAAATCAGAAGGGAACCTGGAAGAAATGAGGCTTAGATTAACCTTTCATAATGTATTTCAAAACTGATATGTGTATGATCTGAAGATCATACCAAAGAGAAGTTTATATCCCCTTCATATCTATAGGTAGAGGAAGAATTCTTAACCAAATACTGGAAAGAGGCAGTTACAGAAGAATAAATGTATAATTTTGATTTCATTAAATTGAAAAGCTTCTGCAAACAAAAACTGACGCATCTAGGATAAGTAAGAAAATAATGAACTGTGAAGAAAATGTGTCAGATAGCTTTGATAAGAGTTTGATACCGCACAGGTACAGACAATAGACAGAAACCTTTGAGACCAAGAGCCACTCCTAACAAACAAACTGTCAAAAGATTTGAACAAACAGTTCTCAAAAGAAAAATGACAAGTTATTAAGAACCATGGGAGAGAATGCTCCACATCACTAATAATACGAGAAATGCAAATCAAAACACGGAACTCTCACCTCACGCTCACAAAATCGGTAAGAAGGCAGAAGAAGACAGCAATCAGTGCTGGAGGGGTTGTGAAAAGACAGGCATATTTATAAATGCATTTCTGACAAAACTACAAATTGGTACAACTAGTCTGTAGAGCCATATGGGATTATGCAAATAAAGTGACTAAAATGTCCAATACTCTTTTGACCCAAAGATTTCACTGCTATATACTCAACATACACCAAAATACTTAGAACAGTATTTTTTGTGGTTGAACGCAACTGGAAACAAAGCAGATGCCATTTCCATCAATTAGGGAATAAGTAAACAAACTGTGGTACGAGAACGTAATGGAAAAGTATGGCTCTGTAATAAAAAAATGAACATGATAAATACAGGGAAGACACTCACATAAATTGATGCAAAATGAGGTAAGCAAAGTCAAGAAAACAATATATAAAATTACTATAACAATGTAAACAGAAAAAACACAAAATAATTGAAACTGAATGCTATGAAATTAAGAATTAGCCTGGTTCAAAAAAGATGCTTTCCCCAGCTCCCATGTAGAGGTGGAAGGCCATGGATGTGGAATGTTAAATTTAATACCAGATTCATTTAATACACTAACTGGTTTTGCTAACTTTTTTCCCCTTACTTCCCTTTAAAAAACATTCTTCGTTATGACGGATGGCTCTCTGGGAGGGGTAGAGGAAATGCAGGGGGAAATGTAGGCAAAGAATAAACAGGAGATGCCATTAAAAATCTATTTTTAAAAAAAGAACAGTGAATAAGGGCACTAGACTTGGACTCGAGCAAACCTGGCCTCTACTATGACATGACTAGGCACATCACTGCCTCTGGACATCACCTTCCTCATCCAGAAAACGAGGCATTTGACCAAGACGAGCAATTCTCTTCCAAATCTAACATTCTATGGTTAAAGGACTGCACAGAATTACACAGAATCTTAAAAACTAAATTCTTAAAGTGTCAAAGCAACAGAAAAGCCATCAATAAATCAATTTCTAAATATTTTACCAGGTGATAACCAGCACACATTTTTGAAAATAAGGCTGAAAAAAGCAACCAAGAATATCACCAACTACCAACTGAAATAAATATTTCCCACATATGCATTATCTTTCTGTGTTCTCATCGTACAAATTAAGGTTGTCTTCATTAAGAGTATTAGTAGAAAACAAGGAAGCTTTTACAAGCAGTGTAAAAAGGGAACAAGGAGGCCTTTGCAAGCAGCTGGTAACAATGGACCACATCTTTACTGTTCCACAAACGACTTAAAGATGTAAAGAATACAAGATCCCATGGTGTTTGTTTGCTGATTATGAAAAAGCCTTTGATTTGGTAGAACAAAACTGCTACATTAAGGCTGTCTTCCAGTAAAATGTCTTCTATCTCTGTAACAGGAAAACCATTCAAGATTCCTTGAAAGATACTACAAAAGAAATAGCCCTTTTAACCACCCTTTGATCATAATCTTTAGGTAAGGCATAAAACAGGAGGATGTATGTTTACCACTCTAAGAATTAAGGGCTCCAGCACAGAATGGTGAGGTCGTCCAGACGCTCTTCCTTGTTGCATCAAGCCCTGGAATATGGCACTATCTCCTGGAAGAAATCTAGAACCACTGAAAAGAGTCTGGCTAGGCCCATAAGACAGGAAACATCACACACTCTTAAGTACATGTATCTGGGACAGACTAATCCCCCAATTTCTCTCAAAAGCAACACAGTCCTTCCAGTCACCTAGGTTCATACAAAAGCAACGCACTCTCTGCACTCAAGTAGACATTCCACTAGGGAGATCAAACCTGCTAGCCCTTACTCAATTCCCTCCATCACTACAAGGGTAACAGTGGAGTACTCTAAGTACTCTGACTGTCCAGCTGGCATGCCCCTTGCCACAAGACCAATCCATCTTCTTGTCCTGTCATAGAATCCCTTGACAGTGACCTCCCTCCTTTTCTTATCCACAGATGCTCACTGCTCACACCCACCACACAGCTCTCTATGGAACTCTTTGTTACAGGCATCTTTAGCTCTTAGGAGGCAGTGGTGGGCCACATCTTGCGGCCATGCAGCAGCATCAGTAAAATGCTAGTACTGAAAAGATGGGATGTTGCTTTCATGGGAAGCTTGGGGTCAATAAAAGAGCTGGGCAATGCCCTGAAAGCAAGCCAGTCTGCTGTCTCCTTTCCAACTCCTGAGCTCAGCTCCTTTCCATTTGCATGCTCTCACAGATTTCCAGACTGACAGACGAGCACTAGAGGAGGTCCATTCAAATGTACACTGACACTCTGGATCCATTTGATTCTCTCCTGGGTGGACAGACATACCAAACCCTTTCGAATGAGTCCAGGTCTCTCCCAGGAGGATCTGAAATGTCCTTGAGGATTGGGGCAACCAGCACACTGCCATCTCAAACAAGAACATCCTGGAAGAGCCTACTACCCACAGGGCTATCAAATGCTCCTCAATATGGGCTCTGCACCGGATCTCTGTCAGAGTGGCTACTACCCTCAGTGACCGAACATCTCCCTCTTCTATGGCTCACCTGCTTATTACCAAAGGATCACTGACCAGGGCTATTTCTGCCACTATAGCTTCCAAAGACTCTGGAATGATTTCTGTGTATATTGGAATACACAATATGCAATGGTATGTGGATATAAAAGAACAAATACAGGACACATACCAAATAATTACATCGTGAATGATACCTCAATAAACAAATGGATAAAGACTATGAACAGACAGTTTTCAAAGGAAGAGACACAATCATGAAAAAAATGCTATAATTAAAAAAATGCAAATTAAAGCAGCTTTAAAGTTCTACTCCAAAACCACCAAAAATTATAGGTTTCTTTGTCATTCAATTGGCAAAAACGACAAAAGAAGAAAATGACAAATGTTGGGGGAACCGTGGGAAAACAGACACAGGAATGCACTGTTGGAGTGTGCAATGGTCTCGCCACTCCAGAAATCAACGTGGAACTGTGCCCTCAAAGCCACTGAACCAGGATCCTCTGACTCGGTTGTACGACTACTACTGGGCTTATGCCCCAAAGAAATCCAAGGAAAGAGGGTGGAAAAAAGACAGATGTTGACAAAAAGAGCTTCTATGCATGGTAGCCCCAAATTGGAAGCTAAGGACCTGTCCAGCAGGCTCCAACACCACTGCCTCTAGGATAGAACAGAGACTCCTCTGATAGTCACTTCCTGCTCCTCACACGCCAGCTCCCACCAAATGCTCTGGCCTCATCTATGACATTCCCCTTCCTCTCTTCATGTGCGGCCAGACTGGCCTCCTTTCAGTTCCTCACCCAGTGCCTCTGCAGTGGCTGTCCACCATGTCTAGACCAGGGCTTCTTCCACATTTTCCACTTGCAACCCCTTCAGACCCCCACAGGGGTCGCCACTCGCAGTTTAAGCAGCCCTAGTAGAGAACATTCTCTCCTCACCTCTAAACCCCAGAACCCCTCTTTTCCTTCAAGACATTACTCAAGTACCACCTTCTACATGAAAGGCTTTCCTGACTAGCCCCAATGACCCGCATTTATTTTATATTTACTCTTTGTACATTTTCACATGTGCTTCCTGTCTCTCCATGGAGCATACCAACTCCTTTAGAGTATGGCTCTCTAGCAAAGTGTTTGGCACATGCACTTGCAGCCTAACTGAATCAGCAGGTTTCCTCCTCAAATCATCTTGCATTTACTTATCTGCAGACAGACTGAAGAGCCCCCTAAAAAAGGAGGCTCCTTAAAGGCAGAAACTTTTTCAGTTGTGTACTTGTCACCCCCCATCCCAAATACAATTCCTTGCACGCGCCGGGTCCTTAACAAATGACTGCTGAATTCAATAGGCTAATTGGAGAAAAAATGCAAAAGAATGGCTAAACACTGAAGTTTCTAACCTAAGAAACTGGATGGAAGGCTTGTGGCAACAACCAAAATGGATGGGATCATAAGGAAGAACAATTTTGGACACACTGTGTTTGAGGTGCCGACGGACATATAAATGAAGATGCATTCTTGGCAGATGTGAATGAGTCTGCATCTTAGAAAAGGCTAGAACTGCAGACAAAGATTATTTCTGGTTATTGCTGTTGCCGAAACTTGAAAAATAAAATAAAATGAGATTTCAATATATTAGCATTATTTTATAGATTCGAAGAAGACTTCACAACTTTTAATGTTTACGTGCTCTATACTGCAAAAAAAGTGGTCTAAAAGTGATCAATCAACAAGCATTTTTAACACCGACGTGCCAGGCCTGAGGATACCATTTTTTAAAAATTAAAAACAAGACAGTTCCTGCCCTTGTGGGTTTACATACATTTTACTGATCAGAGCCTGATCAGGGTATAGCAAGAAAGGCTGATTCTAGGTCTCCTCGAATTCTCTAGATCTGGGTGCACATGAAGAGGGATGTCGAGATATCTGAGGTTAAGAAACAACAAGCATGAAGGTCCATATGCCAAAGACATCCCCCAAAAAGGGAAAAGGACCTATCTGAGCAAAACTGTTGATAGCAGCTCTTTTTGTGGTGGCTGAGAACTGGAAATCAAAGGGATGCCCGCTAGCTGGAGAATGGCAGAACAAGCTGTGGTGTAGGATTGCAATGGAATATTATTGTGCTTTAAGAAATGACAGGCAGGATGATTTCAGAAAAACCTAGAAAGACTTACATGCACTGATGCAGAGTGAAATGAACAGGACATTGTACAATAACAGCCAAACTGTTTGACGAATTGTCGATGACTTAGCTACTCTCAGCAGTACAATGATCCAAGACAATCCCAAAGCCCAAAGGACTCAGGATGAAGCAGACCATCCTCCTCCAAAGAAAGAACTGATACTGTCTGAATATGGCCTGAAGCAGGCTAGTTTTCACTTTCCTTCATTTTTTCCTTTTATTCGAGTCTTCTTGTATGAAATGACTAATATGGAAATGTTTTATGCAACTGTGCATGTATAACCTATAATGTGATTGCTTACTGACTCAGGAACAGGGAACTGTAGAGAGAGAGGAAAAGTATTTGGAAGTCAAGAGTTTAAATAAAAATGTTTTTAAAAGCTTAATAAAAAACACCACCACAAGAAACAGTAAGCAGAGTTGGAACACTAGTAAGACCATGTAAGCACATGGTTACAAGCTCAATGAATTAGCAACAACGTCATCTCCACAGAGAAGAACCAACTGAGAACACAGAGGGTGGTGCCTATTACAGACAGTGATGGGATTTGTTACAGAGGACTGTGTGTCAAAACCAGACTCAGAAAACGTTACTGGGGCTATCTGAAGTCATTTCCCAGCATTTAGAGCAGTGACTGGGGCCCAGAAGGCACTCAATAAATGGGAACTGATGGATCACCTCTATCCCTCCCCTAGCTAGAGCTGGACAAGGGATCGCTTTCTTCCTCCATCTCCTCTCATGTTTTTATAATGTTTTCTTTTACACTTAGATCATCAATCAATCAATCTGGAATTTATTGTGGTATGGGATAAGAGAAGAGGCTGGCCTAAACCTCATTCCTGCCAAACTGGTTTTCCTAGTAGCTTTTGTCAAACAGGTGGACTTTATTCCAGCTGTTAGTGACATGAATTTATCAAATGAAAGGTTACTACAACCACAGCTTATCTAGTCAATACCTGCAAGACAGAAATGGTTTCATTATATAGAGCCCATAACTGGAATGGTAATAAAAGTGTTGGAGTTATATAACTCATAACAGAAAAAATTAGCCTATTTTCAATGAAGTTTTCTTTCAAGTAGGTGCAAAGTGATTAATATAAAAATCCAATGGAACATCTAGGACTTACTTGCAAAGCACTGAGGTAGTTAAAGGGAACAATACATTTAGAAAATAAAGTTTATCTTTTGCTTAAATCACTAGGATCGGACTGCTACTCATAAAAATAACTACAAATCACAAGGAAGGAGAAAGAAAAACTCATTTCAACATGGCTTATTTAAAAAGAAAAGGCTAAAGCAGCATAACCAAATGAGGTTTTCTAGAAAACCTGGTCACCCTACAAATTAATTGATTGCATACATTGTCTGGGGAGGAAGGGAAATCCCTGGGGCATGTAACAAAGACTTTTGAAATCCATCTACTAAAAAAAGACAAAAAGATGTCAACCATTGCCCAGGAGAAAAGCCAAACTAAAGTCAGAGAGATGACCTAATAAAGTAGATTAAACTCTCCGAAATTTTTATCTGGGACTAACTCAAAACATATACAGCATTAACATTAACTTTGAACTTTCAAAGCATAAGATGGACAGCCCCTAATAATTTGTACTTTTGCATATATTTCTAAATTATAAATATATTAACATCAATTTCAGAATGTAAATTCACAAAACAGTAACTGTTTGTTTTTAAATCTGAACAGAGATATCTCAGAGAGTTCTTAAATAAGTAAATCTCCCAGACTGCATTAATTCCCTGCTCTGCCATGAAATGCCTGTGATTCTGGACAAATCATCATGCCTCTCTGGATCCTAATATGTTACATGGCTTAATCAAGTCAAGTCAACAAACATTTTTTAAACACCCACTGTATGTGCCGTGCACTGGGCATATCTAGGAAGAACGGCAAAATCAGTCCCTGCCCGCAAACAGCTCACGTTCTAAAGGATTCAACATGCAAACAACGACGTACATAAGAGACAGAGCGGTAAAACCACAACAGTCTCACAGGGAGACCCCCAGCAGTGAGGCGGAGATGTGAGGGAAGCCAGAGAGGCCAGGAGGCAGAGACGGCGAGAGAAAGCACTGCCAGCATGGGGGAGAGCCAGGGAAAACGCAGTCAGGGGTGGAGAGTCTCGTGGAGCAATGTCGCCACAAGCCGAGGCAAACTGCGTAACAGGCCCATCGGAAAAGCAACACACCAGGTTTGGGGACGACAATCAGGTGTACCTTCTAATAAAACAAGACGAGATCTGCCTTAACAAATCCCGAGTTCTAGGTCTTCAAGGCATCTAGAAATTTCGTTTCGGCAACAAGTGTTCAGAAAATAATCAGCAATCATACCAATCTCATTTTAAAAATATCATGACAAAGAAGTGCTCTGTATAACAAAGTTATTGCCACGTCTCTGGAAGGTACAGTCTGCTTTGCTGATTTGTTTCACCAAAGCATGACACGTCTTTCAACCTTCTCTCATCCCTTCTTACTGCAAACAATTCTAAACTTATAAGAGATGCAAGGGAAGAATAAAATGAAACCATCATTTCACTTAAAGTAACTTATCAGAAATTAGTCCCCCAAATGAGCTACTTGTAAAGCGCTTGCACAGGGCCTGGTATGCGGGAAGCACGGTGTGAATGCTTGTTCTCTTCCTCTCAAAAGCATCATTTTATTTATAATTTATTTGTAATAATATGATGTTTTCACTTCTCTGTATTATCAACAAAAACCAGCAGTAAAATATAGAAAAAGGAAATTCTCTTCAAAATAACGACAGAATGTATAAAATATCTAGGAATCTGGACACACATAGAACCCCAAGACATGCAGAAGAACTACTCTTTACAGGAAGGAAGGAAGGAAGGAAGGAAAGAAGGAAGAAAGGAAGGAAAGAAGGAGGGAATGAAGAAAGGAACGAAGAAATGAAGGAAGGAAGGAAGGAAGGAACAAAGGAAGGATAGAAGGAAAGAAGGAACGAAGGAAGGAGGGAAGGAAGGAACAAAGGAAGGATGGAGGGAAGGAAGGAAAGAAGGAAGGAAGGAAGAAAGGAAAGAAGGAAGGAAGAAAGGAAAGAAGGAAGAAAGGAAGGAAAGAAGGAAGGAACGAAGGAAGGAACGAAGGAAGGAAGGAAAGACAAATTCACTTATGAAGCACCTACTATGCATCTGACACCCTAGAAACATTTCATAAGTGTTAGCCCACTTGATCCCTCCAACTCCAGGAGGTAGGTGTTATGACTACCATTATGAAGATCATTTTATTATTGAGGAAACTGAGGCAGACAAAGGTTAAGAGACTTGCCTAGGATCATACAGCAGCAAGGGTCTGAAGCAGAATCTGAACTCAGGACCATGCTCTATGTAGAAATTAATTGCTTATGGCTGGGCCATGCCAATAGCCAATATTAAAAAAAGATAATACTACTTAAATTAATTTACACATCCAATGCCATACCAATCACACTACCTTTAGGTTACTTTATCAAACAACAACAACAACAAATTACAGAATTCACATGGTGAAAGATAAGGTCAAGAATCTCAAGGGAAATCATGGAAATCATGGAAAGAAGCAGGTGAATCCAAACTATATTACAAAGCAATAATCATCAAAACTACTTGCTAGCAGTTTTTAAAAAAAGTTGATCAGTGGACTAGATTAAAAGCAAAACCCAGAAGCAACTGAACATGACAGCAGAACGTGCAACGAGCCCTAACAAGGGCTCTATATACTGGAAAAAAACCCAAAACTTCTTGGAAAAGTGGGGATCTGGCAAAAATTAGGTTTGGATCAAAGGCTCTTAACTGCTGTTGTGTTCGGGACTCTTTAGCAATCTGGTGAACCCTAGGGAGCCCTTCTCAGAATGTCTTTAATTACTAAAAAGAAATGCAAAGTTTTAGTGAGAATAAAGATGTCCGTTTTTTTCCTTCCATCCCCAGGTCCCCTGAAATCTAACCAGAGATCCTTTCCGAGTCCACAGACTCAACGTTGAGAACCTCTGGTTTAGACGAGTATCTCACAATAACCTCTAAATGGACCCAGGACCAAGAGGTCCTACAACCAACAAACTGGGAGGAAGGAAAGTGATAAATCTCACAACCACAGACACAGGAAGAGTTCTTTACTAAAGAAGCAAGAGAGAAGATGACAGGGAAAAATTGGACAACTTAGATTACAATAAAACTGGAAAGATTCTGCACAAATAAATCAACACAGCTAGAATTAGGAAGGAAACAGTTAACAAAGGTAAAAATCTTTGCAGCAAATTTCTCTGATAAAGAAGTGATACAAGTAGATACAAAGAGTATTAACACAAATATATAAAATCAAGAATGATTCCCTAGTAGATGGATGGTCAAAGCATGTGAACAGGTAGATATCAAAAGAAGAAAGTTAAGCAATCAAATGATTTGCAAAAATGTTCCACATCAATAATAAGACAAAAGCAAAAGAAAACAACTGTCTGGTTCCCCTGCACACCTATCAGACCGGCACAGACAACCAAAAAAGTAAATTACAGGAATGGGGGGATTGGAGAAAGAGCACACTAATACACTGTTGGCAGAGCTGTGAAATGGGCCAACCATGGTGAAAAACAATTTCTAACTACACCCAAAATAACTAAATGTGCACATCCTCTGTTCTGGCATTACCATCACTAAGGCGATGTCCTCCAAAGAGCTGATCAAAGTCAGAAAGAAAAGATTCATGTTTACAAGAATAAAGGAGCACTTTCTATGATAGCAAAGAATGGGAAACAAAAGAAGTGCCCAGGAACCAGAAAATGGTCAAATCGATTATGGCATCTGAGCGCAATGGAATATTATTGTGCCAGAAGAAATGGCAACAGGGGCAGATTCTGAGAAACCTGGGAAGGCATGTATGAATGGATGCAGAAGAAAATGAGCAGAAGCTGAACAATATATACAATGCCTAATAAATACTTGGTTTGTTGAATGACTTCAGCTTTGCAAAGGAAAACAACCATGAAATACTTAATAACAGTAGCTTAGGGGTAAAGGAACTGAGCTCAGTTTGGAGTGCACTGAGTTGAAGATGTCTACAGGGCATCCAGTTAAAGACATCCAGTCAGCAGCTGGAAAGGTAAGACTTAAGGTCCAGAGAGAGGTTAAGGCTAGACAAAAAGGTCCAGGACAAAAACTGAATCCATGGGAGCTAATGAGATCACCAAGCACAACAGTGCAGGGGAAAGAGAAAAGGGCCAGGCCAGAGCCTCCTTCCCACAATGCAGCTGTGGGTGCCCCTCCCTTCTTCAATTCTGGAACCATGAACCCTGGGTCCTAGCCACTGCTCCTGAAGGTGCTGCTCCATTGCCCTAGGAGCCCACTCTCCACCCCAGCAACACTCCGGACCACAGGCCCCGTCCACGGCCACCACTCCTCTAGGACTGTCTTTCCTACCATTAGGATATAAGTGCCTTGAACAATTTTTAAAATAATAATAGCTAACAACACAACAATATTGCCAATTGTAAAGACAAACAATTTTGAAAGTCTTTCGGAAGGCTGCTCGATGCAATAACCAACCACAACCCCAGAGGACTCACAAAGAAACACGCTAGCCAGACGAGGCCCTCAGAGGGCAGACGGAGAGAGATTTTTTTTTCCTTGGACAAGCCAATGGCAGAAACTGGTTTCACTTGTCAACCATACAGAGCTATAATAAGGACTGTTTTTCTTCTTTCTTCCTCAAGGGAGGAGGGGAGAGGGAAGCCAAGAAGGAGAAAAGGGAGGTTGAAAAGAAAAATTAATTTTAAAAAATGAGAGCTCCTTGCGGACAAGGACCGACTTTTGCTCTGTATTTGTGTCCCATGCTGAGCATGGCACGTGGTGTGTAGCACAGCTCCAGGAAACACTCACTCTTTCATTCAAGTACCTGGTGTTCAGGAAATTCTAATTTCATTCAGAGAGGAATTAATTTTTAGAGATAGCCTAGTATTCAGATTAGTCTATTCTTCTAACATTAAACAATTTTAAAAGGCTCACCACGCTCCAGTTTCTCATTTTTCTTTCTGTTAATGAGATAAGACTCCTTATTCTCTCTCAACCTCCTTATGTGTATTTTAGTGTACAGGAGGATTGAGACATTTCAGCTCATTTGCCCTGCAAAATATTTTATCACCTTCCCTTAAATATAACATACTAAATTTACAAATGCCCTTATATTTTCTTTCATTTTCTCCCATTTAAGAATATTATTACAAAATAGTTTGAAACATACTTTAAAAATGAGTATTCACAATCATGACTTCCTATAAACTAAAAATCCAAATATTTCTTAAATGGTATTTGAGAAACGTGCATAGCTTTTGATAAAACGTAGTAACTATCCTACATACAGGGTTTAAAATGAATAACTAAAAGTTCATTTTTGAAAAAAATTTTCATCAGCCTCATACATCTGCCAATGCTATCACTGCCTAGCTCTTTCTTAACAACCCTCCTTTACTGTTACCTAAATTTTTGAAGAATCTATACCAAACCAAAGGACCCATGATGGAAAATGCGATCCACTTCCAGAGAGAGAACTGCTGAACTCTCAACACACACTGAAGCATGCTCTTTGACTTTCTTTTCTTTTATCTGTATGGGTAACATGGGTAATATGGAAACGTTTTGCATGACTTCAATGTATAATAGATATCAAACTGCCTGCCTTCTCAAGAATGGGGGAGCAACAGGCAGGAAGGAGGGAGTTTGGAACTAAAATTTTCTTTAAATAAATTAAATTTTTTTTACATGTAAATGGGAAATATTTAACAAAATAAATAAAAATATATAGGGGAAAAAAGAAGAAGACTCTACTACATACTTGGGAGCTTACCCAAACCCAGATTCTATAAAGCTTAACAGCATCTGCCCCACCTGTGAAAACGAATGGCTTTGTTCAGCCTATATGTGGCTAAGAATAAAGCACCTGAAAGACACAGCGGTCTGATGCTCCATGTTACCGGTCTTTCCTTTCACCACCCTACACTACTCCGTCCTGCTCTCTTCACTCTGCCCTCTGGACTGGAGCTGGACACTCTACCAAGCAGAGTTCCTAAGTCTTACAAAATCGTCTTTACAATTTACAATATCGTCGTTATTGCTAGCTATTATTATTATTACTGTAGAAAGGTTAAAGGTCAAAGCCCAGCATTTGACTTCTTGAAAATCACAGGTGAGAGATTTAGGAGAGAGCAGAGTGAGGGGAAAGCAGGAGAGTATACACACCGGCTGGTACGAAAGAGGCCAGAGCATCAGCACTGTACGTCAGACAGCCCAGGGTGGGGACGCAGGGGTTTAGAAGGCCACATGGGGCCCCCACCACTGGGCTAGTCGCTTCATCTCTCAGCCATTTCATCCTGATCCCCACACAGGCTGAACAAGGTTATCAGCTTGCAAAGGTGGGTCAGATGCCATCAGGTCAAGGGTTGGGCAGAATGACGTCTCAGGTCTCCATTTTATCTCTAACAAACTAGAGCTGTCTCAGGAGAGATGGCAAAGCCTGAGGAAACTAAGAACAGGGTTGGTCCACTTCCTTTATGAGAACTTTAACTGAGAATGAGATGAAAGAGCATTTAGAAAAACATATTTACCCAAGTTGTTTCAAAGTCAGCAGCGTTCTAACCTCTTCCTTCTCCTTTTCTTCTCAGGTCATCTTTACACGGTTCATCCTCACTGGCCTGAAAAGGGAACTGAATTTTAATCAGTCATGTAGGCATCATTACTTGGAAATGTTCTTATATTTTCAAATGAAGTGAGTCTGAAGCAAGCAGAACTGAGGGATGGATGGTGGGAAGTCATGTCTATGTGCTCAGCTGTTACCACAGGGCTGTCTGTCTTTCCAATGGGTCTCCAAACCCGAAATTCAAACTACAGCTCAAGTAAAACCAGACTTTCTCAAGAACGGCCATTCAAGGGGCTTGGAAACAAGAACACTTGCTTTGATCCTCACTTGATTTCTTTTACTTGTACTCTGCCATTACATGTTAAAGTGGGGACCATTCCAGCTTTTACAAACTTAAAAAAAAGACCTATAGGTATGTATGTATGTACACATAGGCATATTTAACAACTGCTTCAACAGAACTGGCTTCTTTTGTAGTGTACACATTTTATTGTAGGCATTTAGAGCAGGAGTCTGAGAGGGGTTTCACACATAGGCTTCACAGCACCAAAGGAATGTGGGCAGACCTCTGCTAAGGCGATCTCTGTTTCCAGACTGCTCTGTGTAAGGCTGAAGCAGCCACAGGAAGCCCATCTCAGCCAGGTGTCTACAGAGGAAATTTACAGGGACCTAAGTCATCTCCCAGGCAAGCGCCCCAGGTCACCCTGAGTAAACAAGTCAAAACTCTTCCACTGCTCTCCAGACGGAAATAAACAGCAAGGTTAACCTTTGAGGACAATCCCATCATCTCCCCTACCAAACAGCATCCCCAAACACAGGCATCTAGAGCGGCAGAGGATCCTCGGGATTATTCCCCCACCTCCAGCCCCACATCCTGTGTTTATCCCAAGTGACAGGCTGTCAGTGGCACGGGCTGCTTCGGAAGTGATCCGGTTGGTAAGAATTGGGGGAGCTGACAGCCTCAGGGTGGGGGCAGGCCACGGCGGTGCCAGTGCCCCGGGGACCTGAGCTCGAGTCCTGCCTCATCTGTAGAATGGACAAACGAGAAAGCCCCATACAGCACTGGGCATGGCGCTGGGCACACTGGGTGACACGAAAGCTCAGCCTCCTCCCTCGCGTGACTGTCACCCCCAGGAGTAAGGCGGGGGTCGGAGCAGAGCACAACTCTCACAAAGACAGGCCGGGCTGCGCTTCTCTCGGCTGGTGGCTGGCACGGGGGTCCACCTCAGTCCTGGCCACCCCCTCCTCCCCAGGGGCTGGCCGGGCTTAGGGGCCGTGAGCCCCCCCCTCCCCCGCTGGGACGTGGCTGCAGGGAGTGAAGTGGCAGAGATGGAACAGGCCGGACCCCCTGCGGAGCTGCACCTGCGGAGCAGCGGGAGGCAGGCCAGGTGGCCGGTGCCCCGCCCCGCCCCGGGGGTCCGGCCGGCCGCAACCTCCCAGGCTTCTCCCACGCATCCATCAGCAACTCCGGCTTTTCCCTCCTTCCTTTTTCACTCTTAATTAAGAAAGCCCAGCAACATGGGCCGGTTCTCCGGGGGGCGGGGTGATGCTAAACGCCGCACAGCACCGGGACTGTCTCTACGGCAGGGCAGCGGATGCCGGGGTGCCAGGCTGGGCCAGGTCTCCGGAGCCCCCCGACCCACGGTGGGGGAGGTGCCCCTTGCTGGGGCCAAGAGGCGGAGGTTACCGTCCCCACCGCGGAGAGACAAGGAGAGACCCAGAGGGGTGTGGCGGAGTCTCCCCCACTCCCAGGAAGGAGGGGTCCGGCCATGGCTCTCCCTTCGATCATCGCGATCCTCATGAGAGCCACAGCCGCATTCCCACAGCACTTTACAGGTGGGGAAGCCGAGGCAGGGCACTGGCCACAGGTGCAGCCACCACGAGACGTCCGCTGTGTGCTCCCAGAGGCCAAAGGCCCTCCTAGCTCTCGGCCCCAGGAGGCGCTTAATAAATGCCGTTCCCTGCTCCCATTCATTCCTAAGGGGCTCAATAAAGGCGCCGGTGCCGGCTTCCGCACAGCGGGGTGCCGGGGACCCAGCCCTTCCCGCGCGCACGCGCACCAGGCCCCGGGCTGGGGTGCCCCCTCCTCGCACGAGCGCCGGGGCACGGGCGCGCGCACGCTCCCCCCCCCCGCCCCCGCGAGGCCCCGGGGACACCTCCCAACGCCGGCCCCGACGCTCGGGCAGGAAGAGCAGCGGCAGCCCCCGGCCCGGCTCGGCCGACCGCGCGTGGACCGTCCGTGGGCTCGCTGACCGAGCCCGGCCCGGCCCCCTCACCTGGGTGTGCGTGTGCCCGCCGCCGCCTCGGTCCCGGCACGGCGCGGACCCAGCCTCGTCGCCCCCTCCCGGTCCGGCCCGGGGCCGCCGCTGACAGCGCGGGGGCGGGCGGAGGAGGCCAGGATGACGGCGACCACGGCAGCCCGGTGGAGGTGGACGGAGGGGCGGGGCTGCCTCCGCCGCGGCCGCGTCAACGACTGCGTCGCGAGGCGGGCCACGCCCCTGCACCGGCGCGCTCGCTGGGGGCGGAGTCTGCGTGGGGCGGAGGCGGGGCCTGCGCCTGCTGAGGGGGCGGGGTTAGGGCGGGAGCCGGACGAGAGGGAGGCGGGGCCTGCGAGGGGCCAGCCGTGGGCCCGGCCGCGTTGCGCATTGCTAGGGGGCTCACCTGGGCCGGAGCATCTTCCGCCGCGGCTCCTCAGCCTCTAGCGCCTGTAGGCCCCTGGCTAAAGCCTCTCGGAGGCAGGAAAGTCCGAGGTCCAGCCCCCTCCCGATACCGTGTCCGTCAGCGGGCCGTGGAGCATTTATGAAGCGCTTACTGTGCCAAGCGCAGCTCCATCAGCTGTGAAACGGAGCCCCAAACCAGGGAACAGGCGTGCGGACGGATGGGGGAGGGCGCTGCTGGAGGCTCCTGCCCGCCCCCACACACCGCGCACCTCCGCAGTGCCGGAATGGGGTGCACAGCGCGGGGAGGGGGGGCCCGAGCCCAGGCGGAGGCCGCGGGCCGGCGGGGAGCAGAGCAGCGGCTCGGTGGGGCGCGGACGCCCCCGAATGGGCGGGTGAGTCTCCCAGCCCGGGAGCCCGAGGCCCTACGGGGCCCTCGAGGGCCTGGAGGGCGCCCTTTAGGCCGAGGCCGAGTTTCACAGAACGAATCCGCTTACTGGGGGGTGTGAGGTTGGAGGCGGGGCCGCACTTGAGGCCCTAGAGTGTCCCGTGTGCCGCCTCCGGGCTAGGTTGTCACTCCTGTGCTTGCTGCATTGTTCTGGCTGTTGCATTATGATTATTTCTTTTGCTGTAATACAAGACTAGTTGTGTATTGGGGCCCAGGGCTGGAGAGGGGAGCTCAGAAGTCCGATACCCCCAACGGGGCGCCCCAACCCCCGAAAGCATCCGAGTGCAGCCGCGTGTGGCCGGCCGGGGGGGCAAGCTGGGCACAGCGAGAGGCGGGGCGTCTCACTGCCTGGGGGCGGGGGCACCCCTCTGGGTGGGTAGACCCTGTGTGTGTCACATGTGAGGTGCTACATGGGGGGGGTGTCAGAAGGTGTCCCCAGATGCTACGGGCCTTTGTGCCCCAGGTGAGGTGTTACAAGGGGTGTCAGGATGCTGCCGGCCCTGCTGGTCTGCCCCCCACTCTTCTCTGCTGCTTTGGGTTGCTTACTGCTTTGACAGACGCTGGGCCTTTGCTGGGTGGGGCTTGACCCCAAACCCTACAGACCCTGCTCTGCCACCTGCTCCTGAGTCGGTGAAATCTTGGCTTCTGTTCCGCAGTAGGGAGCCAGCCCTGGCACTTAGTCTTGACTTAGGATTTCCTTTCTTCTTCATGTTTACTTTGAACCAGGGGCTTGGTTCCCCCTAGCTTCTGGTGAACATTCCATATACCTAACGAATTTTAATATCTTAAGTCTAAATTATGTACTCAGTAATGATTATCCAATTATTACCAAACATTTCTGGGGGCCAGGGTTCCTCTGTTTTTTTTTTAAATCCCTAGTCTCTCCTAGTCCCTTGTAGATAAGGCACAGAGTCATGACAGGTCCAGAGAAGAAAGCCATTGCTCTGCCATCAGCTCAGCCTCTTACGTTTAGAAGAACCTAATAAAGACCTGAAAGGGACTTTGAGCTATATCCTTCCACATCAAAATGATTTTCCTATTCCAAATGACCTCTCAGAGACCTAACTCACCCCAGTCCCTTGGTCATTAGGTTCAGTATTGGAACAAAATGAGGCCCGCATAGAACATTCAATAATTAACAAGACATTTACTTAGATTAGCAGGAGATGGATAAACAACAAAGATATAGGCATTGAGAACCCCTTGAGCTGATTTCGGCTGACTGATGATTCTGTCTCCAACTAGCAGCCAAGCATTAAAGGACTGGTGGTGCTCCTTGTGTCTGCTTTGGACTCAGGGGTTGAGGAAACAGCATCAACAACAGACCGAGCATTTGGTCCTCTGAGCCAACCAAGTCTCAAGGAGAAGGTATCAATACATTTTAAGGGAAAAGTTGCTGAACCCACATGGATGTGTACTAGGATAGGGCTCCTGCCACACAGAGAACATACTGTTTGTCCCACAGAACTGACATCTCTACAAATATATTGACACAAACTTCACATTGACTTTTATTGTGTATGGCTGTGCTAGATTACAAAATTTCAAGTTTCTGTCTCCAGAAAGGTGTACCTAAGTGGCATAGTGGATAGAGCTCTGGACCTGGAGTCAGGATCTGAGTTCAAATTTGGTCTGACACTTAACTAGCTTTGTAACCCTGGCCACTTAACCGTGTTTGCCTAGTTCCTCATCTGTAAAATAAGCTGGAGAAGGAAATGGTAAATCACTCCTGTTTCTTTGCTATGGAAACCTCAAATAGATTCACAGAACCAGACAAGATTGAAATGACTGAACAAAAACATCTCCAGAAAAGAAACAACAGTAACAATACTCGGAGAAATACTATAAATTGAATGATGTGGAGAGCAGGCTTTTGAGTTTGGAGGAGATGAGGAAAATGAGAACCAATGTACAGAAGCATGCAGAGGTAGAATACCAGATCATTCTGATGCTGCCCACTGGCAAGACACAGAAACAAGATGATTGTAGGGGCGATCATGAGATAAGCCAAGATTTAAAGACGACCTATGGAATTTAGAACTGCTCTACAAAGATTTGTTTAGGAATGTCTAATCCAGAAGGTGGGCTTTGAAGCCTTCATTTGGGCAGTGACACCATTTATGAACCCTTAATGTCTATTAAAAATCAAAAGATCTCTGCCAAAAATTTAAGAAAGTATCCCTGACTCTATTTTGTATTATACTTTCATAATTCCAAAAACATAAAATTCTACTCTTTGTCGTGTTACAGATGTCCAGTCTGTGCGTAGAGTGTTAGGTCTGCTGACTTCCTGCTTAGTTCAAACACATGGGCACTGAACTGAACCCAAGATTCTCAAATCTTTAATAAGAGGAAGAATATCGATTTCTAGCTTCTCTCATTTCTATCTAGTCTTTCCCAGGATAAGATCCGGCCCAACCACGTTTGCTTCAGGTTGCTGAGGTGTTTGATGTCACCACAGCCATCAGTTAATTAATTTGCATTGGTGCAAAGCGACCGAACCAATTTCGGGAAAGCTGTAAGTCAAAGACTGAAAGCCAGCAAAATCTGAACCGAGCTAAACACTCCCTTTGAAAAAGAAATTTCATTTGTCTTATGATGTAGTAGGAAAAGCCAAGTACTCTATTAACTATATAGTCTTCAGGTAATTTTAGCTATTTTAACTTTAGTCCTTCTCCCTTGTTTGTTTTATATCAAACTCAAAACAATTCCTTTTTTTCTATTTGATTTTTATATAATAAATAATCAGTCCCCAAGTTCTTCCAGAATCATAACTGGAGTATCAGTATGTAATGACCCCTGATGGCATTCACTGGTGCCATTTCATCCTTCTGAGTTCAAATCTGGCTTCAGACTTACTAGCTGTGTGACCCTGGGCAAGTCACTTAATCCTGTTTGCCTCAATTTCCTCATCTAAAAAGTGGGCTAGAGAAGGAAATGGCAAGCCATTCCAGTATCTTTGCCAAGACAACCCCAAATGGGGTCACAAAGAGTTGAAAAGGACTGGACAACAATAAATGTTGGCATCCATGCTCCTCCAGTAGGTAGAAAAAGCTGTACTTAGCACCTAGTTAGCAATAATAATTAGCCCCAGTAGGTTCACAGTGGGCATGAGTAGACTGTAATATTTATCAACAGAGAATTGCAAGATGTGGGATCCAGAGAGTTATTAGAATGTAGGAATGGGAAGGATGTCTATTGGTCAGGTAACAAAACTGAAGGATAACCAATGGATAACTTAGGGGACCAGTATTGTAAGGCCAAAGTCCAGGCAGGTTGGGCTAGTTTTTCCTAGAAGGGTAACCAATATTAAGATTTAATTGGCTCAGGGGGCAGACACTCAGACTCTTGACAAGACTTCCTAGTTGCCCGAGTACAAAACCAGCTCTCAGCTGCCATGAAAGGCACAGAGACACAGCAACGGAATTTAGGTGAATAAGTATGGTGTCCTTGTTATGTTTCCTTGCCCAGTAGTCTTCTATTGCCATGGCCGAGTGAATTTCCTTTTGTTAATTGTCAGACCTTCTGTGAGTGCTTCATTTCATTCTAACATAGAACCTAAGGTATCGCACGTGCGTCATTGTATCTCACAGTGTCAAGAAAGCTAAAGGAAAGCCACCAATATAATGGATAGACTGAATTGGATTAAGAGGCATTTAATGGTTTTCCCTACCAATTAATAGCAAATATTCTCTGATGATATGGTGATGTGGTATCAGCAGCTGTACCACAGAAACAAGATAGCCCTTGCACAATGTTTACATGCCTGAAACCAGACTTATTGCATGTAATTCTGAGGTATGGTTGGTTGGTCCTTGGCCCCAAATGAGCGGGAGGATGGTAGCTAAGGATCCCTAAAGTGCCATGTCCCTCTAAGCCAGTGGTTCTCAACCTTCCTAATGCCGGGACCCTTTAATATGCATATGTGGGCGTATCTGCATGTGGGTGGAGCCGCCTGGAGACGATAGAGGAGCAGTGTCTCGGTTCCTAAGACCATTGGAAATATGTGTTTTCCGACGGTCTTAGGCAACCCCGTTTGACCCTCAAAGGGGTTTTGACCCACAGGTTGAGAACCACTGCAAGCATTCACAGACCTCGGGCTTCAGATCTGTTCCTGATCCCACCAGTATAACTATCATATCTGGGAAAGAGGTGTGAAGAAAGCAACAACCCAAGGATGGAGTTTTTGGTCCTTGCTCTCTTGTAGGGGTTAAAATGTTGTTTATTTGTTTTGATTAATTTCTACCTTTTTCAAGGTTTATATGGCTCAGGAGGGTTCAGAGGCCAAACAAAATTTAGCTTTACTAATTTCTTCCGTAGCCCTTGGGTCTATGAAGAAATGTTATTATTGCCCATACACCAAGGATAGTAGAGTGTGGGAACTGTGGGAAGAGAGAGGGCAGTATTTCTTAGCGGTTTCTCTGGGCTAATAGATTTTATTAGCAATCAGAGCAGGCAGAAATGCTCAGCTGTAGGAAGTCAAGGTTAATGATGAGCTAGAGCTTTAAGATCTAGGAAAGTATCTGTATATGTGTTTATTTTTTTTCCAGTTCAAATACAATGGTTCTCTGACTAAAACCATATAATAATAAAGTACACACGTATTTAAGGGAGTATACAAGAAACCTGCTTTTTCTGTCTATTAATAAAACATCCTTTTTTCACTTTTCTTTCTTTTGGTTTTATTTATTCTGATCATAAGAAATAAAACAAGCATTTCCACAACAAAGTAGAGGATTGCATATGAAACTGCAAATCCATTATGTACAACTTGCTTTTCCTTTTAAATATGCAATAATCAAGTAACTTTTTCCCCTCCTCCCTTGCCCAAGAGATAGCAGCCATTAGACACAAATATATGTATATACATGCATATATATGTACACATACATACACATATATATATATGTAAATCCATACTACATATACTTCTATTTATCAGTTCTTTGTCCGGATGCAGATAGAGTCTTCTTTCATATGTCCTTTGTGGCTAATTATATTTATAATAGTCAAAATGACCTGGTCACTGAAAGTTGTTCTTAAAACAATAATGGTTCTGCTTGTTTGGCTTTTGATTAATTTGTGCGCATTTTTCCATATTTTTCTAAAATCAAGTTCATCACGGTATATACCACATCTTGTTCAACCATTCCCCTGTTGATGGACATCCCCACAATTTCTGGTTCTTTACCACCACAAAGAGAGCTACTATCAACATTTTATAAATTATAAATTATTACAAAATATTATGCACATAAATTTAATAAATTATTTTCTTTTTTCCTTTATCATCCTGGGAAATAGACTTACTAGTGGTATTATTGGGTCAAAAGGCAGTTTTTTAACCCTTTGGGCATAGCTCCATATTACTCTCCAAAATGCTTGGATCAGTTTACAGTTCCACTAGCAGTGAACTGGTGTCCCAGTTTTTTCACATCCCTCCAACATTTGTCATTTTCCCATTTTATCACTTTAGCCAGTCTGAGAGGTATAAAATGATATCCCAAAGCTGTTTTAATGTGTATTTCTCTAATCATTAAGGGTTTAGAGCATTTTTTTCACATGACTATAAATTGCTTTGATTTCTTTATCAGAAAACTTACTGTCCACATCTTTTGACCCTTTATAAATTGGGGAATGACTAGTATTCTTACAGATTTGATGAAGATCTTTACTTATTTGAGATATGAGACGTTTATCTGAGAAATTGTCCATAAAAATATTTTCCCAGTTTTCTGCTTTTCCTTCTGATCTTGGCTACATTGATCTTATTTCTATAAAACCTTTTTAATTCAACATAATTTAAATTATCCACTTCACAATTCTCTGTCTCTTGTTTATTTATAAAATGTTCACCAGTTGATAAGTCTGAAAAATAATATGTTCAATGATCTTTAAATTTTCTTGTAATATCTCACTTTATATCTAGGTCATGTAATTTCTTCCAGACTGCTTTCCACCTTTCCCAATAATTTTTTGCCACATAATGAATTCTTATCCCCAAAACTTAAATTTTTATACTTGTCGAATACAGGTAGTAAGTGTCAAGTGTCTGAGGTTGGATTTGAACTCAGGTCCTCCTGACTCCAGGGCCAGTGCTCTATTCACTGCACCACCTAACTGCCCCAACAATTCTTAACCAAAGTAAAAATATATTACATATATACGTATAGGTCTGCATTATATCTATGTAATCTTATACATATAGGTATATACATAAGTATGTATATATAATATTCATGCATATGTATATTAGCTTACCTATAAGTATGTATGTATAATGTGCATGTGTGTGTATGTTAATATACATATGGACAGCATTCTCGATTAATAAAGGTGAATATCACATTTTATAGGTATGCATTTTGTATTAGTTCATAATAAGATTAAGCAATCTTTGGACTTCCAAATGATATAGCAGTCCCTTATGTGGGATTGGTGTAATCTGCCCTTCAAGTTATCATCTTAGGGAAGAAAAGGCAACCAAAACCACCCTTTCAAATGATTGACTTGAGAGAGAGAACAAGGGTTACAAGAAAAAAGTTTGGTTAGTCAGTCAACAAGCATTTATTAATCACTTCCTTTGTACCAGGCATTGTACTACGTGCTAGCAGTATAAATAAAAGCAAAAGATGAGAGAGCCCCTGCCCTCGTGGAGATTACAGTCTAGTGGGGGGAGATCACATGTAAATGGGGAGCTGGCATAGTGGGTGGAGGTATGGTAGCTAAGTTCAGAGAAGGAGCAATGGCTGCTCTGGGCCTGCTCCCAAGTTGGAGGTTCTGGGAAGTGAACCAGTGGGAGAAGGGACATTCAGGACCCAGTCAGGAAGCAGCTTAGGGCTAGTGGCTGAGTCTGGAGAATGGGGATGCCAGATCTGAGACCCTTTCCCCAAATGGAGTTTCTGGGAAGAATGCACCAATGGGGGAAGGGGCCCACAGGGACAGAATCAGAAGACAGTGAGTAATGGTTTGGAAATTCTTCCTCTAGAGAGTTCCAATGCTGAGGATTTTTATGGCTTCTGAGTAGACAGGTGAATTCA
Source organism: Pseudochirops cupreus (assembly GCA_028627135.1). Taxonomy (NCBI): domain Eukaryota; kingdom Metazoa; phylum Chordata; class Mammalia; order Diprotodontia; family Pseudocheiridae; genus Pseudochirops; species Pseudochirops cupreus. Next base: position 199,864,058 of record CM053583.1, read on the forward strand.
GGGGCCTGGACTCCCATTACAGACACCCTGTGGGGAATTTTTGGGAGAATATGAACAGAAATCTCATAGGACAAGAAAGCACGGGGGTTGAGACCTGTAACAGACTATCACCTATGGTAGGATATAACTCCTTAAGGACAGACGTGCTCATGTTTTTAGTTTTGTGTTCCCAATACTCAGTACATTGCTTTGATATTAAGTGTTTCATAAACACTTGTTGGATTAAATTGAATCTGTGCTATTGGAAATGGTATTCAAAACAAGACCAGCACAGATTCATTGAAGTATCAATGTGTATTGAACTATACTTCTAGCGATCCTATATCATTGTCCATTACAAAATAATTCAGTCTCTAAAGGATTAGAATTCAGCGGAATCAGAAACAATGAGGCCATCACAGATGGCATCAAGGTAACCACAGAATGTTTGAAGTCCCACAGGAAGGCTTCCAGTATGCTCAGCCGATACATCCTTGGTGGGGAGCAACTGTGGGAAAAACGTGAACAAGAATTGTACCAGGTGAGAAAGTGTGTGTGATGTGCAGTCTGCACCAACCCCAAAAACCCAAGTAGACAAAAGCGCAGATCTTCTGAACTATTGAAGCATATTAGAAGATTATGTATCTCCCAGGTGTAACGAAAGTGGTGAACAGGGAAAATGGCTTTGAGGATTTATTCGAAGTTTTAAATCAAATTGGTAAAAATGCCTAGATAGCATTGACTTGGAAAATACTTTTAAATATATTATCTTGGTGGGGGCAAGGGGGTGGGGAGTGGGAATGGTGGCTAGATGGCACAGTGAACAGAGCACCAGCTCTGGAGTCAGGAGGACCTGAGTTCAAATGTGGCCTGAGACACTTAACACACACACAAAAAACTAGCTGTGTGATCTTGGACAAGTCACTTAACCCCAATTGCCCTACCTTCTCCCCTCCAAAAATGAAACAAAAAATAAAATAAAATAAATTCTGTTGTTGTTTGGTGTTGTCTGACTATTCGTGACCCCATTTGGGGGGTTTCTTGGCAGAGATTCTCCAATGGTTTGTTATTTCCTTCTCCAGCTCATTTTACAGATGAGAAAACTAAAGCAAACAGGGTGAAGTGATTTGCCCAGGGTCACACAGCTAGTAGGTGTCTGAGGCCAGATTTGAACTCAGGAAGATGTCTTCCTGACTCCAAGCCCAGCACTCTATCAACTGTGTCTCTATTCTAGAGGGCATAAAAAGTCTGAGTAACATAGAATATGGACCTCTCAGTATTGCTGTGTGTCTACGAACACGATTCACTATACCCTGATAACCTACTGGCCAGATAGAGACAAAGGGGAACTGTGTCCAGAGAAACTAAATGCCACTGTATTCCTGTTGCATATTCTTGCTGTTTTACAGCAAAGTAAATCTTCCTTATTAAATGTTCCCTGAGATATGGAACTGTGTCCTGTTATCAGACCTGACCTAAGAGGATGCTGGCGTTGGAGCCAGGCTTCCAAAGTCAATGCTCCATTCTCCTTGGAATCCTAGGACTTTACATTCCAACTTCTTGTTTCGCAGGTGAGGGAGCTGAGGTCCAGAGTGAGGAAGTGACCCTACCACTAACAAACTCAGCAGATCTGGCCTCTGAAGTCTGATTATCTGGGTCCAAAGTCAGTGCTCTCTCCCCTCCACCCCACTACATCACACCTGCCTCCTTGACATCACTTTCACAAATAATGAGTTCTTGCTTTGGCACTGGGGATCAAGCAACACAAAAGAAGTCTATGAACAGCCTTTGATTTGGGGACCAAGATATATGAAGCAGTTAAATGAATGTATGAGGCAATATATGATTGGAAAGAAGGCAAGCGCTCCCTGAATAGCCTGTGGAAGCCGGATCAGCTTCATGAACTGAAAAGCACATTGGGCCCAAGGAAAGGACCAAATGTGGGTCATGCTCATTGCACCTGTAGCATGTTCTATGATCACACAGGCCTTTCACATCTATTTTCCGCTTTGAATTCCTGACACCTGGTGGAAAAACTAAAGCTACCATCCATTTTACAGAGATTGGGTGATTCCCAGAGGGTCATTCAACTGCCCAGTGATGGAGATGGGACAGGAACTCAAGTCTTTGGTCCTAGCTATGCTGCCTCAGAGAATGACACTCAGAGGGAAGCTGCCTGCAGTCTGGCCAGCTGTCTACTCAGCATTCCCTCTGTGCCCACTTGGAACTCAGGACATGCTGTCTTGGCACTGCAGAACTGATTTACGTTCATTTCTGCAGAGTTTTCCTTTTCAAAAATGTGTATGTGCTGTCGATGCCCATTTCAACTGAATGGATGCTGTTTACAGGAGGGATCATAGATATGGAGCTTGAAGGGGCTTTCTAAGTCACCTGGCCTAGCCTGCTCATTTTACAGATGAAGAAACTGAGGCCTGAGAAGTGGGAGTAATTTGTCCAAGGTTACATATCAGCCAAATTTTAACCCCGATCCTCTGACTTCAAGTGCAGCCCATTTTTTAGTTTGATAATAAATATATAAAATAAGATAATTAAAATAAGTAGAGTTTATAAAATGCTTTAAGGCTTGCAAAGTGCCTTCTACATGATCTCATTTGACCTTCACAACAGCCCTGGGAGGTGGATGCTGTTGGTTTATTGATTTGACCCATGTGTGGTTATCTCTTCCCAAAAATATGTTCTGGTCATGCTTTTATTTTTTAATATTCTTTTTTCTTTTAAATTTTGAATTCCAAATTATCTCCTCTCTAACCCCTGTCACACCTATTGAAAAGCAACGGTCCAGGACCATTTTCCACTAAACCTCATCATATGTGCAATAAACTAGTAATCTAATCAACTTTGAGCCCAAGTTACATGTGCCCTTCTCAGTAAGTAGTTGGCCTCATTATGAAGAACTTACCTAGGCCCTGTTGTGAGTCAGAATAGGAATTGGACTCATGATTTTATTGGCATAGGGAACTCCCAGATAAGGAAACTCTCTGTGCCAGTGCAGGTCAGCACGTCTTCTTCTGTTTACAGTCAGAGGTTGAGGAACTTGAGTCAAGTATATCAGTGCATGGCAGAGAAGTGATTGAACTCAAGTGCTTCTGGTGTCAAGGTCCACTGTCGCACACCATTGGTGTGCAGTGGACCCCTGAACTATTTGGTGAAGCCTGGGGACCTCTTTTCAGATTATATTTTTAAATACATAAAATAAGATAATAATTGCAATAATTGGAATTTCTATAAATGCTTTAAGGTTTGCAGAGTACCTCATATACAGTCTCGTTTTGATCCTCACAACAGCTGTGGGAGTCAGGTGCTATTGTTATCCCCAGTTTACAGATGAGGAAACTGAAGCAGAAAGTGATGAACTGATTTGCCCAGAATCACACAGTTAGTATCTGAGACTGGATTCGAACTCAGATCTCCCTAACTCCAGTGCTCTATCCACCAATTAAATTAAAATGCAGTTATCAAAATATATTTTTAAGTTCATGAACCCCAGGTTCAGAATGCCTAATATTTACAGTAAAAATCCATAATTATAAGTTTCAATTTTTCATGAGCACTTCAGTTATAACTTTCATAAATTCAAGATAAGCAGGAAGAGGACATTCCCTATATAATTATTTCTCTTCTTGCTAATAGATGGAGCAGAGAAAAACAAATGGAAAGGAATGCTAGAAGAAATTTCCCCAGTAATCAGCATGTGAGATTTAAATGCATGTTCCATTTGACAGAGTGGATATGACTAGAGAAAGGCGTGTTATCTTTTATTTTGTGTTACAGTGGGAAGGCTGAATCATGATGCTGTCCAAGCCTTGCCTTGCAGATAAGAAATCCTTGAATCCCTCTCTGACAGATTGCTTAATCATGTGTACCTAGACAAAACCGTCTCCTCTTAGAATACTACTACTCCCGGAGGGACAAGAATAAAGGGGGTTTCAGCACCCCCTCCTCTCCCTTATCATCCATTTGACACAACCCAGAGCAACCTGGAAGTCCCGCTTGCCACCTGAGAGAGAGTGCGGTGGGAGCAAAACAGCAGAGAAGACTAGAAGACATTTCAGACAGAAGAGAGACGGTAAACACATGGAGCTTCCATGAAGAAGGCTCTACACAAGGCAAGTCAAAAGCTTTTTCAGTTCTCTATAAGAAGCCACAGCTTACCAAGATGGTGAAGAGACGCAGCCAATTGATAGAAGAGGGCCAGGAATCCAGGTCTCCCTGACTCTGGCAGATAGTCAGTTAGCATTTATGTGGCTCTTTAAGGTTTGCAAATATCTCATTTAATCCTCACAACAACTCTGGGAGGTAAATGCTATTATTATCCCCACTTGACAGATGATGAAACTGAGGCTGGTAGTGGTAAAGTGATTTGCCCAGGGTCACACAGCTAGCAAGGCAGGATTTAAACTCAGGTCTTTCTGACTCCAGGACGAGTGCTCTATCTACTGTGCCACCTAGCTACCTCTAGCTGCCTCTTATCCTCTGCTTTACCATTGCCCCCTAAGGACAATGGGACTTTACCATCTGAACTGGAGCTGAAACCTTCATATGTGTTCTTCCTCATTAGAATGGGAGTTCCGTGAGAGCTGGGACTATTTTACTTCTCTGTATCTCAAACTTTTATCATATAGTAAGTCCTTAATAAATGCTTTATTCTACATTAATTTAAATACACTATGTATTAAAATTCATTTTTTCAAAAGAAAATCGTGGTAAAATTTGTTTGAATAATTTTGTTTCTATTTAAAATTAAGGTCACAATGAATCATTTAAAAACAAAGAGCAGCAACAGTGGTTATCAATTCAGATAGAAAAAAAACTAAGTATAAATATTTTTGTCACAATAATGAATGTAAAGTCGGCCTTTATTTTTACAAGTATCCACATAAACACCCACGTTTAGAAATTGGCACTAAAAATTCAACCATGGCTGGTGGATGAACTTATTCATGCATTCAGTTCAGTTCAACAAACATTTATCCATTGATAATGAACTCCAAGGCATGTTAGAGTATATATTAGAAGCTAAGGGATAGGGAAAAAAAATCACAGTCCTTATAGTTTATAATCCAGTAGAGGACATACATCTGTAACAATTGCAACACAAATCAACGAATATTTATTAAGCATTTACTATTTGCCAAAGTGATGGGCTAAATTCTGGGAATATAAATACTATAGAAGTCAAAAGAAAGACAGTCTCTGTCCTTGAGGGGAAAGGACAACACATAAAAGGGAGAGTTGGGAAGTAGGTAAAAAAAAAAAGTCCAGAGAGGCAGGAGCAGAACTGGGAGAGGAGTAAAGGAGAGAACATGGCTAATGTGGGCATAAAATGCAGATTCCTAGAGGAACTAACCGGTGAGAGAAAGGGTCTGGGGGAATCTTTCAGGCAGCGAAGCTCACAAGGGAACGGTGGAAAAAGAAGTCTGAATAGTTAAGAGCAGAGCCAGCAAAGAGGAGTGAATATTAAATCAGTTTACCAAGCACAAGTCACCATGAAAGAATAAGCCTGGTCAAATTTGTGATAATGGTAATTAAATCTTCAATTTGTATATTGATTGTCAGTGGGAAATTGGCAGCCTCCATATAAACGTTTCTATCCATGTAGCCTCTTATTCTTTAACTTCCTTCTACTAATATACTAAACACAAAGCCCTGGGCTCAGTCCCATCATGTCTGATGCTTCCTGCCGATGTGCCCACAAGGAGTGACTGAATCTCCCTAAGGAACTGAAGGCCTCTGAGGCCTCTTGTTCACATAACATGGAATCCATATAACATGTCATTCCATAAATATACTTGAAGAGAATGTGTTGGGGAAAACAGCTCTGGATGTGCAATAAGAAAAGACCTGGCTTAGTCCCACCTCTGACTCTGTGCTTCCTGTGTCTATAACCATGGGTAAGCTAATCAGCTGCTCTGAGACTTTCCTCAGCTGTAAAAAAGCAGTATTATCTGTGTAAGGGAATGCCTATGAAGTTCATATCTACATATGAAAATGTTAAGAATTCCATTAGGCAGTTAGAAGAAACATGCTTAACCAATATGTGTTAGATGTGAGACTTGAACCCAGTACTTCCTGGCCTCAAGGCCAGGTCTCTATCCACTATACAATTCTGCCTATTTTGAATGGCATTTGTCAAATTGAGATTTATTGATGATGTAAAAAACTGTGACTTTAAAAAGGAATCCTCTACCCCTTTTTCTCCCACTTTGCCAATATCATTGTATAAGACAGAAGTACATCTTGCATTTTTCTGCATTTCATTGTTTGCTGTAGCCAAAGAATTCCTCCTCCACTAGCCTGCTTGTTGGCAATGAGGCTTTTTTGTACTTGGTAGGTCTGGTCATCAGAAATCATATTCAGTCTTACGTCATTGTTCTCCTTGGAGCCCTTTACCCATGGTAGAATCTTTCAGAGCTTGGGTTCCACAGGTAGAACCTTCAGAAGCCCAGGGTCACTGCAATGCTGCAACGAAGCATTGGTATAGGACATGTTGAATAATTATTAGATTAAAGGCTCAATTATAGAAATCATGTCAAATTACATGAAAAAGATTGACAACATAAATACAATATATGAAAATAGATGGGAAAGCAGTATTCAACTGTAAATGTGTATGCCTTGATGCTTCTTTATATTAGCAAGAGACAAAAAGAGGATGTTGAGGTGCAATACAAAGAAGAGTGGATGTGTCTTCAGAGAACCTGACTTTAAGTTCTCGCTCAGCTACTGCTATTGGTATCACGTGAAGTTCCTTAACTTCTTTGGGAAGGTTGGATTCACCAACCTCCAAGATTCCTTCAAGCTCTACACTTATGATTCTCTGATAAGTTTGGGGTTTAAATTTGCCGTTAAACATTGAAAAGGGAACAAAAGAATAAAAATAAAAGCATAAAACATTCTATCTGAATCAAAAGAGACATTACTAAATAAGTTAAGAAAGGATTGAATTAATAAGCAAAACAAAGAACTAGGTTTTTTGCAGAATAACGAAATTTAAAAATCATTAGTAAATTTAATGAAAAAGAGGAAAGAAGATAATAAAATTATTAAAATCTAAAGGAAGTAAAAAATGAATGAGTATAATGAAGGGAACTATCAAAGACTATTATATATCTTTATATGCCAACAACACTGAAAATATAAAAGAAATGGATAACATTTATGCAAAAATACTAAATATTAATTTAGAATGTATAGAATACATTTTTAAAATCTATCAATTAAGATTTGTACCCAGAATGAAGGGATAATCCAACATTATCAGGAAAATGACCTGTATACTAAATCAGAATATGCATAACCAGAGGCCATAAAATTCATTATATCACATACAGAAAATATTTAAAGCAAAATGTAAGATATTTCTATAAAACAACCTAAAAAGCATGTGAAGAAATTCTTCTTAAAATGATTTTTAAAACCATTTATTTGAAACCAAAAGCTAGCCTATTTCTCCTAATTGAGAAATAGAAGCTTTCTCACTAAGAACAAGATTGTCCATGCTCCTCATTACTATTCAGTATGATTTTAGATAAGCTATCTACATCATTAATGCAAGACAAAGAAGTTTAAATAATAGGCAAGGAAGAGGTGAAGCTATCTTATTTGAAGATTATGTAATGGTTTATTTACAAAACCCAAAAGACTTAACAAAAAAATTAATTAAGATCATTACTTTATCAAAGTAGATAAATGCACAAGAATCATCAGCATCTCTATGTATATCACTACTCAGAAAAATTGAGACATTCTAACATGGAAAAGTAGATCATTAGAATAGACTAGAAAATCATGACCCAGAAGCAATAGGACAGAAAAGTCTAGGGTCTAACAAACAAAAACATGAACTTCTAGATGAATGACTCCCTTTTTGACAGAAACTGCTGAGAAAATTGAAAACAGGCAGAAAATCAGTTTAGACCAACTTCTTATACCATATATTACAGTAAGCTCCAAACAAAGGCATTGGGAGAAATATGGTAAAGCTTGTACAAACAGATGGAGAGGAGAGAGCAGAGACAGAAGAATACTGTATATAATTGTAAAGCGAAGCACGAGCAGCTTTCCAGAGGACTGCTGCTGTGAACAGCTCTCAAGGTTCTGATTACATAGTATAGTGAACTCTCTATTAGGTAACAAACTAAGACAAAATATTCACAGAAATCAAAGTACAGTACTCACAATGTTATGGTATAACAACTTATCACTAAAATGGCCACATAGTTTTCACCAAAGTGGTCACATAGATTTAAACAAAGTACATTAAATTAGTCAATCACAAAGTCTACCCTTAGGTCACATTGTCTTAATCTCTTCAGTTAAAAAGTTTGCTTTCTTCTTAGTTGGAGATTAGTTTCCAATCATGCTTAATTAGTAAGTCCTTAACTCAATCATCAAAGTACAAAGGTCAAAAGTGCTCCACCCCTAGTAAATCATGATTTTCTCAGTTTGCATTAAATACCCAAGGAGAGGTCTTTTCATCTTGACTCCAGGCAGGCTCTCAGCTTCCATGGTTCCTCTTCTATGGTCCCAGCTCTTGCCCAAATCTATTCAACCTGGGTTCAAAGGCAGACAGCTCTCAGTTCTTTGCCCAGCTTCTTGTGCAGCTCCTGTTCCATATTGAAGCTCACAGTGCCTGGTCCATCTAAAGTCCTTCACAGTTTCTGTTCCTGGGTGGACAAGCTTAACAAAGCCACAATTACATTCATTCACATTGCTAGCATCCTCAAAAATTCACTTTCTGCCTGTGAAATCACTATAGATGCAACAACAAGGTCTGAGGAATCAACACAAACCATCAGTCTTGCTGAAAGCATCAGCAAGACCCTCCTCCAGGATTTCTGTAAACATACAACAAGAAAATCCTCTTTCAGGGCTTCTGAACCAGCAGCAAGGTCCCAGGGCTTCTGTAACGACAGCACTGTCCTCTATCAGCAGACAAATCTAACAAAGTAACATCAAAACAGACAAAGTACTGACACCACAGTCATGTCTCCTCCAAGTTTTCCTCTCTTCTCATTTCTCAGTTCTTCTCAATTATCAGTTTATCCCTCAGTTCTCATTTCTCTTCTCTGTTCTTCTCAGTTCTCAGTTCAGTTCTCAGTTCTCTTCTCTCTCTCCAGCAGTAGCAACCCAGCCTCCAGATGCTCACTCCCAGAAGTTCTGGCCTCTCTCAGCTTGGGCTTTTCCTTATATATGGTATTAGCTCCTCCCTGTTCTGCCCCTTCCTGTTATGTCAGCAAGTCCATCCCTCTGTGGGATTCATAAGTTCTGGCTCTTAATACTTGTATAATTATAAACTTGAAACTAAGTGCTAAGTACTTGTTTGATTGCAAATATAAGGGGCTGGAAAGATCTTCAAATTCCCATCACCATTACAATAATGACCAGAATATATTACAAAACTGCATATAATTGGCAAGAAAAAAGGCTTATCTTGACAAAAATATTCACAGCAGCATGATTTGCAGTAAAAAGAAACTGGAACTAGTTCATGTATTAGATGGTTGGGGAACAGTTAAACAAATTGTGGTGTGTATGTTTTGCCTCTTCTTTGACTATGCTACGACCTGAGTTCATAAGCTGGGTCCCATTAACACATTTTCTCTGGTATCTGCCCTTTACCTTCTGTGACTTTATCAGCTGGGGGATGGTGGGGAGACTTTCTAATCAGGAATACCCTCATCATTTCCCCCCCCCATTACATATAAAGCAAAATTTCATTTTAATTGCTTGAATATTATTGCATTGTGAGGTTAGGGACTGAGCCTGTGAATTCACTGGTGTTGGGAACTCCCAGGTGAGGGATTCCCTCTCCAAATGCACTTTGGTTCTTTCTCCACAACTTAGAATATTAGAAAGTTGCCCAGGGTACTGAATGGTTAAGTGAATTGCCAAGGGTCCCAGAGCCAGTATGGGGTCAGAGGTGAGAACTGGAGAGAAATTTCTTGGCCTTGAGACTAGCTCTCTATTTGCAATGCTAAGTGGCTTCTCATTGCACTGTTAATAATGACAAAGGGGAAAAATAAAAAGAAATATGGGGGGGAGACATATAAAGAAAGCAGAATCAGAAGAAGCATACGGACATTGAACACAGTTTTATAAACACACGATTAGTAACGGCAACAAATCTGAAAAAATACAGAGAAGAAAAATATTCATAAGGAGAAATGGGAATGAATGAGACAATTTGGTTACTGTGTTACTTCTGTTAAATTCTTAACATTAATATAGATTCCATTTTCTGTTTTCTTTTGAAAAAATAAATGGTGAAAGCATTGTTTCATTTACAGTCATTTTTGTTGGTGTTTATTTTGTTAAAAATCATACGCAAAATTAATTTTAACCATGACCCCCATTGCTGCTATTAAAATGATCTATTGAGAATTTTGATGCTTCATTAGCCTCCAGTATTTATTAATCAGCCCTTTACACAGGGTGATAAAGCAAGTACTGTTAGCAGTTGTGCTAACTCCTATCTGCCTTCATACACTCTGACAGCATTGATTGGAGATATTCTAAAGTCTTCCTCTAATACAGAGCCGTGGCTGCCATTGCTAACAAAACCCCTGAATCCTTGGGAATCATTGAAGAATGGTCTCTTCCATTGTTTATAAGAGAGCATTTCTAGGGACAGGAAGCTAAAGAAAGCTTGGCAGAAATTTCCTTTGTAAATCACAGTTTGACTCTAGGGGTCCCTTAAACAGAAGAATACACCCTAGTGTAGTTACATCCCTTACACACATGGCGGCTAAATCCAGCACCATTCAAGAGTTGTGTTGTTCTCTGTTTTTTCCCACCAGTGGGTTTTTTTTTCCCTCCTAACAGGCTACATGCTGGGTACACTGTGTATGTCACAACAGGAACTGATGCTTTGGCCCCCCACAGTTGAAAACATTTTATGCTGTGAGCTCCCTGTGGGGCTTTGCTTCTAGTTCTCACGGTCATCCCTTCTTCTTTGGGTCTTCCTTTTGTGATTCACCAAATAATAACATTAGCAGTCCATATTTCAGTGCTTTTTCAAGATTTACAAAGAGATTGCCTCGATGCCAACCTGCAGTACTAGCTGCTACAGGTATTATCACCCCCATTTTACAGATGAAAAAACAGTCAAAATTGAGGAGCTACCACAATCTGAAGAGAGAAAAACGAAATATCCTGAAGTCACTGAAATTCTTCATTTGATATAAGCTCCAGAAATTATGTCTAATAACTAAAGATAACAAAACCAGCAATGAAGTAGCAAAGGATTTTGAAAAAGAAGATGGGCATACTTAAACTGGAATTCAGAAAAGTCTTTTTTTGCATTTGGCAGCATGAATCTAACCAGTAGATCAATTGTACTAAAACAAAGAATTTAAAAAAAAAACCCTGCTATCTGCTAAAAACTATTATGAATGAATTCATTCCTCTGCCCCATAATATTTGCCAAGCCATGTAAACACAATTCAATACTTGCACACAATAGTATATGCTGCAGTTGTTGTCATGGTAAGAACCATAAGAAGGAAGTGCTTTTGCTCATAATCTAAAGTTATTAATTTAATTTTTAGTAATATTTTAAACTTAGTGTTTGCTAATAACACTAAGGACAAATAACATCACGACATAAATGATTATAGAGAACTACTGGGGAGTCTTCAAAAAGCATATCAACATCTAATTCATGAATGCAGTGGAAATGTGAATGATAGATTGCCTAATTAAAAGTGACAAGAAGGGATATAGAATGCAGAAAGTGGAAAACAAAAGCATCTCAGAAATTCTAGATTCCCTTAATTGGCAACTGGAAGCAAAATCAAAATATTAAGGCATTATGAGGAGTGAAAGCTGTGCAAATAAATAATTCATCATCATGTAAAATTGTAGTACAAAGACTTAAGTGGTAAATGCCACCCTTATTGTTTGGTCTCCTGTTGTAGTTGTATCAAGGATACTTTTGGTGATCTTACAAAAATGATGAGCTTGCATCCTAATGCTTTTATTCCCCTACAAAAAGTTATTTTGTCACCATGTGCAATAGCCTATAGAACATAAACTATGTTTTTAAAAAGCAGAATGGTCCCAGGACCATTTCTTTTTGAAAACATTCACTGAAAAAAATGAAAAGAAAGAGAATTACCATCATTGGAAATTTTCTCCAAAAATGTCAAAATTTCATTTGGATCATAGACCTAGAACTTAAAGTCACCTTAGAGATCCCTCTGAAAGAGAAAGAAATTTCATTTTATAGATGAGGGAACTGAGGCCCCCAGAAGGTTAATTGAATTATCCAAAGTGATATACATAGAATATATCAGATCTAGGATTCAAACCCTGGTCAATACTAATAATTGTGTTTTATCCACTGCTACGCACTGTCTGGACTTAAGAAGCGTAAAGTTCTTAATGGATATTAAGGAAAAAGTTGAGACTGAAGATTTTGAGCTTGAACCCATAGGTCAGATTGAAGTAATGGTTGAAAACAGTACTTACAAATACCTTAGTATTCTCTGAGCAAGACACAAGGAGAATGGTTGAGTATGTTAAGAAGCTTACTGGCTGGCTTCCTAAAGATAAAGATCAACAGGAAGAACATGCTAATTAATGCCTATGAAAGATGGACTTTAATGAACATTTTTAGAACAATAAAATGTACAGAAATGGGTTTGGAAAGTATCCGAACACTCATTCAGTAGTAACTGAAACATAGGACTCATTACTCCAAAAAACAAACAAAAACACAACAAAAAACAACAACCTATAAAAATATGAGTAGTTCCTGGTCAAGAAAGAGGAACAGAACTGGTAGATGTTGTCAAAGCACATGACAAGAAACTTGTAAAAATTCTGAAAGGAACAGAGCAATTCGTTTCGGTTGTGTCTGACTCCTCATGGCCCCCTTTGAAGTTTTCTTGGCAACGGTAGTTGCCAAATAGCTTTGCCATTTCCTTCTCCAGCCCATTTTACAGATGAGGAAACTGAGGTGCAAGAAGTGAATTGCCCTCATGGGCAATGAGTTCCTGAGGCCAGAGAGGCATATGCTATCAAATTTGTTGAATGTAGCTAACACTGGTTTTCCTTCAGATGCCTGCTCTTCAAATGTGAAATTAGAAGGGCAACATCCACATGAACTTGTTTTAAAAAATTACGTAGGTTTGTGATAGAGATTCAGGACATTTCCACCAGAAAATGCAAAAAGAATATGCTTAAGAAACCCAGATTTAGGGGGTGGAGACAAGATGGTGGAGCAGAAGCAGGAAATTCCACAAGCTTCTGCCACAACCACCTCCAATACCTGCAAAATATGACTCTGAACAAATTTTAGAGCCACAGAACCCACAAAGTGACAGAGAGAAACAAATCTCCTGCTGACAAGGAAGGTTCTATGGCACTGAGCTGGGAGCTGAGCACAGTCCAGAGTGAGCTGCATGGTCCCAAACCTGGGGCAGCTCTGATCAGTGGCATAGACCAGATGGGGCAGACTTCAGGAGAGTGAATCACCAGCATCTGTGGAAGTTACCAGACTTCTCAACCCATAAACACCAAAGAGAAAGTAAAAGGTCAGTGGGGAACTCTGCTGGAACTGAGTGACAGAAGAGTGTGGTCCGGCCCCTGCCCCCAGGGCTGAGAGGTGGTGGAGGTACTGCTGCATGGCTGCCTCTGGAGCTCCTGGCCTGCAGATTGTAGGGGGACCATGCAACCATTCAGAGGGTAGTTGCTCTTGCTTTGACCTGCTGGGATCTGAGTTGCAGTCTTGGGTGGTAGTCCTGGAGTGAGAAACACCAGAATGCCAGAGGTTGGGATATCTGTAGAGAGGGTGCCCTCCTCAGACCTCTGACAACATTTGCAAAAACTCCAGCAATTTGGGACAAAACTCTCTCCACTTTGAAAGCACAATTCTACCGTGGCAAAGAGCTCAAAAGTCAAGTAATTGGCTGGCAAGATGAGCAAGCAGAGGAATCAGAATCAGATCATAGAATCCTTTTTTGGGGACAAAAAGGATCAAACACGGAACCAGAAGAAGTTAACAAAGTCAAAACTCCTACATCAAAAGCTTCTAAGAAAAATATGAGTTGGTTACAGGCCATGGAGGAGCTCAAGAAGGATTTTGAAAATCAAGTAAGAGAAGTGGGGAAAAATTGGGAAGAGAAATGAGAGTGATGCAAGGAAGTCATGAAAAGACAGTCAACAGCCTGCTAAAGGAGACCCAAACAAATACTGAAGAAAATAACAGCTTAAAAAATAGACTAACTCAAATGGCAAAAGATGCTGAAAAAGCCAGTGAGGAGAAGAATGCCTGAAAAAGCTGAATTTGCCAGATGGAAAAGGAATTTCAAAATCTCACCGAAGAGAATAATTCCTTCAAAATTAGATTGGAGCAATTGGAAGCTAATGACTTTATGACAAATCAAGATAATACAAAACAGTTCCAAGCAAATGAAAAAACAGAAGGCAGTGTGAAATATTTCATTGGAAAAACTACTGACCTGGAAAATAGATCCAGGAGAGATCATTTAAAAATTATTGGACAACCTGAAAGCCATGATCAAAAAAAGAGCCTAGAAATCATCCTTCAAGAAATTCTCAAGGAAAATTGCCCTGATATTCTACAACCAGAGGGCAAAATAGAAATTGAAAGAATTCACCAATTACCTCTTGAAAAAGATCCCCAAAAGAAAACTCCTAGGAATATCATAGCCAGATTCCAGAGCCCCCAGGTTAAGGAAAAAATATTGCAAGCTTTTGGGAAGAAAAAATTTGAATACTGTGGAAACACAATCAGGATAACACAAGATCTAGCAGCTTCTGCATTAAGGGATCACAGGACTTGGAATATGATATTCCAGAGGTCAAAAGAACTAGGATTAAAACCAAGAATCACCTACCCAGCAAAACTGAGTATAATGCTTCAGGGGAAAATATGGTCATTCAATGAACTAGAGGACTTTCAAGTATTCTTGATGAAAAAACCAGAGCTGAACAGAAAATTTGACTTTCAAATACAAGAAACAAGAGAAGCATGAGAAGGTAAACAGAGAAAAGAAATCATAAGGAATTTATCAAAGTTGA
>CM053583.1:199879605-199899936 GCA_028627135.1 Pseudochirops cupreus
TATACTCAGATATGTGTTTGTTTGCATATGTAAACCCTCATATAGATTTATGTGTATGTGTATGTATATGTATATATACATTTGTATTCCCTTGCCCTATCCTCATACTGAGAAAAGTTTCAACAGTTACAATTGTCACTTTTCCATGTTGTCATGTAAATAGTTCATCTTTGATAAGTACCTTATGATTTCCACTCACTGCTCCTCCCATCCAGCTGCCCCCGGGGCACAGCCACGGCTTCAGGGCAGGCTGGTTTCGGTTCGCAGTGCTGATATGGCTCCTTGTAGCCGAGCTGACTTTAGTGGGAAGTATCTTTGTGTGCGTTTTGGAGTTCTAGGATTGGTTTAGAGTCCTATTTTATGGGTATTTTGGGGTGGCTATGTGAGAGCTGCGATATGTTGCTGCTGCTACGCCACCATCTTGGCTCCACCTCCCAGCTCATTTTTATAGATAAGAAAATTGAGGCAAATAGAGTTAAGTGATTTATCCAGGGTCACACAGCTAGTGTCTGAGGCCAGATTTGAAGTCAGGTCCTCCTGACTACAGGACTGTCACTCTTTCCATAGAATCACCTAAGTTTTCCAATATCTATTTTCCTCTTCTGCAATCAGAAGGATATGGCTTATTACAAAAAAATGAAGGAAGGAAGGAAAGAAAGAAGGAAGGAAAGAAAAAATGAGCTCAAGAAAGCTAATCAACCTTTATCCAAATCTGACATTATCTGCAATATTCACACTCATTATCCCCCACCTCTTCAAAGACTGGAGGTATAGCCTCCTGTTTTTTGCTTTGGGACTGAGGTTGGTCATTATCATTTAACAGCATTCAATTGGGATTATTTTTTGTTCTTATTCTTCCCATTTACATTGTTGTAGTCATTGTGCACAATGTTTTCCTGTTTCTGCTGACTTCACTTTGCATCAGTTCATACAAATGTCTTCTGTGTTCTTCCTATTCATAATTTGTTATAATGGATTATTACATCACCACCTTTGTTTCTGGGATTTTGCTGCCATAAAAATGCTGTAATCAATATTTTTGGGGTGTACAGGGCCTTTCTTTTTAACGCTGATATCCTTGGTATATATGCCTAGTATTAGGATCTTAAGATCAAAAGGCATGGATATTATAGTCACTTTTTTAGTGTTATGAGGTCCTTCCC
Source organism: Pseudochirops cupreus (assembly GCA_028627135.1). Lineage (NCBI taxonomy): Eukaryota > Metazoa > Chordata > Mammalia > Diprotodontia > Pseudocheiridae > Pseudochirops > Pseudochirops cupreus. The sequence continues at coordinate 199,880,769 of CM053583.1, forward strand.
TTATCCTACCTCTTCACTGTGAGCATTGACAAATATACTCCACCTGCTTCCAGGGGACCATGTGGTTTAGAGGAAGGATGCATGGGGCAACTTACGACCAAGTGTGAATAATCAGTGAGAATCCCCTGCCTGGTTGCTGAGCAGGAAGCACAATGTTGCAGGGTTCCAGACTTGGTAAAAGAAGAGGCAGCTTGTGAGGTTGCCTTCTAGGTGAAGTCTTCCAGGTTACAAGATGTGGTTTCAGTTGAGGATAGAGTCTAGCTCTTCTTTCTTCCACCATCATGGCTTTCAGAGCCATACTTGCCATGTGAACTACACTAGTTGGGTTTGTCCTGGGCCTCTGGCTACTTTTACCACTCTTCTGTGCTTCTTTCCTTTAGCATTGACCTTATAACCATTGAAAGGTCAGGTCCTGGCATCTTCCCCTCCCTTGGCACATGAGCTGAAGGGAAGAGGGGCTAAGCAGTTGTGAGTCAGCTGGCACCTAGGGGAGAGTTAGCATAGGAGAGAGAGCCACAGGAAAGACTGAGCCTGACGGCTTGGACAGTGCCAACTAAGATGTCTTATAACCTGGCTTATTAGTTTTAAATTTCTTTTTTTTATTAAATTTGATTTTTTCAATGAACAAAAATCAATTTTCTTTTCTTCCTCCCCATCCCAACATTGGGTGGGGGGTGAACATGGGAAACAAAATCCTGATAACAAACGCACATAGTCAAATAAAATAAAAGTTCCATGTTGGTAATGTCCAGACAATACATGTCTCCTTCTGTACCCTGGGGTCCATCATCTCTCTGTAAAGAACTGAGTACGTCATCGTCAGTCCTTTGGAATCATGGTTAATCCTTGATCCAAGTTCTTAAGGATTTCAAAATTGTTTTTTTTTACAGAGTTAACATTACTAATTGGTAGTCTTGCAAGAACTTTTGTCTCAACAAAGTTTGAACATTCGCTTTCCAGGTGATCATATGAGTAGAAATGAGTGGAGATACTGATTTGTGTAAATTGTTTTGTTAACACACGGTTCTCATTGTTTTCTATGTGGCCTATACACAATTTATATTATGAATTGGTTATTTTTTTAGCTTCCCCCCTTTCTGGGGAAACTGCTTAGAACTCTGTGCTCTAAATGTAATGAGGTCTATAATTATCAGCGTTTGTCGGGACCTTCAGGTGGCGGCAGTGAGGAGTGTGAGAACTGGGTCAGCTGCTTCCCTTAGTGAGAAATCAGGCTTCCCCAGAGCTGAATCCAGAAAACACCAATGACTAGCTAAGACAGGTGGTGTCGGCTGAATAATGCCTGGAGAAGCTGCACTAGAGGAGCACAGTTTCAAACCCTTTTCAGAATGATTGGACCAGTTCATGGACTGTGCAAGATTATCTACTCAATACCATAGTGAGACCTGAGACTGGGCTGATCTTGCTGAGAAGTGGAGGGTGATTACCTAAAACATGCTGCTCCCTCTATCATTAGTCGGGGCCTGGGATCCCACAGGTCTCTGCCTTGACCTTCAGGTAGGACCAGGTATTCACCATGCATGCCTTTCTTCCGCACACGTGCTGCCCCTCCCTTCCCATATCTTGCTCGGGATATGTAATCAAATCAATATCACCACTGCTACCATGACAACCAGCTGCCCTGTGGCTCCACTAAAGAATCTGTGATTTTGAGTCTACAGACAGCTCAGGTTGAAGCTCCCCTCACTTTGTTCCTCCTCACTCTCTGCATGTCAACCCTATCCTTCCTGTGCCCCTTTCCTGCTCTCTGAAACTCCCATCCTGCTCCTCACACAGATGCAAACGAAAACTTTGAAAGACCAATTCAGAATGCTTATGGTAAAGACTGTCTGCTTGCTTTGAGACAAGAAACCTTATGACTAGAAGGAGGGAAAAGGTGAATATCTTCGGTTTGCCTATTTTTTCCCCCTTGAGACAATGACTTGTATCTGATGAGCACAGAGATAGCGATGAAACCAGGCTGCAAGTTGCTGCTGCTTCTACAGATGGAAAAAGCATGAGAGAGCTTCCTGTGCAGGGCCCTGAAGGGAGTCTCTGTGATCTGTCTCTCTGTCTAGACTGAAATAGAAGGCAGGGTCCTGAAGGGAAGGGAAGTAAGGGAGGTGACCCTTGCCTAGACCCAGATAGGGAGACTATCAGAAATCATCTCTGGGGAGGTCACAAGGCTGACCTGCACACAATATAGGCAGCTGCCTGCCTCTGCCCTCACCCTACGTCTCAAGTGTTTACAGAGCTGATCCCGTGACATGTTCCCAGATACTCAGTCTTCCCTTAAACTTTTTGATGATTCATGGCAGGAAAATGGAATGTTTCAGGAATGTCTCCTTCTAGCCCCCAGAAAGGGAAAGCTGGGAGGGAAAGTGGAGGGCACTGGGTGGAAAGCTCCATGGAGAAGCACTTAACTTTTCTTACATTTTTGCAATGTAGTGGCACCGTATAATGAGTGGATGCCTATGCTTTATGGGAGTGATGGTTGTTCAACAGAGTGTGAAACATGGGGGTAGAGTGGGTGTAGACCATCAGATTTTCTTGTATCTTAATATTTTTAAAGCAATTTTCCTTTTTCATCTCCAACTTAATTCTGAATCCTACCACTGTGACAGGTGACCAACCCTGCCAGGAATCAGGAGAGTGGCAAGTGCTTTCATGCACATGTGCCAGAGGGGCTCAGCTGAGACCTCCTAGCTGGGGGCTGGAGTAGAGTGCCACCTAGTGGACATGTTATATGATACACTCTCTTGTTGGTTGATTGACACAGTGACACATTGCCTTCCTTTGGATTTGATGAAACCAGTACACTAGCTGATGTGGACTGTTTACAACACTATCATGACCCAAGTATCACAGGAAGCCTATGAAAGCATCAGTGAATTAATAAATATTAAGTGCCTGTCACATGCAAGGCACTGTGCTGCTGCAGATACAAAAAAATGCAAAACACAGTTCCTACCCTTAAGGAGATTACGATCTGATAGTGCAACAAGCAAACTAATATGTACAAACTAACTATAGAGAGGATAAGTAGGAAGAATTAACACAGGGATGCCATTGGGATTAAGAGAAGTTTGGGAAAGACTTTCTGTAGGATATGGAATTTCAGTTGGGATTAAAAGGAATCCAAGAAAGTCAGTAGGGATTAGCTACCCCCACTCCTGGGCCTGAAGTCAGGAAGACCCGAGTTCAGATATGGGCTCAAACACTTACTAGCTGTGTGACCCTGGGCAAGTCACTTTCCCCTGTTTGCCTCAGTTTCCTCATCTGTAAAATGAGTTGGAGAAGGAAATGGCAAACTACTCTAGTTTGCCAACAAAACTCCAAACAGGGCCAAGAAGAATCAGACACAGTTAAACAACAAATGAACAGCCACAACAAATTCAATTGTGGAACCAACAATGCCAAACCAGACCTCTCTTTACTAGTTGGTGACCTGAAGGACATACTGTGTCATTGGGGAGCAGCCAGATTATAATTCAATAAATTGCGGAGCCTCTGTGGCCTCAGTTATTTACAGTTTACGCATGCATTGTGAAATCTACTTATACAAGTAGAGTTTCTCTCTTCCTATCGCTCTTTCTCTCCCTTGCATATTAATGGTTTAATTAAGGTGTCCCCGACTGCCCCCAAACCGGGGAGTCATCCAAGTTGAATTTTTGTTCAACCTATGTCTGTGTCACTTAGGAAAGGATCTTTGCAGAGCTACAATATAATGAAAGCATTAATTATTAAATAAAATAGAATCTTCATGAGATTTTACATACTTGTTTTAAAACACTGGTAACTTCCAAGGAAAGCTGGACAGAAACAATGTGGGACAGTGATTCTCTGACTTGATTATGAATTGTTATGAGTTGTGAATTGATTAAGGCAACCAGAAATCTTCCTTTGGTTGTGACTTCCTATTCCTCCTAACAACGATACCCCTGAAATACTATAATATGGTAGAAAGTACCCAGGACTGAGAGGCCAGTGACTTGAATGCTGGTCTTGACTTTGTCATTATTGATCTGTGTGCTCTTGGGTAAATTACTTAACTTCTTTGGAGATCAGTTTCTCTAACTAAAAGAATAATAGTGTTGACTTCTTGGTCTTAGAATACAACTTGTGAAACCCACTCTCTTCTTTTAAAATATTGTGTTGCTTTGTTTAGATTGCTAATAAATCGTATGTCTAGGAACACTGATATTTGACTAGGACTCTGAAACTTAAGTTTGATATTGAGAGAGAAATAAGTAAAGTTTCTTGGGAAAACATTTCTCCAATTTATTTGTAAACTAGGTGGGGGCTCAGAGCTAATTTACTAATGACAGAAATTATTCATTTCTATTAATTTATGAGAAAAGATCAGAACATATCCCTTTATTGCCTTAGAAGCCAGATACAGAATAAATAAAGAAATGGACAATTGGAAGAGGATGAAGGTTAGTGTTGTCAGTAATTAAGTTAGCATGTCGCACGGACCCAGTCAGACCTCACATAGGTTACATTGTCCTACTTTGAAGGAAATGAGACATTTGAAGAGATGGAGGTGAGAAGGAAAAGCCTTCTAGATGCAAGGGATCACCTATGCAAAGGCATAGAGATGGAATGGAATGGAATGTTATCAAAAAAGAATAATGTGAAGAAAACCAGTTTGACTAGAATGCAGAGTCTGTTAAGGTGAATAATATGATATAAGATGGAATGATAGGTAGGCGCTGTTTAACAAAGGGCTGGTGGGAAATGTAGACAAACACACTTTTAAGTTTAACCTGCATTATTAGCACTTTTTAAGTCTAGACAACTAAAAAACCTAAATTAAGCCTTGATTTGTAATGTTTGTCAATTTCTGAGGTGTAAATGCTCATACTGAAATTTTAACAATTACCTTCTACCTCCCACCCTCACCCTGGTTCCAGCACATCCTGGGTGGGATCCATGTTGGAGAAGGCTTTAAATGTCAGAGCAATGATTTTATATTTTTTCCTAGACGAGTCAGTTATGATTTCCGAGTAGAGGAATCACATGTTAAATTCTGTATATTCAGAATATCAGTTTGGCAGTTGTGTAAAGAATAAATTGAAGAGAGAGGGACCCTGGAAGCAGAGAGATTAATTGGGGCAGGGGGCTCTTGAAATAGTCCAAATAAGAGGTAAACTGTAAGTTTTCAGGCCATAGATAAATCCTAGTTGGATAAGGCCTTTGGAATTGTGTTGGCAGAATAACTTCAGCAAGGGAACTGTAGAAAGTGGCTTGGGGAAACAGCTTCCCTGAGAAACAGCTACAACAAAAAGAAGGTGATTGTCCTCCTCCCACTCTCAAGAAGGGCATCTTCTTCACACCTTAACTTTTTTCCCCCATTAATTTTTACACCATAGTTCATGGTAGATCTTGCTCATGTGTTACCACGTATGAGAAGCCTTTCCTGATCCCATGAATTTTTAATGCTCTCTTATTGAAAATTTTATCTATCTACCTACCTATCCATCCATCCATCCACTCGATCTATCTATCTATCTATCTTTCTAGCTATCTATCTATCTATCTGTGTGTGTAGTTCTTTTTCCCATCTGTTCATGTTTCTCCTTCCCCCTCCCCCCCCCCCAGCAGAGTACAAGTTCCTTGAAGGCAGGAACTGCTTCTTCTTTTGTCTTTGTATCCCTGGGTGCCTAGTAGAATTCTTTGTACATAGTGACTTTGTTTGCCTTAGGTCAAATTCTTGATTTGTTTTGATAATATGAAAGGTCTCTTTTGAGTTGTCATTTCCCCCTACAAGTTCTGGCTTCCCAGAAAGTTTTCCAGTCAATTTTCAGATTTTTTTTTCCATGGTAGCTATTTTTGTCGGCTCAAACTGAGACATCCTGCCTCTTGTGCTTTGAAAATTCCTACTTCCGGGCTCTTTGTTGTTGCCAATTTATCTCCCCATCTCATTCCTTCCGTTATCCCTCCTGACTTCTGGTGGTGAATCTTTGGCCTTGCTGTCTTCTCCTGTCTGGTTCTCTTTTCCTCTGGCCTCCTAGAGGAGATCTTCCCCCCTTTCTTTTCTTGGGAGACAGACTAGGTATAGAGCTGCTACTTTTCTGTATCTTTATCAGCTCCCCCTTCTCATCATGGATCCCATCCAAAGAAAGGACCCAGCCAGCAGGTCAAGCAAAGAATTAAATCTATTAAATCTTCTACTCAGAATGAGACTTTAGCTATAGACAGAGGCAGCCTGGGGAATAGGAGAAGGGAAGGAACTGAAGTTTCCAGTCTTTTTCTTGGTTTCAAGTGCATAGGGTATGGTAGATTTAATATGTCAAATTCTATTATCAGATCAAGAGGTTAGGATTTTGAATCAGAAGGTACCTTAAAATCCCTTCCCCTCTCTAGCTCTCAGTTTTCTCATCTGTTAAATGAGGGGGTGGTTCTTGATACTTTCTAAGGTTCCCTTTGGCTATAAATCTAAAATTATACTGTCTGTCTTCCATCATTTTATAGATGAGGAATCTGAGGCCCAGATAGGTGAAGTAATTCACCCAGGGTCACAGAAGCAGAGCAGGGATTTGAACCCAGGTCTTCTGACCTGACATCCAGTGAATCTCCTACTATACTATATTGCCAAGAGACTAGACAGAAGTGAGAGGAGCAGAATGTGACAGCCCTAGGCATCATCATTAGACATGGAAAAGGCCACTTGGGTGAGTCACTTCCCCTCTGCATGCAGAAGAAACCTCTCTTATAGAGGATGGAGGTCATAGGCTATAGGTTACAGCTGGAGGGGGCTTCAGAAGTCATCAGTGTAACTGCCTCATTGCACAGATATGGCAGGATCAGGGTTCCCCATTCCCCAGAAATGGGGATCAGTTTTCCATAAAAGACAACAAAGCTGTCCCTGGGACTTGTCAGGACCTTGATGAAGGTTCCTGGTCACCTACCAAGGGGTATAAAAAGCCCCCCTCATGGAGGGTTGGGTTCCTCTGCTGTGGCAAATTTATGAAGACCACTCCAGTCATCCTACCCTGCCCTGATGACCAGATGGGATTCCACAGGAGAACAAGAGGAGCCTCATCAGAGAGCTTAGGGCTCACTGTTTCTTTCTTGCATTTACTACATTGTTAGGGCAAAGTAAACCTTTTATTGCCTGCTCAAAGCCTTGTGAGGGCCTCATTTTGCCCCAACACTTATCCTAACCTAATGAAGTACAAGCATAGGGCTGGTCCTAACAACAGGGAAGGATGGTGAGGCCCAAGAGATTCAATTACTTGACAAGGGTCCCAGGGATAATAACACCCTCGGGTGGGAATCAGACCCAGGGCTTCTGACTCCTGAGGCACTGCTCTTTCTCCTATGCTGGGACTTCCAGCAAGAAGTTATGTGTCTCTATGAGCAGCAGGTTGAGAAGAGAAGCCTCAAAGACTTTGCTGCCTCTGAGAATCCAGCAGGCATGTTTTCCCTTGGGCATAACTTTTCCACATGTCCTTGGTTTTCTCATGGCTGGAGGAGACTCAGATTCATGCATATGATTATTTTCTTGGTAGGACTTTATGTCTTCCTTGAACAAAATAAGAGCAGAAAACTAGAGAATGTGGGCCTGTTTCCCAGCCTGATGGAGAGAAAAAGAGTCACAGGCACCCAGCCTTCATCGGTCCTTGGTGTATCTGGGGGCACAGGGGTCTGGAGCTGACCTCTGAGGGGGAGCCCCATTCTGTGGGGCACGTTTCATAAACAAAACCTCTTCTATTTAGGAATGACCTGGCTCTGAAGTTATCTAAGCACCTCTGGATTTAGGGGTAAGAAATCATTACCTAAAAACCAACTATCTTCCCTGGCACCTTTTTCTACCACTCTTTGACCTGCCACAAAGAGCTCCCACTCCACTCCTGATGCTCTGTGGGTTTCTCACCTATGTACAAAGCCAAGTTCAGCAAGGATTTATCTCTGGGAGTTTTCATGATTCTATGGACTTAGGCTTTGAGTACAACTAAGATAATGATTGAAAATCTGCCACCCATTGACACATGGATTAAATGGTACCAGACCAGCTGGCCTGGTGCATGTACCTGACATAGTAGAGAATTAAAATAATTAAGTCACATTTATATAGCAATTTAAGATTTTCAAAATACTTTTATCCATAGTATGATGATTTTTATTCTTCAAATATAAGCCTGAAGAAAGTCATAAAAAGGTAAACAGGAAAGAAAAAAATCAATGTTATTTAGTAAGACCAAACTGTTACATACCTACATGGGAAGATGATACTTGTTAACTCTTGAGAACTGTATCTCTATTAAGGCAGTGAGAGGGTGTGGGTATAAGTTGACTTTGATGGGATGATAAAAAATTAATTAAGGAATGAAAAAAAGGATTGTACTGGGAAAAGAGGAAAAGAGGAGACAGAAAGGGGTAAATTATATTACATGAAGAGGTACAAAGACCTATTCCAGTAAAGGGAAAGAAGGGAAGAGGTGAGCATTGTTTGGTCCTTCCTCTCATGGGATTTGGTTCAAAGAGGAAATACATGTACACTCACTTGGGTATAGAAATCTGTTTTACCCTATAAGAAGTAGGAGGGGAAAAGGGAAAGAAAAGGGAGAGGGGCTGATAGAAGGGAGAGCAGATTGAGGGAGGCCATGGTCCGAAGCAAAAAGCTTGTGAGGAGGGAAAAAGAAAAAGGAAAAAGAAAAGCAGAAACAGAGGGAAAATAGGATGGAGAGAAAGACATAGATAGTAATCACAACTGTGAATGCGAATGGGATGAACTCTCCCATAAAAATGAAGCAGATAACAGAATGGATTAAAAACCAAAATCCTACAATACATTGTTTACAAGAAATACATCTGAAATAGAGAGATGCAAAAAGAGTAAAAGTAAAAGGCTGGAGAAAAATATATTATGCTGTATCTGAAATAAAAAAAAATCAGGGGTAGCAATCCTGATTCCAGACAAATCAAAAGCAAAAATAAATCTAATTAAAAGAGATAAAGAGAGAATAATCAACACAACAAAATTTTACTTTTAGTAGGGGGAAGAAAAGGTCATGGTTTTGATCAAGGCTGAAATTGGACATATTTGGTGCCTCAACAGCCACCAAATCACTGGCTTCTCCTTTGTTTTTCGTATTCAACCCATTTGGACATTGTTTTATAAGTCAAGGGGATGAGTTTTTCTTAGGCAGCATTTATAGTTTTCTCTGGCAGATAAGAATATTCTATGGACACTGGAAAATCACACTTTGCATATCAATGACTGTCATCGAAGGCAGAAGCAATTATCAAAAGCAGATATTATTGTTTGCTTCTGGTTTGCCAAAGAGGGGGAAATAACCACTCAAAACCTTAAATCCCATTTGGATATAGGATATGAGGCACCCAGGCTGACTTCAAAGAAATTCGGAACTTGGCGGACGTGGGGGTTGGGGTGGACGGGGTATTGACAAGGGGTTGTAATGCTTGAATTAATATTTATTTACTTATTAACGTGGCTTTTCCGTATCAGATGAATTTTTGTAGAAACTATGTTTTCAAGGGCACCTAGGTGGTGAAGTAGATAGAGCGCCAGCCCTGGAATCAGGAAGACCTGAGTTCAAATCTGACCTCAGACACTTACTAGCTGTGTGACCCTGGGCAAGTCACTTGACTCAATTGCCTCAAAAAGAAAAAAGAAAGAAACTATACTTTCAGTGCTAAGTGTATCATCTTAATCAACTTTACTCATTTCTCTGTGTGACTGAAAATTTTCCCTTTGAGAGTTTCTGGTAGTTTAGCTTCTTTTTCATGCCTTTTGGTGGTGGGGGTGGAGGTGGTTTTGGTGGGGGTGGGGTATATTGAGGAAACAGTCTCCCACATTTCATCCTATTATTCTGCCATCTTTCCAGAATCTTTCCTCTAATACTGACTGTCTGTGTGACCTTGGGCAAATCATTGAACCTCTCTTGGCCTTGGTTTCCTCAGTCAGTCTACAAAGGATGTGGGGCAGCCAGTACAAAGGCACAGAGGTGAGTAATGGCATGTTGCATTTGAGAAACCATAGCTAGACAAAAATGACTGGATCATACCATGGAGAAAACAAAGTGGAAGAAGACTGACTAGACAGGAAGGGACCAGATTATGAAGAGCCCCAAATGCCCCCAAAAGGAAGTTCTGTTTGATCCTGGGGGTAATAGGGAGCCACTACAGCTAATTGAGCAGAGGAATGACATGGTCAGACCTACATTTCAGAAAAATTAACTTGGCAGCTAAGAGGAGGGTGGATGGAGGAAGGAGAGACTTGAGGTAGGAAGACCAGTTAGAAGGCTATTGGAATAATCCAAGAGACAAGTGCTGAAGACCTGCATCCAGGGATCAGCAGTGTGAGTGGAGAGAAGACATATACAGGAGGTGTTAGAAAAGCCAAACAAGATTGAACAGGGGCTTGGATATATGGCGGAATGAGAGTGGAGAGGCAAGAATAATGCTGAGGGGAAAATGACAAATGCTGGAGAGGATGTGGAAAAACTGGAACACTAATGCATTGTTGATGGAGTTGTGAACTGATTCAACCATTCTGGAGAGCAATCTGGAACTATGCCCAAAGGACTATAAATAATTGCATACCTTTTGACCCAGTAATATCACTTCTGGGGTTGTATCCCAAAGAGATCATAGAAGTGGGAGGAAGACCCATATATACAAAAATATTTATTGCAGCTCTCTTTGAGGTAGCAAAAAACTGGAAACTAAGGGTATGCCCATCAATTGGGAAATAGCTAAACAAGTTGTGGTATATGAATGTAATGGAATGCTATTGTGCTATAAGAAATGAGGAAGAGATAGTCTTCATGTTCACCTGGAGAGCCTGATACAAACTGATGCTAAGTGAGAAGAGCAGAACCAGGAAAAATTTGTACACAATCACAGACACATCATATGTGTGATGACCAGCCTTGATAAACTGGACTCTTCTCAGCAACGCACTGCTATAAGACAACTCTGCAAGTCTCAGGATGGAAGGAGATACCTACATTCAGAGAAGGATCTAGAAAGAACAGAGTTTAAATGGAGACTGAAGCAATCTACATGCTATCGCTCTTTTTCATGTTTGGTTTTGTCTGTTCTTTCCCATTGCTCACTCCATCGGTTACAACCCTTCTATACAACCAGACTAATGTCCAATGTGAAAGTATTTGCAGATCCTATACTTGACTGCAAGCCGCCATGGTGGGGGGGGGGGGGGAAGAAGGAGGGGAGAAAATTTGAAACTCAAGGGATTCTGGAACTGAACCTTGTAAACTAAAAGTAAATAAACAAATTAATTAAAAAAAAAAAAAGAATAATGCTGAGGAGCCGGCCTGTGTGCTTTGAAGGCTGATGGTGTCATCTGCAGTGACAGAGAAGGTGGGAAGAGGGGAGGCTTTGGGGATGAAAAGAAGTTCTGTTTCGGAGATTTTAAATTTGAGATGCCTGTAGGACACCCAGTTTGAGATGTCCTAAAGGCATTTAGTGATAAGAGACTGAAAGGGTTGGATCATGTGGCTTCAAGCCTCTTCCAGCTTGACATTTTCAAACTGTGAACTATGAACTATAAGTTGGTATTATGGAGGTCCCCTGTAGGGCTATGTGACTGTTGTCTCTACTTTGGAGAAGCTGAGGCTAATGGATCACTTGAGCTCTGGAACTCTGAACCACAGGAGGGCTAAAGTCGATTGTGTGTCCACACTAAACACAGCACTAATTGAAGGAGGAAAGGAGCACCAAGAGGCCTACAGTAGGGTGAATTGGCCTAGGTCAGAAACCAGTAGATCAAAGCTTTTATGCCGATCATGGTGGGTTCTGACCCTGAGTGGCCACTGCATTTCTAGCCTGGGTGAGACTCCCCTCTCTGCCAAAAAAAGAAGGAAAGGAGAAAGCATTTAGAAAACACCTACCATGTCCTGGGCACTGTACTAAGGAAACACTTAACAAATATTATCACATCTGATCCTCACAACAAGCTTGGGAGGCAGGTCCTATTATAACCCCCATTTTACAGATGAGGAAACTAAGGCAGACAGAGGTTAAATAACTTGTTCTGATTCACACAGCTAGTAAGTATCTGAGGTCAGATTTGAATTTAGGTCATTCTGACTCCAGTCCCAGCACTTTATCCATTCTGCGCCTAGCTACAAAGGAACAGAGGAAGGAAGGAAGGAAGGAAGGAAGGAAGGAAGGAAGGAAGGAAGGAAAGATTAGAGGAAAGAAAAAAGGGAGAGAGGGAAGGAGGAAGCAAGGAAAGAAGGAATAAAGAGGAGGAAAGAAAGAAGGAAATATTAAAGGAAAGAAAGAAAGGAAAGGGTAGAGGAAGAAAGGAAGCAAATATATTGGAAATTGGTCTAAATATAGGGTGCATACAAGTAATTGTGATTGACAAAACACACAGAGGTAAGGAGGTTTTTTTAGTACCTTAATTTATAGGTGATCACTATTTTTAAAGAAGAAAAAAATGTGTAGTGCGGGAATTTAGATCCCACCCCCTACTTCAAAAGACCAGATACAGAGCTAATTATTAATATGATGATGAAGTACAAAAGCTTTTTCAGTATTAAAAATTTCTTTGAATTGATAAGGGAACTTGGCATTGGATGGCAGGACTGACCACATCCCTTGAGGTTTTTATAAAGCTAAGCCTTCCAAGTCCTGGAATGAAGTCAGGTGGTTGTAGGAGACAAGTGCATTTGAGAAAGGGAAAATGTTGGGCCTAGAGTTCAAATCTAACCTCAGATATTGACTAGCTGTGTGACTCTTGGAAGTCACTTAACCTCCTCTATCTCAGTTTCCTCATCTGTAGAATGGGGATTATGATTGCACATACCTCCTAGGATTATTGTGAGAATCAAATGAGACAATATTTAAAAACACTTTGCACAATACCTGCATGTAGCAGGTGTTTAATAATTGCTGTTTTTTCCCCTGCCTCCATAACAGGGCAATAGGGGGAGGGAGAGTGCTTTGCCTTTCAACAGAGCTGTTTGCCCAGTAAGATGTACCATATCCACAAGAAAGCAGAAAGAGAAACACAAAGGCTGAGTTGGAGGGTGGGAAGCAGCATTAAGGAGCATGACCTCTGACAGCCAAGCCAAATGTGGATTCGAGAGATTGCTAATTCAAACAGTTAAGATTTGAGTTGTGGAGGGGCGATCTAGCTCAGCCCCTTCTTAGTAAAGAGTCTGCCCCCTAGGGTGGGAGTGGGGCAGGGTGAGAGCACTATGAGAAGAGAATGGCCATCAGGGCTCTGCAGTGCTAGAGGTGCTTTGGACATGTGTGTCTTACTATTAGTATATTCTGAGTTTGTTTCTCTCCTTTTCATCAACACTGGGTATACATGTGGAATGCCACATTCCAGGTTTATGGGATGACTTTTGTAACTACCATTCCTGCTGTAAGCTATGAGCTAATTGTGTCTACTGACTGACTATTAAAGGGAAGCTTACTAGTGGGGGCTCATGAGTTATCTAGTTTTAGGAATAGAGACTCACAAAAACACTTTGAACCCTGGAGGTAGTAGGTCAGGCCTCTGGTTTTCTACCTTGTAAAGCTGTTAGAGCTCCCCTAGAGGGGGAGGTTCAACAAAAAGATCAAGCAGAACTTGCCTACAGTCAGCATAATATATCACCTCCCCAACACCCCTCTACAAATGTGAGCTTCCTGAAGGCAGGAATTGTTTCACTTTTCTGTTCCTTTCTTCACTGCCTAGTGCTATGTTTGCCACGTCCTGAATGTTTAATAAATCCTTGGTGATTGATGAGAGGGGGACTCCTTTATGATTTTGGTATTGGAAAGGGAGGACAGAAATCAAGACACTCACCTCCTTTACCTAAGAAGAGCCTTTCTCTTTTGACTCCCCTTGTCCGGCTCTACAGTGAGGCTTTCCCGCACCTCTTATTTATCAAAGTGGTATAAGAATGCCCTTTTTCCCCTTTAATTAAAAAAATTCTTTTAGTTTCCTAAAATGTTAGGCCATAACCACGCCCCAAGTGTGGAGACGTTGCAGACTTTAGCTGGTTCTCTGTCAGGTGGTGGGCACCTGGTGTAGAAGATGGTGTATTTCTTTTTCAAATTTGATAGGATTCACAGAATGAAACTCCTCTGATTTCTCTCCATCTTTCCTAAGGACTCCTAGCCTTTGAGGCTTGTTGGGAGCTTCACACCTTCCTCCTCCCAATTACCTTTCCAGTCAATTTACAGCTGGATATGTGTGGGCTGTGTGATTAATAGGGTTCATTATCCAGGGTATTTAATTAGAAGATGTAAATTTGGATTTCAGATCTTTCTGCTTGCTTCTGTGCTTTGAACACAAACTCATGTCACTGCTGCACAGGCTCATGATGACAGCTGAGAAGGACCAGTTGTGGAGCTGCAGAAAGTCCTAAGCCATAGGTTCAAGAGCCCTGAATTTTCCTGCACAAGTTCTACTACGGGAGACTCACTTCTTTTTTTGTTTTTATTTTTTTTGCTTTTTGGAGGGGTGAGGGCAGGGCAATTGGGGTTAAGTGACTCACCCAAGGTCACATGGCTAGTAAGTGTTAAGTGCCTGAGGCCGAATTTGAACTCAGGTCCTCCTGACTCCAGGGTTGTGCTCTATTCACTTTGCCAACTAGCCGCCCCAGAGAGACTCACTTCTGAGGGACAGGAGAGTAAATGTGAATGGAACAGTGAAATAGTGGATCACAGATTTGGAGCTGGAAGGGACCTTAGCGCTTATTCTGGGGCAGGATATAAGTGGAACTAGAGTAATTTGAGTTAGCTTCCCCTCCTCCCCTGACCTCCACAGCACCAACAAATGCTCCTGTAAACAAGGCTGTGGGGCAGACTTGAGGTAGTTTGAGCTCATTTTACTCACAGATGTATTGATTTGGGTCCCAACTGTGGCCCCTTCGAGGAAGGGGGATATAAAGAATAAGGTAGCAATTATATAGACTTTATATTTACAAAGCTACTTAGCAATTGCAGCTCATTTAATCCTCACAACAACTCTGGGAGCTAAGTGCTATTATTATCCCCATTTTATAGATGAGGAAAGTAAGACTGAAAAGTTAAGTGATTTGCCCACAGTCACAAACCTAGGAAGATTCGGAAGACTCCCGGCCTCGCGCTTCATCCTCTGTTCCATCTAGCTAACATGATGATAGTGGGCTGCTTAGATCACTTTCACCTGGAGTGGGAGTTATTCAATATGTTTTGATTGAAAGAATTGTTTATCCCAATCTTCAGATTCTGGGTGATCCGTTGCACCGGACACCACATTGGGAAATACAACCCACTCTTACATGTTACATGTGAGGACACTGAGGTAGAGAGGGTAAGTAACTTGCCTAAGGTCACACAGGTAGTCACTGGAGACATTGGCATTTGAGCCTGGATTCTTATTCCAATTCAGGTTCTTTCTTCTCTACCATCTGCTTGTTATCTAGTGCATCTAACCACCCAGGTGAGCTCCTCGTTTGCCTTCTTCCAGAGAAAAGACCATCTTACTCCGTAGAGCACAGCTCCAGCTTTGCCTGACACATAGTAAATTAACAAATACTGACTGGATAACCAACTCCTACTCTGTTGTCTTCCTAAAGCAATAAAGAAATAAAGTCACGACCTTAATAGCCATCATCGAAACAAATATTCCCCCCAGACCCCAAAGAAAACAAGACGTAGTGAAGGCACAGTGACTTGGGGCTTTGCTTGTTAGATCTGGTTCTTGATGCCGGTGTGACCTTAAACAGGTCATCTGTACTTCTGAGACTCAGTTTCCTCATCTATAGAGTGTGTGGGTGAAGAGGGGTGGGGTTGAATAAATGTTCTCTAATGTTCCTTACAGTTCTTAAATTGTGTTTAAACCTCAAGCCATCAATTGCGAAAATACATCAGTCTATTGAGAAAAAAGTATGACAGTCTGTTGAGAGATTGAGCGACAGAAAGATATCCTCATTGCTTTGGTGCCACCTCCCTGTTTTTCCTGCTGTGTACATCATCAGAGTTTGCTGCTGCTGGTATTTTTAATACAATAAGTATGTACGGTATTATTGTGACTTGGCTTTCTTTGCTCCACGCCTGCATCACTATGAAAGAACATTATCCTACGTATCTGGTAGTATTCCTGTTTGTCATTTCTTATGGGGCAATAATATTCCATTCCATGGATAATGAATGACAAGGTTCATTTAATTGAGTTCTTAATTGTTGGATGAAGAAGTTGTCTTGTTTTGTTTTGTTTGTTGTTACAGGAAAATCCACAATGAGTTTATTCCAAAGGCTTGTCTCAATCTTTCTCTTGCTTTTTTGGTTTGGATATGTTAGTGGTGTCCAAACCCTATATTATTATTACCACGGTTACCTCATTCTGCTCCTCCTTTTTGATAGGATTCAGACAGAAATGGTTGGAAGGTGTCCCTATCCCACTATTATTTATTTATATTTCATGTCCTGAGGACTTTTGCCAAGGCAGATAAAATGGCTGCTTTCTATAGTTAAATGAGTATAGGATGTCAGCTTATCTTCTGGTGTCACTGACAGATTTTTGCGTCCTGCTGCAGTTTTGTTGCACAGTTTCTTCCACTTTATTTGCATAATCCACATTGACCATTAAGTCCAGGCTTCTTACAAATAACCTTTCTGCAATTTCTGGGGGCAGTGTCCTGATTCTGAATTGCTATCTTTAATAGCTCTTTCTATAAACAAATCCACACACTCCAGTCACTTTTAGTCTGCTTCTTTGGCAACATATTCTGAATGGAAGTCATGTGAGTATTACCCAAAGATCACCTTTAATTTTTGAATCTTCACCATTTCCTGAGCTTTGCCCAAAGACAAACAACTTTTGGTTGCATTCAACAAGTTCAATGACATATACCTGTGGTCACCCTTTACTATTTCTTTGTGAAATGAAATCTTTTTGTTCCTAAATACATAATAAATCCTTCTTGATTAGATTAAGAAATCATTCCTTATAGTGAACAAAATCTTATTCTTATTTGGTTCTAGTTCTGCCTTACAAAATCCCACAGAAGGAGTCTCCACACAAAAGCACTTTGATTATCTGCAAACACTCTTGTATACTCCCATCTCTTCTTTTCCCCAGAAACTTTGGAATTGATTGTGAGACATGGGAGGCACTGGCATGAGACCACCCAACATGATGTACCCAAATCAAAGAAGGCACTGTGCTCTATGAGCAAAGTAGAGTTGCAGTAGCTCAAGAGGAAAGATGCGATGTACAAATTCAGAGATATGTCTGCTCAAAATGGTCATATGAACTATTTGTGCCCATTCTTTGCAAGCCTTCCAAGCTCATATTGGTCAGACACACCATGCCTTGACTCCAACATAGTGATGTCATTTTTGTCCTCTTAGAGAATGAAGGACAACAACCACCAAACAGTAGCCCAAATCTGTGAATTCCTTCAGCTCTTCCTCTTACAACAGCTTCCAAACCACCCCCATCCCATTTGCCCTCCCCTGTTCCAGCCCAGCTTGCCACCTTGGTGCCCAGAGCCTAACCCAGTCCTTCAGATGTGGCCTAAGCTAAACTGAAGTAGTACCGCTATTCTTACTCTGAAGGATCACCCTTTCCATCTGTATATAATTTTACAGCTTTTCAAGTGCTTTTTTTTAGCACAAATATTAGTTATCTCATGTGGTCCACAAAAGAAGTTTGTCAAAAAGATGGAGCAGATATTATTCTCACTTTATAGATGAGGCAATTAAGGCACAGGGCGAGGAGGCAATCTGTCCAAGGTCAGGTAGCTCTTAGTCATTATTTCATTTCTATTATTCTTTAAAGTTTACAAAGTCCTTTCTTCCAACAACTCTATGAGGAAGATGGAACAATTATTCTATACACTTTACAGTCAAAGAAATTGAAGAGATAATGACTCCTCCAATGACAGGCAGGTAGAAGGAGTAGGAACCAGGCTCCAAACTGAGGGCCCTTGACTTTTAAATCAGGTAGGTTTTGCCACTTGGAACCTTTCACAGGCTCAAAACATTTGGAGATGATAAATATGCAGAAGCTTAGAACTGTAGCATCTTTATATTGAAGCGAATCTTAGAGAACATCTGGTTGCTTTTTCATGTTGTGAAAACTAAGAATCAAAGAGACCATACAAATTCTCAAAATCACAATTTAAAAATGTGCATACGCTTTGACCCAGAAATACCACTTCTAAAGCACTCATAAAAATGGGAAAAGGACCCATGTGTGCAAAAATATTTAAAAGCAGAACTGGAAATTGACAGGATGCTCCTCAGCTGGGGAATGGTTGAACAAGTTGTGGTATATGAATGTAATGGAATACTATTGTGCTATAAGAAATGAGGAGCAGTCAGACTTCAGAAAATCCTGGAAAGACTTGCATGAACTGATGCTGAGCAAAGTGAGCACAACCAGGAGAACATTGTCCACAGAAACAACCACAGTGTGTGAGGATGCATTTTGATAGACTTAGGCCTTCTCAGCAGTGCAAAGACCTAAAACAATTCCAAAGGACTCATGATGGAAAATGCCAGCCACATCCAGAGAAAGAACTATGGAGTTGGAATGCAGAGAGAACCAGACTATTTTCTTTTTTGTTTTGTTTTGTTTTTTCTTTCTCATGGTCTCTTCCATTTGTTATAGTTCTTCTATGCAACATGACTGATGTGAAATTGTGTTTAATAGGAATGTATGTCTAGATCCATATCATCTTGCATGCTGTCTTAGGGAGGGAGGGAAATAAAATTTAAAACTTATGGAAGTGGATGTTGAAAACTAAAACTAAAAATATTAATTAATTAAAAAAAGTAAAGATCACAGTTAGCAGGTGAGTCAGGTCTCTGAAGCCTGAGCCTGGTGCTCTTTTTATTACACTATGTGGTGGATTGACACAACAGTATTAAATCTGTAGACTGCAGTTATTTTGCAAACTATAGAAGCATAAAGACTCTGTAAAACCTTTGTGTAAATCATATCAAAATGAGACCAACCCTCCAACATGAAAAATGAGTGACATGTACCATGCCCCTTCCTACCTGTGCTCTACACCCTTATTATTGATACTTTGGTGGTTCCACTTCATCAGTGAGGGCACTTCCTCCAATGGGTAAACCCATCCACACCTTCTCATCCTGGGCAACTTCTGTCCAGGTCCTTCTATGAAACCCCTCAGAGGAGCTCTCCGAGGTCTTGGAGGTCCTTCTCTAGAATTCT
>CM053583.1:199900436-199925040 GCA_028627135.1 Pseudochirops cupreus
GCTGGGGTCCTCCCGGGTGCCGTTGCTCTCAGGAAGATGCTGGGACTCTTCCTACTTACTTCCGGCTGACTGGATAATGAAGACTCCAAGACTGAGGCCCAAGATGACAATCCGAATCCAGGCTGCTCAACGCGAGAGCACTGGCCTCAGAACAATCACTTAGTCCCCCTGCTGTCTGCAGGCCGCGGGCAGGAAGCTGCAACGTGGAGGTGGGTGCAAAACCTCTGCCTTTCGCTTTTCCGCTCTTCCGCTCTGGAGACCTTTTCGGCTGGGCTGCTTATCTCACCCTTTCGCAATCCCCACTCGCAGCAGCCGCGGCTTCAGGGCAGGCTGGTTTCGGTTCGCAGTGCTGATATGGTTCCTCGTTGCCGAGCTGACTTTAGTGGGAAGTATCTTTGTGTGCATTTTGGAGTTCTAGGATTGGTTTAGAGTCCTATTTTATGGGTATTTTGGGGTGGCTATGTGAGAGCTGTGATATGTTGCTGCTGCTATGCCGCCATCTTGGCTCCGCCCCCCCTAGTTCTTGTATCCTAATGATGCACTTGAGATGTCTACCTGTTAGCCCTTGTTTTGCAGCATGACTGGCTTATTTTCTTTTACAACCATGCATGCTCTTGATGAGGTCTTTCATTCACTTTTGGTACAGAAGTCATCATTGATAATGAATCAAAGGAATGTTGCATATATAATTTGCCTCAGTTTTAGCAAAGCATTTGCTAAAGTGTTGCTACTATTATTGGGGAAAATATGGAGAGATGGGAGCTAGACATTAGTTAGATTTGGGACCAGTTTAATGGTAGCCTGAAAGAGTAGTCATTAATGTTTTGATGTCCACATGGAAAGAGATCTCCAGTGTAGTGCTCCAAAGATCTGGGCTTGCTCCTGTGCTGGTTAACATTTTTGATCATTCACTTGGGGAAAGGAATACCATATGTGGTATACTCATTCAGTTTGTAGATTATAGGATCACAGACCTGGAGCCAAAGGGACCTTCAAGGCCAACCAGGCAAACCTTCTCATTTCACAGATATCAAACTGAGATGAACAGCCAATAAGCCAAATGGCAGTCAGGCTTTAGCAAGATCTTCACTTGCTAGAATAGATGTTGGCAAACAATAATCTACAGACTGCACCTAAAAATATACAAACATTCTGAGCTCCAGACAATACAAAAACAGGTGGCTAACTTGGATTTGGCCCTTGGGTCATAGTTTGCTGACACAGGGACATATTTAAAAGCTGAAATTTAATGACAATACAGGTAAACGTTCATACTTGGATTCAAAAAATTCAACATGACAAGCTCCAGAGGAGGGGTTGTGTGGCTAGACAGAAATCTGTCTGAATAATACATGGAGCTTTTAGTGATCTACAAACTCAATGTGAACAAGCAGTTTGAAATAGCAGCCTAGAAAGCCAATGCCACCAGAGACTGCAATTAAGAGAGGTGTAGTGTTCAGTAATATGGAAGTGATAGTGTTACTGATTGCTCCCATGATCAGATGCCATCTGGAGTGTGCATAATGTTCAGTTCTGGATACCATATTTTATGAAGAACTGAGGAGCTAAAAAGTGTCCAGAGAGGAGACAAGTCCAGCAGCAGCACTTAATGAATTCTTGTTGAATGAATTAATAATGATAACAAGGATGGTAAGGGTTTTTTTACTTCATACCAAATGAGAATTATTTGAAGGAACTAGGTTTTTTAGTCTGAAAAAGAATATACTTGGGGGGATGAAGGAGACACAAAAGATACATTTCATATGTTTAAAAAGGTGATTGTGACTCCAAAGGACAACAACAGGTAGGAACAATGAGAAGAAACTATAAAAAGGCAAATTTTATACCAATGGGAAACATCTTCCAAAGAAGACCAAAACAAGAGAATCTTGAGAAGAGATATACGATGAGAGCTGTCCCAAAATGGAATGGGGTTTTAATAAAAATTCTTTAATCAAAGATCACTCTATAAGAACATGGGCTATTTGAGACCAAGAACTACCTTGGCATTTTTTTTATCATCAGCACTTAGCACAGTGCTTTGTACATAATAAGTACTAAAAGCTTTTTCAATCGTTCATCAGGTATGTTGTTGAGCAGGATATGAGATCCATTAGAATAGATACTGCGATACCTTTTTGATTTGTATCCCTAGCACTGAGCACAGTGTTGTGCATAAAGTGCTTAATAAATATATTTTTTCATTCATTCATCCACCCATCTATCCATTCATTCATCTACTTGCCAAAAATATTCAGCTGCATAGTCTTTTCTGGGTACAGGTTAGATTAGATAGCTGCTGAGGTCCTTTCCAACTCTGAGATGTGGTAATTCTATACTAGGTTGCAGTTTATCATACACATTTCCATTGTGCTTTGTGTCCCTTTCAGTTGGGTTCCTTCATAGTCTGGTACAAACCTAATTCCCCAAATGAGTTTGTGGTGTTCCATGATTCCAGCATCATTAGGCATATGTTGTTTTTTCCAGTGGGCTCTGGGCCAGGGAAAACCTGGAAGCACTTTATTATTTTCCAAATAAGAGCCAGTCCTATCTCTTGCTCTAATTCAATTCCATGCCCAGTTCATTGCCTGTCTGCAGGACCTGCCCAAGAGCTATGTCCAGATGGATTGACTCAGTCAGCACCTATCCAACTAATATTGCAACCTTACTATTTCTATTTTCTCTTTGACAGTAATGTCAGTACACAGCGGTCAAGAAAAAAGACCAGATGAATACAATATTTCTGAAATGTGATTACAAAATTGAGTAGCGAAAAGCTGTAATTACACATAGTGCCTGGGAGATTACAGTGATTCATGGCTATACTTCTAACCTTAATGGGGCTTCACATTGAACAGTAATAAATGAACACAAAAACCTCTTTAATTAATATGAATGACCAAGCCATATGGCTTTTGGGAAGTGATTGCTGGTTCAGGAAAGGTGAGCCCCAACCAGTCCTCTGGTGAATTGATGGGGAGGAAAAAGGGGAGGGCAACCAGTGAGTGTCACCAGGGACCATAGCTCCAACTGCCTGAATTCCCTGCCTTGTCTTCTGAAACAAGTGATCTCTAGGAGTGAGAAAGATGATTTCTTTTATTGATCTATATATGTGTGTGTGTGTGTGTGTACATACATACACATATACATATATACACACACATACATACATATACATATATACATACATACATATGTATATATGCACAGGAACCCCAATGAAGATCAGGTAGAGTCTTGTCCAGGATCTAAAGAAAGTCAGGAACCTAGGATCATGCTTGAGATGTATGGAGGTAGTGGGGAGATTTATTTCATTTGAATCTCTGGGGAAGTACTGGATTCCCCATCACCGAAAGGACCGTGTGACCACTTTTAAGGGACTGTTGTAAGGCAAACTTGACTCAAGCAAGTTCCCTGGTAGTTCTGGCTTGATATTAGAAGGAATTAAGACACTAATAGTTCCTTAGTAGTTCACAAAAGGGGACTTACTTAGCCATAATGGGGGATGCACACTCAGTCAGAATCTGCACCAAGGAAATCATTTTGATTTAGCTAAATGAAGTTCGCTGCATTTGAGTTTGTCCATCAATGGTCACCCAGTCAAGCATTTGAGTACCCCGGAGTTCTTTGTCACAGTAGTTCTGTGTGTTGTGACAATTAGGAAACTCCTCTGAAATCTGATGGGTTGATTCCAGTGGGCTCCAAGTGCTTAATCTCTTTTGAGAACCACATTCAGGTCTCATCTGAATTTGTTTGCTTTCTTTCTGAACTAAGTCTTCATGTCCTGTTGCCAGATCATTCTGGACTCCCCATTGGAACACTATTTGTATCAACAGGGATCTACTAGAGGAAAGTAGAATATCTTATGTATGCAGGGATCTCTGGAGAGATTTTGTTGAGAGAACTCTATCTGAACTGCCCTATGCATTTGTGTGACATCTGTTGGTGAAAATGTATTTATTGCTCTCTGACTACAGAGACCTATGAAGAAATTCCAATGCAGAACATTTGGTTTCTTAACTGAGTGTAAGATGCTGACTTCCAGGAAACCCCAGGTCCCTAATCCCTGTTGGCAGAGCACCACATGTTCTGAAAGTTAATTTAGGACCAGAGATTCTCACTGAGAGGGAAAGCTTAGTTTTTTTCCTTTCCTTTTTTTCTGTATTTCACTTTTGTTAGTCGTATCTTGAGATTATGTCCAATTAATCCTTTCTGTTTCTTATTTTCACATAGCTGCTTACATGTCTTTATCACTAGACTAGGAGTTCCATGAGAGCAAAGATTGTTGTTTGTTTTTAATTTTCTTTGTATCTTCAGTATCTAGCATATTACCTGACATACAGTAGGTGCTTAATTAACATTGATTTGACTTTTAGTTCAATTTTAATTTTTTTGCTAGTTGCTTGGTTTGGGAAAATCTCTTAAAATTACAAAGCAGCAATACTACAAAATAAGCTTTATAAAACTTCATTTACTTGTTGAATCTGTCTAACTTTGCATTTAAGGTTGATTGTACTATCCAAAACCTGGCTGTTGTAGACCTGAACCCTCCCTAAAGACTATTAAGTTGGAGATTATTTAAGAACTCTATTTAATGGACTGTTAGGCACTCTTTAAATGTCATTTAGCAGGCCTATAAAGAATTGAACCATGTGTACTCTGTTGATATTCATTAGTGCAAAGTACAATTGGAAGGCACTTGAGAGAACTTGAGCCTCTCCAGAGCAGCAGAGAACATTCCAGAATTGTAAATATGGAATGATGTGCCAAAGGCACTCTGTTGGATTTGCTAAGGGCAAAAAACATTTAATCAGGGATAGTATCTAATCATTGTAATCAATGGAACCTGGTCTTGTCTGACTCCATGATATTTGAATTGTTTCTTTCTGGCCATTTGCAGCATTTTCTCCTTGATCTAGGAGTTCTAGGACTTGGCTATGACATTCTTGGTAGCTTTCCTTTTGGGATTTCTTTCAAGAGGTGTTTGGTGGATTCTTTCCACTTCTATTTCACCCTCTGGTTTTAGGATATCAGGGCAGTTTTCTTTAATTTCTTGAAATGTTGTATCTAGGTTCTTTTTTAAATCATGGTTTTAAATAATGCTGAAATTATCTCTCCTTGATCTGTTTTCCAGGTCAGTTATTTTGCACAAGATATCCCACATTTTCTTCTATTTTTTTATTCTTTTGATTTTGCTTGATTGTTTCTTAATGTCTCTTGGAGTCATTAGCTTCTACTCGCCCAATTCTAAGTTTCAAGGATTGCCCCCCCCTCCCCCCAGTGAGCTCTCATACTTCCTTTCCCATTTGGCCAATTCCACTTTTTAATGAGTTGTCTTCAGTAGGTTTTTGTACCTCCTTTTTCTTTTTAACCATTTGGTTTGTTCTATTTTTTTTAAGGTATTATTTTTTTCAGTATTTTTTCATACTTTACCAAACTATTGACATGTTTCTCATGATTTTCTTGTTTCACTTCATTTCTTTTCCCAATTTCCCCCTCTCCTCCCTCTCTGTCTCTCTCTGTCTCTCTCTCTGTCTCTGTCTCTGTCTCTCTGTCTCTCTCTCTCTCTGTCTCTGTCTCTCTCTCTGTCTCTCTCTGTCTCTGTCTCTGTCTCTCTCTCTGTCTCTCTCTCTCTCTCTTTCATTTGATTTTTAAAATCTGTTTTGAGTACTTCTATGAGTTCTTTTTGGACCTGAGAATAATTCACATTTTTCCTTGATTCTTTACATGTAACCATTTTGACATTGGTGTCCTCTTCTAAGTTTGTGTTTTGGTCTTTCGTGTCCCCATAGTAACATTCTACAGTCATTTTCTCCAGCCTATTCCTTGACTTTTAATTTTATGTTAAAGTTGGGCTCTGCTCCTGGGGTGGAGGGGGCACCTTCCCAGGCTTCAGGTTTTTTGTCCCTTTGTTTTTAGAGCTGATTCTGGGGGCCTGTAAATTTTCAGTTCTTTTGAGGTGGTACAATTTAAGAAGATGCAAATAGAAGGAATAACAGCTCTTCTGGCCCATGCTCTGCTGTATGAATAACCACAAGCACTTTTTTCTGCCCTAGAACTGTGACCAGGATCCCTGGTCCCCTGCATCTGAGACCTCTAGAGTACTGATTCTCCTCCTTGCCCTAGGACTGCAGCTCAAGTCTTCATATGGGCAGTAGAGTCCTGGACCCAGTGCCAGCTAAGGGTTCCCTGTAATCTCCTTCTGACCAGTTGTCCAACCCTCTTGCCATCTGTGATCTGAGAGCTCAGGAAATCACTCCATAGATTCAGTTGCCCCCAAGGCCTGCTGTTGCCTGGTAGCAGGGCCTCATTGATGGCTCTCTTGGCCCGGTGTGTGCTGAACTACATTCTACTCTTACCCCAGTGAGACAGAAGTTGTCCTGGGCTATAATAATAAAGTATATTTTAATTAAGGTAAAATAATTGTGTCCTTAATAGACTATAGTATAGTAAAAACATAACTTATATATGCATTGGGAAACCAAAAACTTCACGTGACTTGCTTTATTGCGTGAAATGAAACTAGAAACTGCAATTTCTCCCAGGTGTACCTATAAATGCCAGCTATTAAGTTTATTCTAATGGAGGAAATGACAATTTCATCTGCAAATATGTGCAGAATAAATAAAAAGAACACATACGTGTAAATGCAAAGTAGTTAAATCAGGAATGCCTGGTGGAGGTATCAGAAAAGGCTTCATGTGAACCACAGTCCTTGAGCTACACCTAGAGCAGTGGTTCTCAATCTTTCTAATGTGGCGACCCTTTAATACTCGTACGTGGGCATATCTGCATGTGGGTGGACCCGCCTGGAGATGGATATAGAGCAGCGGTGTCTCAGTTCCTAAGACCATCAGAAATATGTGTTTTCAGATGGTCTTAGGCACCCCTGTGACCCCTGTGAAAGGGTCATTTGACCCCCAAAGGGGTCACGACCCACAGGTTGAGAACTGCTGACCTAGAAAGAAGAGAGAACTCTATGAAGTGGTGGTGAGAAGGGAGAGACAGGCTTGGAGGACAGCTGGGGCCAATGCAGTTTTTGCTGGGAAGGTGGATCCCATTTGGGGATATGATGAGTTGAAGGTTCCAGAGGGCTCTCTAACTGGAGATAATCAGTAGGCAGCTGGCAATGTGTAATTCAGGATAGGAATTAGGGCTGGATACATAGATTGGAAGTCAACTATGTAAAGATAATCATTGAATGGATGAGTGTTGATAATATTTTTAAAATAAAGTTGATACATAAAGAACAGAAAAGCCTGGACAGAGCTGAGAGGAACACCTACATATAGAAGTGAGTGATGGATAATGATTCAGAAAAAGATACTGAAGGGTAGTCAGACAACTGAAATATGACCCAGAAACAATAGTGTATTATGAATGCCTATGAAGAGGAGAGCAGCCAGAGGGGAGAGAAAGTAGGATGAGAACTGAGAGAAGGCCATTGGATTTAGCAGTTGAGAGTTAATTTTCAATGTTCACTCCTGTCCAACTCTTCATGACCCCATTTGGGGTTTTTTTGGCAAAGACACTGGAAGGGTTTGCCATTTCCTTCTCCAGCTCATTTTACAGATGGAGAAACTAAGGCAAACAGGGTTGAGTGACTTGCCCAGGGTCACACAGCGAGTAAGTGTCTGAGGCCAGATTTGAACTCAGGAAGATGAGTCCTCCTGACTTCAGGCCCGGTACCACCAAGCTGCCCTAGAAAACATATGAATTTTGGGTAAATAGTGCAATCAGAAACCAAATTGCAAGAGGCTGAGAAAGCAGTGGGTCATGTCATGATGGAATGAAAATAGAGAGTGTAGAAGACTTCTTTTTTTCCCCTAGGAATTTGACAGTGAAATTGAGAGTAAATATAGGATGAGAGCTTGAAGGAATATCAGCATCAGATTAGAGGGTTTTTTTTTAAATCAGGAGAGACCTAAGCATGAGCTCAACATTACAGTCAAACTACAATTTGGGATAGTGATGATGCCCAGGGTTTGAATGATGGGACCTGAGGAAGCTGATAGACTATGAGTCAGGTGAATTTGAGGGTATATAGGATAAATACTGAAGTCCCCAGCTTTGAGGCCAAGGGTTTGAGGTCATGGGAGACTGAGATCCAGGGAATGAACTCCTTAAGAAAGAAATTTCTGGTACTAGCTAGTTTCAAGGTCTATTATTAAGATACTGAGAATTCTTTCCTCCTGTACTTTTTTGGGGGCTGAAGCTATTTTTAGAAAAGTTTTATTTATGAATTCTGAATATATTTAGAATTACATAAAAGCCTCATAGGTCCTTTTAACTGCTTAAAGATAATATCACAGGGGAAAAGCCCCATTGAAAACTTGGCATTTATGACCTAAAGTACCACGAAAAAGCATTTTGGGATAGTTAATCCGAGCTTGCTTTGCATTGCATTGGGGTTTCACGTCTTGCTGGTTTGGGGAATACTTTATTTCAGCTGTCTTTGGAAGTTTACACTTGTTACTGAAATGGGTTTTTGCAAATTTTTTTTATCTAAATATTGGGGGAGAATAAAGTGGCCTGAGATGCTTCCCAACTCCATGACTTATTGTATGGATTCCCGATGATACGTTCACCTCTCAAGGCCTTGATCATTAGAGTGTTATTCCTCAGTCTTTTTCCCCTCATGGCTCCATGGGAAGAGGTGGACATAGGTCAAAGGCCTCTGACCTCAGTCCCAGCTCCTTTCACTCCTCTGCTCTTCCTCACTGGTCATAATGACAACTGGCATTTCACTATTATTTTTTGCAAAGTGTTTTACATGTGTCTCATCTGAGCCTCCAAACTACATTCCAGTGAAATACTTGATGAGGCAGTGGATAGAGTACTGGGCTTGGAGTCAGCAAGTCCTGAGTTTGAATCCTGCCTGAAATACCACCCTTGGGACTGTGGGTAATTCATTTTACCTCTTTCTGAGTCTAAGTTTCCTCATCTGTTTTATGGGGATAATAATGGGCCCAACCTCTCAGGCTTGTTGCAATGTCCAAATGAGATAACATATGGAAAGTCCTTTATAAACCTTAAGGCATTATGGAAATTCTTAGTATCAGTATTAGGTACTATGGGAATGACTCTTCATTTTATAAATGGAAAAAAACAAAACCTGAATCTGAGAGAGGTTAAGGGACTTTCTCAGGGTCACATAGCTAGTGGCAGAGACAGAATTTGACCTGGAATCTTCCAGAATCCATGCTGCCTCTTCAAAATGAGTGATGTTGAACAAGGTGACCTTTAATTTCCTTTTCCCTCTAATCTATGAACATTTAAAAGGCTCTTAAGCTACGTAAGCTTCCTGAAAACTTCCATATAAGCTGACTTCCCTCCCCCCCCATAAAAATAATATTCTCCTGGTTCTGCATTCTTTACCCTGTATCACTGTGTTCAAGTCTTCCCTTGATCCTCTGAATTCCTCATTATTCACTGCTTATATTCATTCATCACATGAAGATAGGATGAAGTATTTTTTCACTCAATTTGAATGCCACCTTTTGTCCGTTCATTTCACCATTCGTGGGCACCCACTTGGTCCCCAGTTTTTCACTGCTGCAGTTTAGTCTGAATGAACAACCCATACAGTGTGAGGTGAAGCTGCTGACTGTGTCAGGAATCCCTGATTGATGGGGGGCTGATACATGTGGAGAGCTCATTAGCATGTGTGGCTGATGTAAATCTGGGCATGAGAGAAGCTGGGTAGCATGATGCTCTGAGAGGAGTGATGGTTTGTAATGAAATTACCTTGGAGAGATATTGGATATATTTAGACTTTTTGTGTTGGCTAAACCCAGGGTGAACGGGAGGCTCTTTGAGGGGTTGCAGAGACGTACAAGTCAGCCTTGCCTATTTTCACTTTGCCTGCTTTGCTCTTGGTTTGGCTCCTTTGAAGGTGACATATAAAGAGAGACAATGCCTGACGTGTCCTGTGAACCCCTGGCTTCTTTATCTGTCTCAGCATTTGTCCTTTCGTTTCAGGTGAGGGATTTAGAGCAGGCCTGCAGAATCTTCGCCCTGGGCTCCTTATGGCTGCAGCCCATAAAACACATAGAGAATGCTTTCCTCTACATGTTTCATGGGCCCACCTGAAATCCTTTGGTGTCCCACGGGTTGTGCAGGCCTGGTTTAGAGATTCCAAATTTGTAAGGTCATGGTGATGTACTGATGTCTGGGTCTTCCAAAACCAGGGTTTGGCTCAAGGAATATCCATGACTTGAGAAGCAAGGAATGACTTTGGGAATGACCTTTGGGACCCATCTCAGTGGTAGCTTAGGTGAGAACTCACCCAGCAGTCATAGTGCAGTTGGTATGAGCTTGGTGGGAGCAATATTATGTAGAACCATTGTTAAAAGTGAGTCTGCTCTCCCCAAAGATGGAGGTGGAATGGGATAGAATATGCCTCTTAGGTGTTGTGAGGACTATTTGTATCTTTGTTTTTGCTATATCTTTGAAGAAATTCCTTTGTACAAACTAATCCATGTAATTGGTTAAACGGAACTGGGCACTAGTCATTGTTGGTAAAAATGGGGGGAACACAATTAGTGGAAACTCAGACCATGGCAGTAGAGAAGAGAAGCTCCTGACTCCTTGGTACCCTAAAACCCCAAGGGGGAGCTGTGCCCTGTCTGACTATGGGAGAATGAGCCAGAGCAAATGTAATAGTAATGAAATTCGAAGATCGTTTTGTATTGCTAAGTTAAGAGGTACTTAGACCTAGTTTCAAATGAAATAAACAGAAGGTATGAACCCCTATTGCTGATGTAACAGGAAGAGCTGAACAGAGAGGAGCAATACTGTATATAAGAAAAAACGCCAGCTGGGAAAATCAGAACTTCTTGGGATGAGTACCTGAAGGCTGGGTTGCTGCTGCTGGACTGGAACTTCCATGGACAAAATGATTTTGATTTTGAGAATGGGAGAAAGTGATTTTGATTTTGAGAATGAAGTTGCTGAGGATTTCCAAGGGCCAGCCGGAGCTGAGGGCCAGCCAGAGCTGCTGAGGGTTGTGCGTGGCTTTACAGCAATCTTGCTCTACTTGACATTTTCAGAAAAAAACTTGGGGGGTAGGGGAGATAAGTTTTCTGCCAACAATTTATCTGGGCCTTGGGCAATTCATTTCACAAGGCTCCCTGATTGGTAGATTATGATGAACCCATTGAGGATCTTGTAAGTTTGCAAGGAGGTTGTAGAAACATGAGGACATGTGTTGATCTTGGGAAGTTTTTAAAGGTCTTTAAGGAACCATTTCTATATCTTTAGAATGGTTAGTTGGAGATTGAATTGAAGGACAGTGGGTTGTGAAAACCTGGCAACCCAATTCCCTCATTTTCCTGTAATGGACACTGTAAAGCTTCAGATGAGAGGAGTACCATATGACTTATCTGCAATCCTACACTTCTTTGTACACTCATGCTATTGGTATTAGGAGCTTATGAATTGAGGAGGTCGCTGTAATGAGTTGTGGGGGCAGGAGAGGAGGAGAGAAGGCTAACCCATAATTTACCCAACTTAACTAATAATACTAATTGCCTATAAAATTATATGAACATAGGATACCTCTTTGAAATCAAATTTCTTATTTTAAGAGTCTTTATTTAGTTTAGCTTTTAAGTATAATATTAACAGATGAATAGCCCTTTCAAACAGAATGCTGACCATCTATTCTTAATCTCTACAGAGACCAGGGTCATCAATGACGCTGCCGCTTGAGGGACTTCGATTTAATGTCTGATGAAAACTTCCTCTCACTGAGAGTTTTTAATAATTTCAATGAGTTACCAAAGGAGATTTTCAACTTTTGTCTAGGGGGCTTTAAAATGAAAACAATTGAAATAATATTTCCAGCCTAAGTTAATTTTGTCCTTTCTTTCAGTTTGTTTATTATTGGTACTTAATATAGCCTGGACAGTCTTTCTTTACAGAAGATAGTTCCTCTTCTTCCTTCCCTGCTTTGTAATCAGCATTATAAGCTTATCATAATGGGTAGATAATGGCCATTCTGGGTACAAAAATTTGTGTTCAGCTAAGCTCACAATTTGGCTCTTCCTGTTGATGTCATTTGCAAAATCCAGATGCATGAAATAAAGTTAACAAGCAAGAAGCAGAAATCCTAATGCAAGGAGGGAAATGTGACCTCATTAATATCACCGAAACTTGGTAGGATAGGACCCGTGCCTGAAACATGACTCTAGAAGGGCATTCAGAAGAAACAGGAAAGCAAAAAGTGGGGGGTATATGGCGTTGTGTATTGAAGATATTAACTTATGTGAAGAAATCCAGAGGCCAGGACTAAGGGCAGGATTGTGTTGGAGCCAGCTTGAACAAACTGAAGAGAGCCCACTAATTGTTAAATTTTCAGTGAGAACATTTATCCAAACATCAACTCAAGCAGTCTCCATGCCAAAAACAGAGCAATTCTTAATTTATTGGATTTTCTTAATGGTAATCTCATCCTACAAAAAGTAGAACCAACAAGAAAGGGGAGAAACTGTAATTCTGGACCTAATTTCATATAGAAGGAAGAAGTGGTGAGGATCCCCAATGATGAGATCTCTTCTCCCACATAAATCTCAGTAAACTCTGAAAAGGACCCCAGAAAGACCAGTGATAAAGAATGTCGAAACTCTTTATTAAACTAGGTGCCTTCACCATTAGACTGGGAGTTCCTTGAGAGCAAGGATTATCTTTTGCTATTCTTTTTATCATTAGTGCTTGACATAGTGTTTGGCATATAATTGGTGCTTAATGAATGTTAGCTGATTAACAAATTATATTAATAATGTAATTATTATTTTATATTAATAAATTATTAATTGGTTAGAGAAACAAATAAAGCATTTAATCCTATTTAAATTGCATAAAAAGATCAGTGGAGGCAGAGAGAGGAAACACACCAGGAAAGCTAACAGAAGTCTGTGAAGGAAGGGTAGAAAACTGATTCAAGTTCTCACAAATAGACCTGAATTCAGCCAGTGCTTTGAATAATAGGTGAATTAAAAGTCATTATGAACTGTAGTAATTCAGGATTTGAAGCCAGATCCTCATGTTGGCCTTTCAAAATAAAAGTGGGAGATAGAAATAACCCCTCAAAGGGGATAGGGAGAGGTGGTATGCTCCTCAGAGTCACAACATAAGATAGGGCCAACTCATTACCTGGGGACCAGTGCATAAATGGGAACTTGCAAAGGGACTGAGGCCATCATGACCTTCAACATTCTACTTGTCCCTATCAAGATCACAGAAGAGGAGAAAACCAACTCTCAACTGGGTATCATTTTGGGAGAAGAAGATAAAGACCAGTTTAGGTGAGAAACTGCAGTGAATAACTAGGAGACTAAGACAGAAGCCAAGGATTGAGATACAAGGTGGGGGTCTTATACCATATATCTCAGCAGCATAATTAGCACCCCGACTAGAAAAGGGACAGTATCAAACAAGGTGAGACCAACTTAATCAAGAGTGTCAGAGACTACCTGTTTGACCATAAAATTCTAATCCAAGAACTAAAGACTAAAAAAAATGAGTAAACAGAAGAAACCATGGAAACAATGAAGAAACTCTAGGGGTCAAGAGAAACAAAAGAAGAAGGGATTAGCCCCACAATAACTAAAAACAGATCCTTAGAGAAAATAAATGGCTTAGCAACAAGGATTACAAGAGTGAGTAGAGGGAATAAAATAATTGATTTAACAGATATAATTGAAAAGGGAGTTTGGAAGGAGAAAAATGAAAGAAGAAGTAGCTAAGAAAAGTGGACAGAAAACCTCATTCAAGTAATGGACCTCTTGAAAAAAAATGGAGCATACAAAACTCAATGATACCACGAGACACTAAATATTAGAAGAGAATCAAAAGACTGAAAAAAATAGGGGAAAATGTAATGTATCTACTATGGAAAACAATTGACCTGGGTGAAAATTGAGGAGATATAATTTAAGAATCATCAGATATCAAACTCCCTGAAAACTATGATCAAATCCCTGGACAACATATTTTAAGAAATTATAAAAGAAAACTTCCAAGATCTTCTAGCACAAGGGGGCAAAGTAAAAACAGAAAGAAATGACTGATCATCTCCTCAAAGGGGCCTCTGTACTACTTATTCACAAAATTCAGGAACACCATGGCTAAAATCCACAGCAGCCAAAAAGAAAGAGATCAGGGACCATGGTCAAGATCATAGATTTAGCTATGTGTGTAATAAAGGAAAGGATGTCTTGGAACACAATATTCCAAAAGACAAATAATAAAGCTTATTATTTAAAAATAACCCCTTGAAAAATTGAGTATATTCTTGCATATATACACACACATACACACACACACACACACACACACACACACACACACACACACACACCCCACATATATTTTAAAGCTTTAATACAATACGTTAGGAAACTTTCAGTTGATCCTGATGAAAAAAACACAGTTCTGGGGAAGCTTTGAAATGCAAATGTAGCAGATGAGAAACCAAGAAAGGATTTGCAGGGGCTAAAGGGTGATGAAGGGCTTACAAAGAAGAGACAACTCAACTTTGGGAATCCTAACATCTTCAAATGTCACAGAAGGAATTAAATGACAAGAAGCACAAGGCTTGAATGTGGTTTTATTTTGTTTTTTTTTTTCAGGGTTAAAGAGAGGAAAGAAAAGAGAGGGAAAAAAATGATGGCCGTGTGTGTGTGTGTGTGTGTGTGTGTGTGTGTGTGTGTGTGTGTGTGTGTGTAGAAGAATCTGGGCAGCTTCTCTCCCGAAACTAGGGCTCACAGCAGTCCTCAGTTGAAAAGAAATATCAAGTAAGGAGTAAAGAAGCTAAAATATTAAATATCTATTATTTTGTATTTAATCTCATCTCTGTGACTCCTGAGACATCAGTACTTCTGGATCATAAGCCAACCAGAAGACCCCTTGCCACCATATAGCACCAGACGACTAGCTCTTCATCACCACAAGTAGCTCAACAAGTTATGTGTCAGATCGGAAGTAGATAAAGAATGTTGTATGTGCTCTTTGTTATCCAACAAGAAGGGCAAATGAGAGCATGAGCTAAACCCAGATGTAATCAAACACAATAGCATGGTGTTTGGTAAACCCCAAAACTCAAACTATTGAGTTGAAAACTTGTTATTTGACCAAAACTGCTAGTAGAACTGGAAAGCAGCCTGGCAGAAAATAGGCTTAGATCAGCATCTTATATAATATTTCACAATAAGTTCCAAATGGATATGTAACCTAGATAGATAAGGTTATGTCCTGAAGAAATTAGAAGAACAACAACTATGACTGGGGGAAGAGTTCTTGGCCAAAGTAGGGACCAGGAGAATCACCAGAGATAAAATGGACAATTTAGATTACATGAAATTGAAAAATTCTTGCACAAATAAAAATCAATGCTATTAGAAATAGGAAGGAGGGAGTGAACTGAGGGGGGAAAGTCTTTGCCGCAAGTTTCTGCAATAAAAGTCTGATATCCAAGATTCAAATATATCTTGATACAAATATATAAGAACAAGAGCCATTCCTCAGTAGATAAATGTTCAAAGGATATGAACAAGCATTTCTCAGAAGAAGAAAGGCAAGTTATCTAAGCAGAAAGACAAACTATTAACATCCAAAAGCCCGAATAACAAGACAAGTGCAAATTAAAACAACTCTGAGGTTCTGTCACATACCCATAAGATTGGCAAAGATCACAAAGAAGGATAATGAAAATTGTTGGAGGACCTATGAACCTATAAAGTGCTCCAACCATACTGGAAAGCATTTGAGACTACCCAAAGGTACCCAATCATGCCAACACTTTGACCCAGTAATACCACTACATGGCTTATACCCCAAAGTGCTCAATAAAGGAGGGAAAGGACCCGTATTTATAAAAATATTCATAGCAGCTCTTTTTGTTGTGGCAAAAATGGGAGCAATGGTTGTTTGTCAATTTGAGAATGGCAAGACAAATTATGTTATATTACATAATGGAATATTATTGAACTATAATTAATGATGAAAAAGAAAGATTCTGAGAAACCTGAGAGGACTTAAGTAATGAGCCTAAATTCACCTATAGACTAGTAGACTCCAAGGAGCATTTTCTTGGAGGTACCTTGTAACCTTCAAAGGCTCTGAGGATATAGCGACTTATCACTGAGTCTTTTAAACACTGGGGTACCAGCTGGCTGTAAATAGGAAAATAATCATTCCTCCAAAGGCCAAAGTGACAAGCCACCAAGTCCTTGGAGTCCCCAGAAGTGTCCAGGTGAACTCTGGATAAATATTTCCTGAATCAGTCCCTATGGGACAATACAGATTCATGCAAAGTGAAGAAGAGAATAATTTGTACAATGAATACAGCTCTGTAAAGGAAAATAATTCAAAGATTTAAGAAATCTGGTCAACGCATTGACCAGTCCTGACTTCAGAAGACTGATAATGAAACATGCTTGGCAGAGAAGTGATAACCTATAGCGAATGTTCTTAACCTTTTTGTGTATCATGAAATCCTCGGGGGGAGCAATCTGCCTCAGTTTTCTCTTTGGTAGAAGGGGAATAATAATCACACCTACATCCCATAGTTGTTGTAAAGATCAAGTGAGATGACACATGTAAAGCATTCTGCAAATCTTAAAGTGCTTTATAAAGTCTAGCTATTATTATCCAAAACTGAGAGAAGGATATTAAAATACAGAATGACCAGTACTTCCAGTATCATTTAACCAGTTACCAACAATTGGCTTTTGTAAAAGGTGTTTACTGAGAAGGTATATCAAGAATGGAAATCCAAACACATCCTTTTCAGCTGGGGAATAACACTCTGCCTCTGCCACCTCATTCACTGGAAATAAGTGGGCTCAAACTTAAATCAATTACTGCAAAGTATTTGCTCCCCCAAATTCACTTCTGAATATAGAATGACTGATAGAAAAGTCATTCCCTTGCTGTAATACATGATGTAAATCTATGCTGGGTCAAATCACTGCCAACTTGGATCCTTGAACCTGTGCTGGTGGCTTGCTGTCATCAAACTCTGGTATAAACTTCTGGCCTTTTGGAGACCTCACAAGGCACTGCATCTGAGAAAGAAGACACAAACAGGAGGGAGCCCCATCCCAGGCACAAGCTTGTATAGGAGGCTAGTCATTCAATCACCAGCTTCATGGTGTCTCTCAGTGAAAAAGGGTCAAGTGTTTTTTCCCCACCCAGAGGTCCACAATAGTTCTTCTGCCTCACTGAACTGAAGTCAGATCATCTTCCCAAGAAGAAAAGTTTGAGTTGTCTTATGGGAGTCTTTTGTGTACACACTCAGTTCTAGCTCCCTAGCTAATCAAAAGCTTTTCCTCACCCTAGAGAAAAAAGACGAAAACAGTGATCGAATACCTGTGTGTGCTCTGAGTCAGAGAGAAGAATGTCCATTAATTTGCCCAGAAGAAGCCTTTCTCAACCTCCACATGAGGGATAACAGCAGCAAAAGACTGTACATGCTCAAAGATGGAACACCCATTGACCAACTTCCCCTACTGCTATCTTCATTACACCATAATTTTTTGAACTATGGACTCGTTTCTTGTTTGGCCATAGTTGTCAGGGAGCCTGCTGATTCTCAAGTTACCTCTCCTTGAGCTTTCTTCCAGGTCTTCTGTTTTTCATAGTAGATACATTATACTTTCTATTTTTCAGTCTTCTGATTTTATTCTATTATTTCTTATTGTCTTACGGAGTTGTGTTCTTTTTCTTCTCTTCTTTTTTACAAAGAGTCCACTATTTGAGTAAGGTTTTCTACCTTCTGTTCTAAGCTATTTATTTTCCTTTCATTTTTTTCCTCTCAAAATACCATCTCTGGGCCTTCTCTTTATACGCTCTCATTCTTGGTTATCACAATCAGCTCCAATGGGTTTAACTATAATTTCAGTTATCAGTTTCAGTCTCTATTTACAACCCTTGTCTCTTTCTTGAGGTCTGTATTTCTAAGTTCCTGCTGGACATTTCCCTCTGGATGTCTCACAGATATCTCAGATTCAACATATCCAAACAGAACTTATCTTCTTCATCCCCCCTAACACATTCTTTCTCCTAACTTT
Organism: Pseudochirops cupreus; assembly: GCA_028627135.1. Taxonomy (NCBI): domain Eukaryota; kingdom Metazoa; phylum Chordata; class Mammalia; order Diprotodontia; family Pseudocheiridae; genus Pseudochirops; species Pseudochirops cupreus. Next base: position 199,918,511 of record CM053583.1, read on the forward strand.
ATTAAAAAGTTATCCTATTTTTCCCCCTTCTAAACATTTTTCTTCTGTGTATTTAAAAAAATTTATTGATACTTCTACCTTCTTCCCTCCCTTCTTTCCTTCCTTCCTCCCTTATTCCTCCCTCCCTCCCTTCCTTCTTTCCTTCCTTTCTTCCTCCCTCTCTTCCTCTCTCCCTCCCTTCCTTTCTTCTTTTCTTTTTTCCTTCCTTCTTCCCTTCCATCCATTTCTGTGCAACTTTGGTCCATGTCAAACTATAGCTCTGCCACTAGTTGCCCACTAGTGCAGGGGACTTATCTCCTGTTCTCTTGATATTCTGTGGCTGTCTATCAGTTATCCTTCATTCTCACTATGTGATTTTACCCTTCTTTCTTTTTTATTTCTGATCTTATAGCTTTCTGAGGACACCCCTTACGCTGCTTCACTTGAATAATTCTTCATTTCATAGGATGATAGACTTAGAAAGGACCTTAGCGTCTACCAAGCCCAACCTTTTCATTTTACAGATGTGGATAAGTAACTTGCCCAGGATCATGCAGCTATTAAGTGTCTGAGGTGGGATTTGAACCTAGGTCTTCCTAACTCCAAGTCCAGTGCAGCTTATTCATACTCCCCAAATTCCTCTCCATTGTCCTTTGCGTAATCCTGAACTTTAGTTCTTTGGAGACTGACATAATGTCATAGAAATGACATTGACTAAGTGTATCTATAATATTCTGACACCTTTTTCCTGCTGAAAAAGTATTTGGGTCTCAAACACCCTTTGAGAATTTGGATCTGCTTATATATTAATTGGAAAGGTCAGGAGTGCAATTACACAGGTAGAAGAAAACTTGCCCCCTGGAATTAGCTTTGGCTTTCCTTATCTACTCTTCTCCATGGGAGAATGGATGAGACTTAGATTTCAAAAACCAGAGAACTTTGAACGCCAGAAATGTTTGAAGTTATTGAGCAAATAATTTAGTTTATAATCTAGCCTTTATGGAATAAAAATTGTGAGGCATAAGGAATACTTGAGAGACAACATTCCATAATAAACTGAGTTCAGTGTAAGAGAGATCTGGCTCCCAGTGCCACTTTTGGCACATAGTGTCTATGTGACCCTGGATAAGCCCGTTGACCACTCAGTGCCCAGGCAACTCTCCAAGGCTACTAGTTTCAGAATTTATGCAAACTTACATTCATAGAGGGAATATCCTCATCAGGAATTCTCAATATCGATGAAATCATAGATCTGGTCCTAAGAAATTTCAGTGTACCTTCAGCTAATGTGAGAACTCTGACCTTATACTTCCCTGAAAAAATTGAGTCTATTTATTGAGAGTTCCCTCTTCTTCCCTCCTCATCTCATCCACTGAGATGTCTTCCTCCACTATCCCCTCCTTCGCCCCTGTTTCATATGAAGAAGCAAAACTTCTCCTACCAAGGTCAATCACTCTACATTCATTCTTGATTGAATCCCTTCCTATCTTTTCCAGTAGATTGTACCCTCTATCATACCCATTCTCATTAATCTTCACTCTTCTTATCTACTGGAAGCTTCCGTTAATATGCCCATGTCTCCCATTAAAAAAAAAACAAAACCCTCACTTAATCTAGTTATCCCCATCTATCTCTTCCCTTTCATGCCTAAACTCCTTGAAAAATTCATCAATAGTAAATGTTTCCATATTCTTTCCTCTCACTCTCTTATAAACCCTCTTTAGTATGACTTCTGACCTCATCACTGAATTGAAACTACTCTCCCCAAAGATACCAACGACCTGTTAATTTCCAAATTTTATGGCATTTTATCATTTTGTCATTCTTTATCTTTCTTGACTTTGGTGCTTTTGGACACCCCCCTCTCTCAGATAACCACTTTGCCCCTTTCTTTCCTCTGACCCTGCTGCCACGCTATGAAGGCTCTCATCACCTCACACCTGGACTATTGCACTGTTCAGTCTCTTTGTCCCAAGTCCCTCCCTACTGTAATCCATCCTCCATTCAGGCACCAAAGTGATCTTCTTAAAGCATCAGACTAATCATGTTCCCCCCATGCCCAACAAACTCCAGTAGATCCCTGTTATCTCTAGTAGCAAATATAAAATCTTCTGCGTTTTAAAGTTCTTTATAACCTGGGCCCTTTCTACCTTTCTAGTCTTCTTCTACTTTACTCCCATTGTTGTACTCTACAATCCAGTGACAATGACCTTTTTTGCTATTCTTCACACAAGACATTCCACACATTTTCACAGTTGCTCCAGATTTCTGGAATTTGCTCCTGCCTTATCTCAATCTTCTGCCTTCCCTGGCTTCTTTCAAGATTTAGCCTACGTCCCACCTTCTGGACTCTCCACAGTTGGTTTCCCCACATTTAAGCATGTTCCATTTAAGATTATCTCATGTCTACTCTGTCTTTATTTGGGTGGTCACAGTTGTTTGCATGTTCTCTCTCCAGTTAGAATGGAGGGCAAGGATTCAAATCATGTTTTCTGCTTTTCTTTGTAGCCCTTGCTACTTAGCACAGTACTTGGCACAGACTAAGTTCTTAATAAATACTAATTGCCTTGTTTGATGACCAAATAACAAGCACCTGAACCAAGAAAAGTAGTGCAAAGAACAGACTGAGCTTGAGGACATTAGCTATTGGGGAGGATTCTGTTCTTTGTACTTACTAAAGGGTTAGACAGTGTGAACCTGAAAATCTGCTGGGGAGACAACTCTGAAGGAACAAGAAAAGAAGAAACTTTTTTTGTCTTACTGATTCCTACATAAAGATCTCTAAAAGTGCTGAGAAAAGTCTTATGGACTAAAAGAACACCGTGGCATCTACTCTTCCCTTCAAGAGATAACCAAGGATTTCAGCTGAGCCAGGAGCTTACGCCTCCATGTTCAGTGAAGGCAACTGAGCTTCGTAGAGGATCAGAGTCCAGAAGAGACCACAAGAGCCGATCAGTAGAGACTACAGACCAGTGAGGAATAGCCCCAGTGGCAGCAACACTAGGGTATGTAAAGAAGACATCAGCGATACTGCAGTGTCAAAGTCTTGAATTTGTGTCTTGGTCATACACGTTCCCTGTGTACACCCTGGCTGAACATTACCTATATATTTGCCCTTCACATGGGCACCCCAGTCACAAAAGTTCTCTAGATATGTCCCCTCTTTCCATTGATGCTGTGTGTTTGTGGGAGAGCTCACCCTAGGAGGAAATGTTTGTGTTGTCACTCATCTTACTATGCCATTTACTAGTGATTTACTATGAACTATTTGCGTCCTCTGACCATTTATTAAATGCTATCACGTTGGTTAAGGCTCATGAGCTACGATTTTAGGGGATGAAGAGCCTCACAGTACCTTGAACCTGAGGGTCACTATTTATGGGGGATCCACCTTGTGAATTGGGATGGGGAAAGGTGATCCTAGTATCACACTTAAGAAAGAAGTCTAATGCTTGTTTCTTGTGCTTATCACTTGTACTAGTCAGTACTAATGATCAGGAGATATATTTTACTATTGAAAATAGACTTATCAGCCTGCGGTGATCAAAACCCACAGCAAAGCCAGGCCAGGCCAGAGTTTTGCATCAGATAATTCATCTCACAGCTGGCTGATTTTCTTATAGTAATCAGAATGACTTGACTTCTTCCAGTAATATTTGATATTATTTATAAATAACTGAACAGCTCCCCAAATCATCTGCTTTTGCATTCTGTGGTATCTGGTAACTACTGAGGAAGAAAGGAATGACTTTTCTCAGGTGCTGATGAGAGGACATAATCTTTAATTCATAAGTCTTGGTATTACAATGTACAGAAGTGTACCTGTAAATTCTCACTATTAAAAAAAATGGAGATGTGCCTTACTAGCTCTGGGCTTCTGGTCATTAATTTCCCATATCCAGGATTCTCTTGGAAGTGCAAATCCCAGAGGATTGATTGGTAAGGTACATTAGCTTGTCATAATTTTCTGAGCCTGCTCCCTCACTCCTGAATACTGTAGTCTGTTCTCCTCCAGATGCATAGCTAGCTTTGTCAAACAGGCACCTCTGCAGGAATAATCCCATCCAGTGATGGAAGCCATTGCACATTGGTACATTATCAGACCTTCAGGTGCCTCTGATGGCTAGCTCTACTCCAAAGCATTTTTTTTCTAATCTGCTATTGCTTTGGTTTGTCCAGATAATTAGTAAAAACTATAGCTAACATTCAAGGTTTGGGAAATGCTTTGCATGTGTTATATTATTTAATCTTCACAACTCTGAAGTAGGTGCTATTATGGTTCCTATTGTACAGTGGAGAAAACTGAGGTTGAGAGAGATTGCCCAAGGTCGCAAAGCAAGTGTCTGAAATGGTATTTGAACTCAAACCTCTCTGGCTCCAAGAATCTGTCCATCATGCTGCCTTCCAATGCACTGTGCTTAGGTGCCAAAAAGAATGCAGAGATAAAAACACAGGTTAAGGGGCTCACCCATAGTCACACAGCCGGTAAGTGCAGGAGGCCAGATGTGATTTGCAATGTCTGTGGTTTTTATTTTACCATGTTTCTAGCTTGCAGTCTGTTGATAGCTAAGAGCAAAGACACTTGAATTCATAAATCTTTGATTGAGTAATCAATGTCAACCTTTAGGCCTGGTAGCCTTTGGCTCATAACTTGCTCCAGCACTCATGACTTTCCTTGAGCATTAATTAGTAAGGACTTGGGGAATTTCCTGTGAAGATGTGTGTATGCTCAGATTCCATGTTTTCTCCTGCTTTCCCAGGGATCCCTTAGTCAACATAAGGCTTATTTAGAGCAGAGATTATTTTTTCCCCCAATTTATTTATTTATTTTTAGTTTTCAACATTCATTTCCACAAGATTTTGCATTACAAATTTTTTCCCCCATCTTTCCCCTATACCCCACCCCAAAATAGCTAGCTTACTGAATACTCATTTCACCGATCTGTTCTTTCTTATATCCTACCCCATTCTCCCCTCTAACTTTCTAGTACGGCAAGATGGATTTCTATACCCTGGTGCTTGTTTATCTTATTTCCCAGTTGCACGTAGAACACACAAACAAAAACAAAACAAAACTATTTTTTATACACGTTTGTTTTTAAAACTTTGAGTTCCAGATTTTTTTCCCTTCTTCCCTCCTCACCCACCCCCATTGGGAAGATAAGCAATTCAATATAGGTTGTACATGTATAGTTACACAAAACATTTCCATAGTAGGTATATTGTGAAAGACTAACTATATTTCCCTCCATCCTATTCCTCCCCTTACTTATTCTCTTTTCTCCTTTGAACCTGTCCCTTTTCAAAAATGTTTGCTTCTAACTGCGCTCCCCCCAATTTGCCCTCCCTTCTATCCTCCCTCCTCTTATCCCCTACCCCCCTATTTTCCTGTAGGGTGAGATACCCAATTGAGTGTGTATGTTATTCCCTTCTTAAACCAAATTTAATGAGAGTAAGTTTGTCCCATTCGCTTTTACCTTCCTGCTCTTCCCCTCCATTGTAACAGTTTTCTCTTGCCTCTTTTATATGAGATAATTTACCCTAGTCTATCTCTCCCTTTCTCCTTCTCCCAATATATTCCTGTCTCACCTATTAATTTTTTTAGATATCATCCTTTCATAATCAATTTGTCCTGTACCATCTGTCTATGTATACATGTACATACATATGCACACCCTCACATATATATTTGTACACACCTACACCCCCTATATATACATATGTATATATGCATACATATATATATATATATACATATACATATTCCCTTCAACTGTCTTCATACTGAGAAAAGTCTTATGAGTTACAATGATCATTTTTCCATGTAGGAATGTAAATAGTTTAACTTTAATAAGTTCCTTGTGATTTTTTTTCCCTGTTTACCTTCTCATGCTTCTCTTGTTTCTTGTATTTGAAAGTCAAATTTTCTGTTCAGCTCTGTTTTTTTCATCAAGAATGCTTGAAAAAACTCTATTTCATTGAATGACCATGTTTTCCCCTGAAGCATTATATTCTGTTTTGCTGAGTAGGTGATTCTTGGTTTTAGTCCTAGTTCCTTTGCCCTCCAAAATATCATATTCCAAGCCCTTTAATCCCTTAGTGTAGAAGCTGCTAGGTCTTGTGTTATCCTGATTGTGTTTCCACAATACTCAAATTGTTTCTTCCTGACGGCTTGCAGTATTTTCTCCTTGACCTGGGAACTCCAGAATTTGGCTATAATATTCCCAGGAGTTTTCTTTTTGGGATCTTTTTCAAGAGGCAATTGGTGAATTCTTTCAATTTCTATTTGGCCATCTGGTTCTAGAATATCAGGGCAATTTTGCTTGATAATTTCTTGAAAGATGGTGGCTAGGCTCTTTTTCTGATCATGGCTTTCAGATAGTCCAATAATTTTTAAATTATCTCTCCTGGCTCTATTTTCCAGGTCAGTGGTTTTTCCAATGAGATATTTCACATTGCCTTTTATTTTTTTCATTCATTTCATTCATTTTATATTATCTTGATTTCTCATAAAGTCATTAGCTTCCATTTGCTCCAATCTAATTTTGAAG
>CM053583.1:199925540-199936223 GCA_028627135.1 Pseudochirops cupreus
TTGAGTTAGTCTATTTTTAAGGTGTTATTTTCTTCAGTCAGGCTGTTGACTTGCTTTTCTTGATTTTTTTGCATCGTTCTCATTTCTCTTCCCAATTTTTCCTCCACTTCTCTTACTTGGTTTTCAAAATCCTTCTTGAGCTCCTCCATGGCCTGTAACCAATTCATATTTTTCTTGGGAGCTTTTGATGCAGGAGTTCTAACTTCATTGTCTTCCTCCCATTCCATGCTTTGATCCCTTTTGTCCCTGAAAAAGGAATCTATGATAGGATTGCATTTCCTATGCTTGCTCATCTTGCCAGTCAATTACTTGACTTTTGAACTCTTTGCCATGGTAGGACTCTGCTTTCAGAATGGAGAGAGCTTTGTCTCAAATCACTGGGGTCTTTGCAGCTGCCAGAGCAATTAGGAAGGCACCCTCTCTGCAGCCCCCACAGGCTCTGGCACCTGGTCACATACCCCAGGACCTTCACCCAAGATGGCAATCCAGATCCAAGCAGATTAAAGCAAGATCTATTACCCTTTGAATGGTCACTTGGTCCCCCTACAGTCTCCAGGCCAGGAACTCCTGAGGCAGCCACCTGGTGCAGCCACTGCTCCTCCACTGCTTCTTGCCCCAGGGGCAGGGTCCAGACCGCACTCTTCTGTCCACCTCTGTTCCAACAGAGTTCCACAGTGACCTTTTACTTTGTCTTTGGCATCTATGTATTGAGAAGTCTGGAAAGTGCCACAGCCGCTGGTGCTTCACTCTCCTCTTAACAGTGTTTGGTGCAACCATTCTATAGAGCAATTTTGAGCTATAAAACTGTGCATTCTCTTTGACCCAGTAATACCACTACTAGATCTGTATCCAAAAGAGATCATAAAAAGGGAAAGGGGCTTACACATACAAAAATATTTATAGCAGTCCTTTTTGTGGCGGCAAAAAATTGTAAATTGAGGGAATGCCCATCAAGTGAGGAATGACTGAAGAAGCTGTGGTGTATGATTGTGATGGCATACTATTGGGCTATAAGAAATTATAAGCAAGATGCTTTTAGAAAAACTTGGAAAGAATTACGTTAACTGGTGCAAAGTGAAGTGAGCAGAACCAGGAGACCTTTGTACACAGTAATGGCAACATTGTATGATGATCAACTGTGAATGACTTAGTTATATTTAGCAGTACAGTCATCTAAGACAATTCCAAAGGATTCATGATGAGAAATGCTGTCTACCTCCAGAGAAAGAACTGATGGAGCCTAGATGCAGAATAAAGCATACCTTTTTTAAACTTTATTTTTCTTGTTTTTTTTTGTCTTTGTTTTCTTTCACAACATGACTAATATGGAAATGTATTTTTGCATGATTGCACATATATAACTTGTATCAAATTGCTTACCTTCTCAGTGAGGAGAGAGGGGAGGGAGTGAGAGGAGATCAAAATTTCAAAAATTGTTAAAAAATCGTGTTTACATGTAATTGGAATAAAATATTTTTTTTAAAAAAACAATGTTTGCTGTCATGGACCTCTTTGTCAACCTGATGAAGCCTATGGGTCCCTTTTCAGAATCATAATTAGTTGCTTACATTCATATTTTAAGGAAATGTTCAGTTTCAAATAGAGATTAGTGAAAATAAAGATGTCATTTTGCCCATCCAAGTTCATGAATTCCCTGAAATCTTGGAGGTCTCTGGATCCCAGGTTAAGGAGCTGTGTCTTACAGAGACTGCAGGAGAGGCACATTTCTGTTTAGTTTTTATCCAGTCTGAACAGACATGTACTAGTTTGGGGTATAGTTAACCCCTGCCCAGAAGTACTTCTAAGAGGTTTTTGCTTTTGCTTCTCCAAAGAGCATTTCTAATTACTTGTTGCTCTTTTAGTATTTGGTTTATAAAACAAAGCTCAATTGAATGCAAAGGGGGGAAAAGTCCACTGGATTTAGGAAGGTAGAAAGGAAGGAAAAGAAGGAAGGAAGGAAGGAAGAAAGGAAAGGAAGGAAAGGAAGGTGGGAAGGTGAGAAGGAGAGAGGGAGGAGGGAAGGGGGAGAAAAGGAAGGAGGGGAGAGGGAAGAATGGAAAGAAGGAAAGGAAGGTGGGAAGGAGGGAAGGTGGAAAAGAGAACAAAATCAGGGGAGGAAAGAAGAGAGGAAGGAGGGAAGGAATGAAAGGAAGAAAGGAGGAAACAAGCATTTATTAATCACCTATGTGGCAAGCCCTATGTTGAGTGCTTTACAAATATTATGTCATTTGATCCTTAGGATGACAATGGGAGGTAGGTATTTTTATCCATTTTACAGTTGAGGAAACTGAGGCAGACAGAGGTTAAGTGAGTTGCTCAGGACCACACAGCTAGTAAGTGACAGAGACAGAATCGGAATTGAGGTCTTTCTGACTCTAGCTCCATTGCTCTATTCATTGGACTGCCTGGCTACCTGTGATGCTAGGACAGACTTGTTAAATGACTCATCCAAGGTCACACAGTGAGTGTCTCTGGCCACATTTGAATTCATATCTTCCTGAGCCAGGTTCAGAACCCTATCTGCTGCCTCCAACTAGCTGACTCTGCTTTAAAGTCTAAGGACCTGTGTTCAAATTCTTGTTCTGCCTCTTTTCTCTCTGTGACTTCGGGCGGGTCACTTAGCCTCTGTCCTGCCTCTGCTAAGTCTTTGATAAAATAAGGGGAAGGCCTAGATGGCTCTACGGTCCTTCCCAGGTCTGAATGTGTGATCCTGTTAAAGCCACCTCTTTAAGCCGGGTTTGCTTTTCATCGGATTTCTTCTTCCCTTTCTTCCCTCCTCCCTCCCCCCTTAGTTGCTTTCAGTTTTGCTTTGGGTTTTTTTTTTGCCTGTTTATTTGTTTCAATTTTTTGTCACAGACTGATGCCTGGAAGAGATTTTCCCCATTTTATAGAGATAGAGTAACCTGCCAAAAGTCTCTCAGGTAGCACAGAAACCCACGCAGAACTTTCACCTAGTCTTCCGACTCTAAATCTGGTGAAGAGCACCACCTGAGAAACAGAGGGGTAGTGGGGAGGGAGGGCGACCATTGACACTTAGCTTCATTCAGCATTTCCTCTTCACAGCATCACATTTCAACTTCTTGCAGAGAATTTCCTTCTTTTCTTTGACAAAAAAGATGGCAGAAGATGGCTCATGAAAGATCAGGCAGAGGCCTGACTCTCCTACAAACACGGCAGCAGAGTTTTAAAAAGGTGCCAAAAGGAAGAATGACCAAGAGAACCAAAGAGAGAGAGCAGAAAGTCCCTCTATCCTGCTCAAGAATGCACAAGAGCCTTTTCAGAAGCCTGTAGGGCAGCGGTTCTCAACCTGTGAGTTATATTCAATTTGTAACAATGAAAATACATCCTGCATATCAGATAGATTCATAACAGTAGCAAAATTACAGTTATGAAGTAGCAACGAAAATAATTTTATAGGTGGGGGTCACCACAACATGAGGAACTGTATTAAAGGGTCGTGGCATTAGGAAGGTTGAGAACCACTGTTGTAGGGGAAGAGGAAGCTGGCATACCATTACTACGACCTAAAGCCAGAAGGATCTCGTGGCTGGCTTGTTTGAAGTACAGTGGGCAATGCCAGTCCCTGTAGCTTTAGTGCAAGGATACAGGGCTGGCCGGTGCTAATACCTGGGGCTCCCCACTCGCATCCAAGGCCCTGGAAGCCCATGGCAGAGTCACAGGAGGGAGACAGGGCCAGCCAGAGTATATCTTGGCAACCCAACAAAAGGCTTGGGTCCAACTCTCTTCTCTGCTGCCAGGGGTCACGCTCCTTGAAGCTGTTTCCTCCTTTAGGTGACTGTCTCATTGTGTCTGTATCTGTCTGGAGTGTGTGTCTGTGCCCCCTACTGGATGCTTTGTTCCCCAGTAGCGGAGTAGCAAATTCCCCTTCAAAGCTGTATGGTCAAATGAGGAGGAGAGCAGAAAAGACTCCCTCTTTCGTGGGGCTCCTCCATAGACAATTTGTGTTTTCTTTCATGCAGGGTATCTCCCTCTGGGCAAGTTGCTGCGAGACACTATGTCCTAATGCATTGGAAGGAGGAGATAGAAATCCCTTCCTCTTTGCTTACCATGGTCTCATTCTACAAGAGCTTTATCATCCCCCACTGTCCAGAATTTATCTATTTAAAGCTCAAAGTAGAAGCTAATTTGTTTGCTCGGCCAATTGTGTTACTTCCCTTAATTCTGTCATAGAAAGATGGTGACAAATCACAGAGGGTTTAGGAAGTATTACCACCTTGTTTAGGTGGTTGCAGTGGAGAAAATGGAGGACTTGGAGTAAGGAAGTCAAGTCAAGTGTTAACAGGAATTTATTAAGCACCTGGATGTTCCATGCACTGTGCTAAGAGCTGGAAATACAAAGAAAGGGGGAAAAGCCATTTTGACTCTAAAGGAAGAAAGGAAAGGAGGGAGCGAAGGGAAGGGGGAAGAAGGGAGGGAAGGAAGGGGCAGGGAGGAAGGGAAAAAAGCATTGATTGAACACTCACATTATGTGCAAAGCCCTGGGGATACAAATAGAAGCCTCAGGCAGCCCCTGCTCTCTGAGAGCTCGCACTGTAATGGAGGAACAACACCTAGGGAAGGTTTCTGTCCAATTTCTTTTCTGCTTGGTGACTTACGTTTCTCATCCCAGTTCTCTCTCCCTCCCTTTCTCTCTTTCTCCTTCCCCCCTTCCTCTTTGTCAGTGTGACCTTCAAGCTCATTAAATAACCATTGTTTAAGTGCCAGACACTGCTGCACCAGGCACTAGGGACACACATGCAAATACATGACAGGTCTTTCCCTCAGGGGGTTTACATTCTTTAAAAAAATTTTTTTAATTGATTTGTTTATTTACTTTTAGTTTACAAGATTCAGTTCCACAATCCCTTGAGTTTCAAATTTTCTCCCTCCCTCCCCCTTCCCCCATTGCGGCGTGCAATCATGTATAAGATCTGCAAATACTTTCACATTGGACATTAGTCTGGTGGTAAAGAAGCGTTGTAACCGATGGAGTTAACAATGGGAAAAAGAGAAACAAAACCAAACATGGAAAAGAACGAGAACATGTAGATTGCTTCAGTCTCCATTTAAACTCTGTTCATTCTAGATCTTTGTCTGAATGTAGACATCTCCTTCCATACTGAGACTTGTAGAGTTGTTTTATAGCTGTGAGTTGGTGAGAAGAGTCCAGTTTATCAAAGCCGGTCGTCACACATACAATGTGTCTGTCATTGTGTACAGGTTTTGCCTGGTTCTGCTCTTCTCACTCAGCATCAGTTCGTATAAGCCTCTCCAGGTGAATATGAAGTCCATCTGCTCCCCATTTCTTATAGCACAATAGTATTCCATTACATTCATATACCACAACTTGTTCAGCCATTCCCCAATGGATGGGCATCCCCTTAATTTCCAGTTTTTTTTGCCAAGGGGGTTTATATTCTACTGTAAGAAGTTATATTTACAGTCTAAATATTTCAAGGGCAGTCCTCAATAACAGCATATCTTTCAACCCTGTGAGTTAGACACTATCAGCATTATTTCCATTCTGCTAATGAGGGAATGGTGACTTGGAAAGGTTAAGTCCGTGGTCACACAGCTCATGTTGTCAGAATCGGGATTAGAAGCCGAGTTTTTTCCAACACCTACTCCAGGACTCTTCCCAATACACTCTACAATACACTCACTATCTGTCCTTCCCTTTCTTTCATTTTTACTAGAGTCAAGAAAATACTTAAAAATTCTCAATTTGTCCCTTCTTCCTTCTCATTCTCAGCCACTGGGGCTTCCAAATTTGACATAATGAGGCCTATTTATTTTCAAAGATCCCATTTGAAATCCCAAGAAGAGTCATCAATTATGTTTCATTGATCTCTCTTCCAGCCCAGCCGTTATAGCCATCTTCAAAGGCAATAATCCCCCGTGAAGAAGGGGTCAGACATCCCCACTAACTTCCAACTAATGACCCCACACAGGGCAGGCAAGTCAGTCTAGCTCAGTAGTTCTCAACCTTCCTAATGCCTCAACCCTTTAATACATTTCCTCATGTTGTGGTGATTCCCAACCATAAAATTATTTTCATTGCTACTTCATAACTGTAATTTTGCTACTGTTATGAATTGTAATGTAAATATCTGATATGCAGGATGTATTTTCATTGTTACAGATTGAACATAACCCACAGGTTGAGAACCGCTGGTCTAGCTGAAGCAACAGCAAGGTACCGTGGGAGAGGGACTGGAGGGGGCGTACATCAGGCAAGTCAAACCACTACCAACACCTTGGCCATCATTTCCCTGGAGATACCAATGGAGACAGCCCAGGTCCAGAGCCTGAGACCTGGGAATAGCAACACTTCTAACCCACTGCCCTCAGACACTATCCCTGGGAAACAAGCCAAGGATGCCCCTGCAGGGGCTGCAGCCACAGCTACTGAGGACCAGAAGGGAAGATTCTTGGTACATAAGCCTGGCACTGTCAAGTATCTCAACAGCGGAATCTGATAGGATTTTATCAGTGGAGACTGATATGCTTTGATCAGAAGAGGCATCATAATCTGCTTTGCTTCTGCATGCTAAAATGCATGGAACTTTTCCATCTGACTTGTCCCTGGAAATTTCAATTTGTGTAGGTTCCTTGAGCTTAGAGCCTGTCTTGTTTTCTGTTTTATCCTCAGCATTTAACACAGTGTTTGTATACAGTGAATGCTTAATAAATGCTGCACTCATTCACTCCCTCATTCACACTATGCTCCAACCTATTCTGTACATACATCTGGTGTCCTACAGCATGAAGAGCAGCTTGTAGCATCACAGATTTAATCTAATCCAGTGAGCACTTATTAAATACTTACTATATTCCAGGCATGGTGCCAAGCTCTGGTGATCCAATGAATAAAAAGAAAAAACAGATTCAAAGATGGAAGGAACCTTAGGAACTACTGTCAACTGCCATGTTTCCCAAGAGAGATAGAACGACTTGCCCAAGATCACATGGCTGATAAACTGTAATAGTAATATAATTTAAGTTTTATTTTAAAGTAACATTTTAATTTTAGCAGTAATAATTTAATAATGGTTCATGGGATAATAGACTTAAGGTTGGAAGGAATATTAGAAGTCAGAGTCCAACTTTTTCATGTTATAGACGGGGAAACTGATTCCTAGAGAAGTTGATTGACTTGCCCTAGGTCACTCATCTATCAAGCATCCGAGGAAGGATTTGAACCCATATTATCCTTGCTGAAGCCCAGGGCGCCCAACTCCTGAGGGCTCTTTCCCCAATATTGCACTGTTTTTTAGGACTCATTTGGCTGTAAGATGATTTTATGACCTTTCATCACCATCTGTCTTGACAAGATTGATGTGCTACAGAGTGTTTCATTTGCTAAAATGATCAGCCAAATGATATTCTAATCCACAAACAAATCACATACTCACAACTAATTCTTTTTGGCACTGAATAGAGTGGCTAATGCTGTGCTCTCATTAAAAGGTTTTAATACACAGGATTATGTCCTAAGCATCATTGAGCCTTTGCAAATGGAATCTTCAATACTAAGTTAATGACTGTATGAAACAAAGAGTCCCTAGAATTAGAGGCATGATCAAATGAGGAAAGATTGCGATCTTCTGTGAGCACGCTTATCCTTAGCTAACCCTTCGTGGAGAGGCGTTTACTACTTCCAGCAAACTTCCAATTTTACTCCAGGGATCAATCATAAATTTGTCTTTGGATGATCTATACTTACCCACGTGAAACCTGGGAAATAATCACTCAATTAACATTTATTAAGCACCTACTAAGGGCTAAGCTTGGGGATCCAAAGAAATTCACAAACCTGGTTCCTGCCCTCAAGGAGTTCACAGTCTAAGGAGGGAGACGTGCAGACAACTCTGTATATAGAAGATACAGAGTGAATGGGAAGGTAACTCAGGAGGAAGGTTAGCAGTTGGGGGAGGAGGGAGATTTGACCTGAGTCTCCAAAGTAGCTGCAGAAGCCAGTGGCTCCCTCTAGCTCCAGGATCAAATAGAAAATCTGTTTGGCTTTTAAAATCCTTCACAACCTGGCCCCTTCCCATCCTCTCAGAATTCTTATGCCTTACTCCCCTCCATGTGGATAACCCAGTGACAATGGTCTCCTTGCTGTTCCTTGCACAAGAGCCTCCGTCCCTTCACTCTGCCTTTTGGCTGCCTCTCCCCTACACCTGAATTTTTTTTTTTTTTACTTCTCCCATCCTCTGGCAGTGGAGACTGGGCTGGAAGTAGGATTTAGTGGGTCTGGGAGGCGTGAACATTCCTGGCGCCCTTGGGTTATGGCTGCCCAGTGGAGGCAGTTGGTCAGTGGTTGATGTTGGGAGGATAGCAGATTCATTCGCCATAGGGATTGCTCCCTAGGCTCCTCTCAGTGATGGTTTTCAGGGCCAGGCTGGAAACAGGGCTGATAATCTGGGGTGCATGACTAATCTTGGGTTCAGGATTTTACCAGGTCTCCAGAGGACTCTGAGGGGAGGTGGTGGTAAGGAGATTTAATTTATCCAGCACATACTACCTTCTATCTCTTCCAGAAGATGCTTTGCTGCTTCAGCTAGGTGCTCTCTGTCTCTGTCTCTGTCTGTCTGTCTCTGTCTGTCTCTGTCTCTTTGTCTCTCTGTCTGTCTCTCTGTCGCTCTGTCTCTCTGTTTCTGTCTCTGTCTCTCTGTCTCTGTCTCTCTTTGATAAACTTTCATTTCTATTAAATATTTGACTCTGAGGCAGCAGAGTGGTACAAAAGACAGTGTCCGTCTTGGAGTCTTCCTGACTCAGGTCTTCCTGTAATGTAATCATTGTGCCTCAGACACCAGCAGTGTGACCCTTGGCAAGGCATCTCTGAGAAGACAACAATGGTACCCACCTTCCAGTGCTGTCCAGTGGGTCAGATGAGATGATATTTGTGAAGTGTTTTACAAACCTTAATGAATTCTGCCTAATACTGTCTACGAGGAGTAGCCCCTGGCTTGTTTTACATTAACTGAGAAAATCCAAATTGAGTCTTACCAACACTCAAAAAAACAGAATCCCTGTACCTGGGTTTCCACCTTTCTTTTACAATCTTCCTGCTTGTATTTAAGTACACGGAACTAGCACAGATTTGATTGCTACGTGGTTTTTATATAATTATATTATATTTTATAATACGTATTATATTTCAATGTAATATGATCTTAATATAGTTTCAAATGCCAGTAACAGGAAAAGTTAAAAACCTCGAAAAGAGATAGTTCTGAGAAATGACTGCCCTGTTTGCAGCCAGGAAGGGGCTTTTCCCCCCTCTTACCCTGTTCTCCTTTGGAATGGGTGATATCAGGAGGCAGATGAAGGGAGATAAAAGGTGATTGGGTATCTCTTCCCTTCTGGGAAGAATCCCAAGCCAGTTTCACTAGCAGCCAACTATTGCTGTCCTGTTTGAGGGGCATTAGCTGGCTCCAGACTCTTCTTTCTACACATGGTGATGCCTCTGACAGCTAGGGCTCCTCCTCCTCCTCCTCCCCATGGTCACAGGCAATGGAAGAGTTTGACCTAAGGGTTTCTAAGAGCTCTCCCTGCCCACCAACTAGTCCTTACATCACTACCATTCCCCACTCCTTCCAAATTTGAAGTCCTTCCACCTCAGCAAGGTGAGAAATTTGTCACTCTCCCCAAATCCGGTGAAGACCAGAAGACCTCCCAATAAAAAACACCAATGACCTGTCCACCTCCCTGACCTCTAATTCTCAATTATCTCTGTGAGGAGGGATGCAATATTATGACAACACTACTCCAAAAGAAATGACAACTAAAAATTCAGAGAAACATGGAAAGATTCAGATGGCACATTGTTTGCCTTCTCAATGGAAGAACAGTAGGAAGGAGGAAAGGAGAGAATTTGGAACCAAAAATTTTTTAAATGATTGTTAAAAATAAATAAAAATTTAAAAAGAAAGACACATGAATTGATGCAGAATGAAGTCAGTAGACCAGTTAAACAATATGCACAGTGACTGCAAAATTAAGGGAAGCAGCAATCGCCACTACTTTCCCCAAACTAAATGTTGTGTAATTGTGATGAAGAAGCCTGACCTCAGAAAAGAGACAAGAAAAAATGTCCCTCCCTGCCACTGCAGAGGTGAGGGTCTACAGAGGTGAAACGTTGTATAGGGTGTCATTTCAGTGGTAGGCTGGTAAATGTTTAACAACCATCTCTCCAGAAGAAGAAAAGTATACACAACACACCTTTGAATTTAATGTGTAAATTTTTTCCATCACTTAAGTCTACTCTAGACAATTAATAAAACAATGAATCAAGACCTGAGTTATATAGTATTTGCCAAATTCTAAGGTGTAAATGCTCACACTGAAAATTTGACAATCAGCTCTCAAGAGCCTGTAGGAGTTGACTCTAGCACACCCCTAGTTGTCAGATTTGGTTGGTAGGTGGGTGAGTTTTGCTAAGTTGTTCTTTTTCCCTTTTTGTTTTCCGTTATAAGGGATGGTTCACTGGGCAAGTGAAGGGGTTACATATTTGGAAATGAAGGTGTTATATAAACAGGTGATATAATTCATATCAATAGAAATTTTAAAATTTTTAAAGGAAACTTTTAAAAAAGTTTATTAAATGTTGATTAATTCATTCCCAAAACTAAGCTCCTTGTTTGGCATTTCCCTTAACCTATAGGGATGTGGGACTAG
>CM053583.1:199936323-199962185 GCA_028627135.1 Pseudochirops cupreus
AAGAAGAAGAAGAAGAAGAAGAAGAAGAAGAAGAAGAAGAAGAAGAAGAAGAAGAAGAAGAAGAAGAAAAGAGAAGGAGGAAGAAGAAGGAGGAGGAGGAGGAGAAAGAGGAGGAGGAGGAGAAGATGAAGAAGAAGGAGAAGAAGAAGGAGGAGGAGAAGGAGGAGGAGAAGGAGGAAAAGGAGGAGGAGGAGAAGATGAAGAAGAAGAAGAAGAAGGAGAAGGAGAAGAAGAAGAAGGAAAAGGAGAAGAAGGAGGAGAAGGAGAAGAAGAAAAGAAGAAGGAGAAGAAGAAGAAAGAGGAGGAGGAGGGAGGAGGGAGGGAGAGAGACAGAGAGAGAATTTTCAAGAAAATATCACTGTCCACAAGAGTCTATAAAGGGCAGGTTATGCTTGACCTCAGAGAACTGAACTAGGACTTTGCAGAGAGACTTGAAATAAAGGAGAAAAAAAATCTAACAATTCAAGCTATCCAATAGTAGAACTGGGGCGGCTAGGTGGTGCAGTGAATAGAGCACTGGCTCTGGAGTCAGGAGGACCTGAGTCTAATTCAGCCTCAGACACTTAACACTAGCTGTGTGAGCTTGGGCAAGTCACTTAACCCCAACCGCCCTGCCCTCCCCCCTCCAAAAAAAAAACCTAAAAAACCCAATAGTAGAATAGAAGCTTCGTGATGCAGTGGATACCCTCTAACTAGAGGTTAAAGCTTGGCTGACCAATGTTGTCAGGGATATTTTAGAGGAATAAATTAAGCAGAAATGTGTAAAATAAGGGGACTGGGCCAGATGACCTCCAAGGTGTAGCTCTAAATCTATGATCCTAATAGGTTTGTCAGGAGCAAGACAGAGGGAGAGATGGATAGACAGGAAATAATGGTCAGAGAGGGGAGTTTCATGGTTTACTAGCGTAAGAGTTGAATAGTTTGTGAAGTCTAAGGTATGAAAACTGAGAATCTTCCCCTCCCAGACTGGTATTTTTGTGACGGCAAATTAGGCTCGTTTGTCTCAATTCTTACCTCGCCCTTAGTAACTGAATTGGCATTGCTTCAGACAAACTGAAGCCTGGCAAAGACCTTCATTTAGAAAGGCCAAGGTCATCCATTGCATCCTGGGTCATCATCAGTCGTCTTGACTTTTGCCTTGCCACTGGGCTTTGATTACGCTAGAGGAGACAATGAGACTGACGCCTTTGTATGGCTCTGCCTCATTTAAATCCGACTCACGAGAAAGTTAAAACATCCATCTCGTGATGTCATTGGTCCTCTTCACGAGAGAAGAATCACCAGCCACAACAACTCTATGGAGGGCTGAGAAGCCTTGGATAGGACAAGATGAGGTGATGAGATAGAAGGCTGGGGTCTTTGAGGGGTCGTCTTAAATCATCTCATCCTCTCTGGGCTCAGTTAGGTTCACAGCTGGTGTTGGCCTAAAGCCTTAGAGGTTTCTCCTAGTTCTAAGATGCTGTGATGAGTCAACCTCAGATTCAGAGAAAGGCTTCTTTCCAGGGATATAGGGACTGAAAAGGGTTGGGAACCCCTGATCTGGTCCAACCTCTACATTGAATAGATAGGAAAAGTGGAGGAGGAAATGGTATACCACTCCAGTGTACTTGCCAAGAAAACCCATTGACAAATGATGGTGCATAGGGTCACAAAGAATCAGACTGACAATAACAAAAGGGGAAATGAAGGTACAGGTAAGAGAGGGCACAGGGAGGGTGGCCAAGGCAGGATTCGAAACCAGGTCTTGAGACAGCACCATGCTTTCTCCTGTGCTCTCTTTCGTTATGCTCTGAATGAGCATGGTTCCTAGTTGAGGCAGGACTACTTGTTTGCATATCTAAGTGGCTTAAGCAAATATGTCCTTTCTGCCTCCTGTTGGTGCTGCCAAGGGCTCAGAAGGGTGTGTATGTGGGACATGGGAGCGGGTGAGGGTTATGGGCCATGGACCGTGGGTGTACTGCAAACCTGAACAACAAAAATACATATATCATATAAAACCCCTGATCTGGACAGCAGAATTCATGGCAAATGACTTTGCAGAAGTACTTCAGCAAGATTTTGCTTTCCTTTTATCATTATAGTCCTTCATAATTACCCATTCTTTCCTAACCCCTGCGGCGGGTGACTCAGATTCTGTACTTTCAATTATGAAGTGATTGAATCCTTCATGGACTCATGCCACCATAATCCTTATGGGGCCGGGGGCAGGGGGGAGAGTGACTGTGGATCTCCTAACATCGATGTGCTCAGCAGTCATCCACTCATCCATTCAGAGCCTAAAGAACACATACAATTTATAGATTCCTCATGTTGCTACCACTGACACTTCTCACTGGGAAAACCCAGAATCTTCAGGTAACCTTGCCTTTCTCCCCGAAGTAAAGAAATCAGAATAAAATGTCTTATGCATGCTTTCATTATGTTCTGAAAAACTGTGTCTCTACCTAGGGTAGTACTATCTACCCCAGCTGATAACTAATTGCTCACAGAGTGTATATGGACATTTGGGGTGAGGAGTGGGGCGGAAATCTGTGCAATTTATTCTTTAAATGAACATTTATTAAGTGCCTACTGTGTGTAACATGTACGATCTGGCTCAAAGTCAGGCAAGCTACATCATACTTCAGGATTCTAGGGCACCCCAAGAAGTTCATGGGTTGTCTTGCCTCTCAATTTACACCCTCACTAGCTATTTTTCCCAGCTTATTAGGGAGCCAGTGATTAGAACCCCATTTTCATTTAATTTAACTTAACATAGAATAGCTTTTAAAAAGATATTTATTTCACATACAGCAAGAACAAACATGCTAAAAAAAATTTCCCAATGGCTCTGGGGGACATAATCTCTTGGCAGGATTAGACTCCTACTATAGCATTGGTCCCACCATGTCCAAGTCTGGATGGCTGCTGCATGAAGCCTCCTGTTGGCGTGGAGTCACAAAGGTCACTCCATTGCTCCTGGGCATCCGTACTATGCTGGCCAAAAGAGGTGCCCTAGATTCTGACTTCTGGATTCCTGCGGCTCCCTCTCCCAGCAAAGACCGAGATTCCACTCCAGACAATTAGAACAGGAAAGAACAAAGGAAAAGGCCAAAGACCCAGGCCTATTTCTGACGGGTCCTGTGGCCTGGCTCCTTCCTCCATTTCCAGGCTTCTTCATTTCAATCCTCTCCCCCCAGTTTGCAATCCTGCAACGCTGGCATTCTTGCTGTTCCTCCTACATAACACTCCGTTTCCTGACTCAGCTTTTGCATAGGCTGTTCCCGAAGCCAGGAGTACCCTCCTTCCTCATCTCCTTCAAGATGGCTCAGATTACCCCTTAGCTATTTGCATTAGAAGAAGAGCTCCCTGAGGGCAGAGACTACGTTTTTGCCTTTCTTTTTGGGGGTAGGACACCAGTTGGGGTGCCATTGCTGTCTAGGGAACAGGGGAAGATGGAGGGTTGGGGAAGAAAAGTGTGTGTGTGTGTGGGGGGCAAATCTCAGGCTTTATTGATCATAGAAAAGGTCACCAAGAAAACATATGTTACCTTGTATACTTATTTTCATATATATGTGTATATATATATATATATATATATATATACACACACACACACACACACATATATATATATATACATACATACATACACACACACAGTCTTTATGAGGGTCTTCGTTGTTGTATGACCTCATTGCAGTAGTGTCTGACTTTTTGCAACCCCCACTTGGGGTTTTCTTGGCAAAGATGCTGGAGTGGGTGGCCATTTCCTTCTCCAGCTCATTTTACAGATGAGGAAACTGAGGCAAACAGGGATAAGTGACTTACCAAGGATTACACAGCTAGTAAGTGTTTGAAGTCAGATTTGAACTCAGGAAGACAAGTCTTCCTGATTCCAAGCCCAGCACTCTATCCTCTGTGCTACCAGCTACACTTTCATCTATACATGAATTGAGATTATATTCAAGAGAGCATTAGTTAAGAAGAAGCCAACTTTTGCAAATTCAACCATGGACAACATGAAAGATATGGTGACTATAGGAGTTCACTGATTACCCCCCACCCCCCAAAAATCAACTTGGTAAATCAAACATTATATTAGAGGTTCTTTTAGAACAAAGTATTTCAGTCCATATAACGGGACTATTCAGGATTCCTTGTAAGATGTAACAACAAAAATAATGCTTTTCAAAGATTCTCAGAAGATAAACATTTCCTACTTATGGTATAGAATAAGCATATGCTCACTCAAAGTTATCACCCCTGTGATGGAAGAGGACCTGTGCAAGGTCCAGGTGTAGGAGGGATCCCTATGGATGGTGAGATGCTCCTGTTTGTGGATGGCTTTATACTGACTGCATCAAGTTCCAAGATATTCCAAAGCCTCCTTGGAAGAGATCGATCACTTCTCACAATGTCTGGCTCATCCACACAGGAAACACCAAATGGATGAAAAATTTCTCTGTTGCTTATATTTCAACATATGTTAGAATAGACACTCTATAAGATTTGTCCAGCCGTATGGATATCTAGGACAGACAGTACAGGTGGCAATGAGCCGGGAAGTCAGAATAGAAAAAGAGAAGGAGAGAGAATGAATTGCTTATGGTAAAGTGCAAAACACTTTTAGTCACTTCAGGCTTCTCATAATAGCAAAGTTCCGTCTATTCAATGCAAACGTTTTTACCAGTGTTATGTGGCAGTGAGACTTGGAACACTTTTCCCTCTGAAAGACTTAAGATAAGCATTACATAGACGGCAATGGAAATGTGCATGGTGGGTGTGTGCAGGCTACAATATATAACCAAGGAGGGTCTTTGAAGAAGAACAAGAATAAAGGATGTTATCAAAGAACCATATGACAGAAAGAGATGTGGGCTGGTTATATGCAAGAATAAAGCATGACAGTCAGAGTAATCCACTGATACCCTCAAGACATTATGGAAATTGAGGAAGGCTCTTCAAATATTGGAGAGAGCCCATGTGGTAACCTTTTGGGAAAACGTGGACAAGTGTGGCACAAGGTGGACACACCTAGAAGGGCTGTGATCAATATAGCTGAAGGGAAACAAAAACTCAATGAGATCACACATCCATGTGAGTATTGAGATTTAGTATATACCATATATACATATACACACACGTATATGTAGTATGTATGTATACACACATACACACACGTATATGCATAGTATAAACTATAATATAGTGACTTGCTTAGAGTCACACAGCAGGTGAGATTTAAATTCAGGTTGTCCTAACTCCAAGTTCATCCCTGTATGAATGGGGAAGAAAGAAAACAGGTGTGTATTAAATACCTACTGTTTACCAGGCACTTTACAAATACTATCCTATTTGATATTCTCAACAACCCTGGGAGGTAGGTACTATCTGTCTGCTGCTCTAGAATGTTTTAGAATTTCCGGGGGGGGAGGGGTATGTGGAATCTTAAAATGATCTAATAGCACTTATTTTGGCATTAGTTAATTAGTTTCTGTGGTTGGTTGGTCTTCCTATAGGGAAATACTGTAAAAGTGGTGACAGATACAAGGACTAATACTAACCATGGTAAAGAATGCTATTCCAGGGGAGGCTAGGTGGCGCAGTGAATGGAGCACAAGCCCTGGAGTCAGGAGTACCTGAGTTCAAATCCAGCCTCAGACCCTTAACACAAAACTAGCTGCGTGTCCTTGGGCAAGTCACTCAACCCCAATTGCCCCCTCCAAAAAGTAAAAAATAAAAAAAAAGAATGGCATTCCAGCAAAAAGAGATTTGTGACAACTTTTTTTTTTGTGGTGGCAAAGAATTGGAAATTGAGGGGATATCCATCAAGTGGAAAATGACTGAACAAGATATAGTATATGATTGTGGGGGGAAGCTATTGTCCAGTAAGAACTGATCAAGGGAGAAACATGGGAAGACTTGTATGAACTGATGCAGAGTGAAGTGAGTAAAGCCAGGAGAACAATTTACACAGCAACAATAATATTGTAAAGATAATCAATGGAGAAAGACCTAGCAACTGATCAACACAAAGAACCACCATAATTCCAAAGAACTCATGATAAGTGCTATCCACCTCCAGATAGGGATCTGATGGACTCAGACCGAAGACGGGAATGCGTTTTTCCCTCTTTCCTTTACTCCCCCGCCCCACTCCAGAACATGACTGCCATGGACATTAGTTTTATCTGCCTTTATAACTCTAATAGGTTTTGATTTCTTGCCTCCTTAATGGAAGAGGGAAGGGTAGAGAGAGAAAATCTGAAACTGAAAGTGAAATTGAATTTAAAATAAAATCAAACAGTTTAAAAGAATCCTATTCTAGAAGATTAGCCCCAAGATGCTACCAATGAGTATTGGTGTGAATCCTCAAGTTCCCAGGATTTATTATGTGACTAAGACTTTTTTCAGCTAGTGGCTTAAATTGGCTGCCCCAGAGTCTCTTTTTTTCCCCTTAAAACTCATTTTCATTAGATCTGAAAGGTCATGAGGAAGATGTGAGGTTTATTCCAAGGAGCCTGTTGTTTCTTCCTGTGAGAAATCATGCTTGATCTTTCCACTGGGAGGTGGAAATGTAAACATTTTTATTTTTATAAATCAAGGGAAGAAGATACTTGATAATCTCTTTGAGAGTTGCTTTGGGCTTCCCCCAGAGGCTGCAGAAAACTAATTTCTAAGGCTTGGATGTGATTTCTTGAAGGAAAAAAAAAAATAGGTGGAGCTTGGAAGATTGGAGGAAGGAGGGGGAAAAGGAAGAGGAGCATCAATGGCAAAGAGGCGCAAGACATCAGCATTTCCATTGGCTAAGCATATTTCATATGAGCCATGGGAGAATGTTCATTCCGGAATCATTATGTATTAGCAGGCTTAAGTGAATCTCTTTAAGACTCTCAGGATGCTACAAAGCGCACTGTCCTGTATGTCCCAGGCTATTCTAAAAGTCATTCATTTGTAAGGTTTTGGAGGACAGACAGAATCATTCTGGGAGCCTCCATCTCCTCCAAGACAAGTTTCTGCTTCTCCAATTCTTTGGGCTAACTTCCTCATCAGTGGCTGCCACGAAAACACAAACCTGTGGATGACGTCTGAGATTATGAGGTATGAAGAATAAGCTTCTGGGTGCTAAGAAATGTACAGTTTTGTCAAGGAATTAGCTTCATCACCTGGAGGTAATTAACATCCAAATTTTCTCCTGGAATTAACTGGCAGCTATGGCTGAACTTGGGTTGGGTTTCTTTGTTTTTTCAAACATCTGTTCTCTTTATTTGAAATCTAAGCAGTCCTTACCCAAATACCTCATCTACTTGACTGTTTTGCTTAGTAACAGCTGTCTTTTGCATATCAAGTATTAGTTCTTTGTACAGGTTTTGTGAGTGCACTGCATGTTCTTGTTCACTTTCACCTTCTGACACTGGGGAGGGGGGATATCAGGAATGTGAGCATGAACATGAGCCTTCATCCCTGACTCTTGAGATGTGTCTCGGATAAGGGAAAGAAGCAAAATTGTGCAGGCAGACAAGTTCCAGCATTTACAATGATTACCAGGAATACTTAAGATAAGGGCAGGGAATGGGATTCTTAAGTGTCTTATTGTAAAATTATAATGTGATTTTTCAGACTCGAGATGGGAGATGCTTGTTATGCCTTCAGCCCACAGGGCAGAGAGGTGGCCGTGAGGCTAATGGAGTCTTCAGCAGTATTAAGAGAAGTGTGGTATCAGGACTAGGGAGTCGTGAAGTGCTCATCCCTGCTCAGACCATCGCTGTGGAGTGCTGGGCTGGTTTGTGGGTTCCACAGTTGAGCAAGTATAATGGTGCTGGGAAGGCAACCCGGGTGTTAAGGTGCTCAATCACATGACCAGTGAGTAGATAGAAGTTTCAGAAAGGTAGATCTATACCTGATATGAGGAAAAGCTTCCTAAAATTAGAGCTGTCCCAAAGTTTAATGGGCTGTCTTGGGAAGATAATGGGTTTCTTTTCATTGCAAGTCTGCAAACAAAAGTTTGATGGCCACTTATCAAGGATGTTGTGGGAGGGACGGTGAGCCTTGCACAGAGACAGGTTAGTGAGATGGCCTCTGAGGGCCCTCCCAACTCTGAGATTCTGTATTTCCATCCATGCCTGCAATCAGGGAACGCTATATAACTCAGTTAATTGACAAACAATTAGGTTATCAGTGAAGCACTTAAAATGAGAATGCAAATAATTAATGGAGAAGAATCACAGTATCTGATAGTAATCAGCTTTCAACCTTGAACCCCCTATTGCTTAATTTCAGGAGGGACTCCTCTCTCCTCTCAAGTACTACAACTCCATACCAAAGCCTTGGTAGTTTCAGCCATGATCTAAATATGTTGTTAAATATGTTATGGGTCTTATATCCTTCATCACCCCCCCTCCCAAAAAAAGGCAGTGTGCCATATTAGATAAAGGGTCAAACCCAGGATTCAGGAGGAAAAAAACCTTCAGACTGCTCTTTGACACAAACTGGCTTTATGATCAGGGATATCACTTAACCTCTGAGGGCCTCAGGCAGTTCTCTAATACTACAGGTTATAGATAAGTTGCAGATCTGAATTGGTGGAGGAAGTTTCCATTTCAAGAGTTTCCACACAGATAAAATTATAGATCTGGGGTGGGGGAGGAGAGAAGGAAGAAAGGGGGGAAGGGAGGGAGGTAGAGAGGAAGAAAGAAAGAAAGAAAGAATGAGAAAAAGAGAAAGAAAGAGAAAGAGAGAAAGAGAAAGAAAGAAAGGAAGGAAGGGAGGAAGGAAGGAAGGAAGGAAAGGAGGGAGGGAGGAAGGAAGGAAGAAAAAAAGAAAGAGAGAGAGAGAGAGAGAGAGAGAGAGAGAGAGAGAGAGAGAGAGAGAGAGAGAGAAAATTCTGCTACCTAGAGTAGATGCTCCTGGAAGGCAGGGATCATGCCTTGTATACCTCAAAGTAGTTGTTCAACATACATCAGCTGATATTTAGCATAAATAAAGTTCAGCAAAAATGGATTTTTAAATTAAGACCAAATTTAAATTAGATCACCTTGGAATAATAGATTCCAAGCTCTAAGGAGCCTTAGAAGTCATTTAGTACAACTGCCTTATTTTCCAGAAGAGGAAATTATGACCCATATTATGAGTGACCTGTCCAAGGT
This sequence comes from Pseudochirops cupreus, assembly GCA_028627135.1. NCBI lineage: Eukaryota > Metazoa > Chordata > Mammalia > Diprotodontia > Pseudocheiridae > Pseudochirops > Pseudochirops cupreus. The sequence goes on from CM053583.1 coordinate 199,945,452, forward strand.
CCTATAAGTAAGGTAGTAAAGCCAAAATTCAGATTCTGTGATGCCCATCATTCCTTCTATTGTATTACAAATACTGATCGCGATTGCCTACAAGAGTTGATGTCTGAGTAAGTTACTTCATTTCCTTCGATCTGTTTTTTCAGTTCAGTATTGTCAACAAGGGCTAGAATTATATACAAGGACAGCCCTAGCCAACAAACAGAAAAGCAGATGACATAATAGTTTTTATAGGAAACGACTGATTTCTTTCATTCCAGGTTGTGTTGGAGAAAAGGAGACTGTCTTAGATAGTACAGCAAACTCTAAATCCTACATTTCCTTGATGAAATTGCCTTGATAATGTCATTTTCTCATTCATAGAAGGAAAGGATTATTGAAAATTAAAACAGTAGATCATTCATGGATCATACCATCCAAAGACTAGGCATTTTATCTTCCTGCATCATTTATTCAGGTCAGGAAATTATGCTGGTGTCTTAGCCTGCTAATAAAACAGCAGGATGTGTCCCTGGCCATCAGGCAGGGAAAGCACTTATGCTTCCCTGTGTGTTTAACATCAACCATATTCTCAAAATTCTGGAAGTCCATCAGTCATTTCGAGGGGAAGGGGGGGTGGAGTGGGATGCTATTGTGAGGATCAGATGAGATAATATATGTTCAGTGCTTTGGAGACCTTAAACCACTATCTAAATGTGAGTATTGCACTCACTGATGGCAGGTAGCTGCTGCTGCTAACAATAATGAGGAGGAAGAGGAGGAGAAGGAGGAAGAGGAGGAGGAGGAGGAGGAAAATGATTCTACTGATGTTGATGGAGATGAAGATAAATAATGTAAAAGTCTCGTGTATAAAACTGTATTGGCTCAGCTCAAGGGCCACCTCCTGCAAGTGGCTTTTCCTGCTTCCCACTAGTGGGTGGTGTTCCTCCCAAATTATTTTTCATGTCTTGTGTCTGTTTTGTTTATATTTTTCAGTGTCTTTTCCCACCCCAGCGCCCTCCAGAATATAAACCTCTCCGGAGCAGGTTTTTGTCTCTGGGTCCCAACTGCTTAGCCCAGTGCTGGCATAGTAGGAACAAAACACGCAGCTTGATTGGTGCAATGGATAGAGCACTGAATCCATGCTCAAATCTGCCCTCAGTCTCTTCCTGTGTGACCCTGGACAAGTCACTTGACTTCTGTCAGCCTCAATTTTCTCAGCTGTAAAATGAGGATCATAGTAACACCTCCCTCCCAGAATGGTTGAGAGGGTTAAATGAGATCATTTTTATAAAGTGCTTAGCAAAGTGTCTGGCATGCAGTAGGTGTTTAATAAATGCCATTTGTGCGAACATATGAATGAATTAATGAAACTATTGAAAACAAGACAAGCCCACACTCTCTAAACAGTGATAAAAAATAGGCAGTGTGAATGTCAGATCTCACAACCCAGGTACTAAAACCTGTTTCTGTCTTTTCTGTCACACCTCACATAGAGTCTCTGAACAAACAAGTTAGGTTCCCTTAAAAAGCAAACTCCACCCAGTCCATAGGATCATAGATTAAGGCTGGAAGGAACCTGAGGGGTCATCTCCTTCAGGATCCCCTTCTTCATCTTACAGATGGAGAAACTGAGACTTGAAGAGCTGATAGCTTACTCAAAGCCACATTGTCAACAGCAGAGCTGAGATCTGAACCCAGATCCGCCTCCATTCCTGCTTAGGAAGTAGGAACGCTGTTCACTTTTGGCATCTGATGTTTTAGAGGAGACAATGGCCTGAGAATTCAAGTAAAAGGACTTTGGGGGAGGCAGCAGAGAGCAGAAGAGGTAAGGACTGGAGCCTGCATCTGAATTCTGATGCTTCTACCATACCTAGGTGACTCAGGGCCAGCTGATTAACCTTTCTTGCCTCAGTTTCCTTGTCTGGAAGATGAATGGGTTGGACTGGCTGACCTCTGAGGCCTCTCCCAGCAGTGTCCAGGATCTGTATGACATGCTTTTCTCCTTCCTCTTTTGCTTCCTTGAGCCAAGATTCCTATTAGAGTGTGAATAGAGACAGAATTGAGGGGAAGTGGGATGAGACCCATTTGGGCTATAGGCATGAGCAGTTTTCTAAGGGTGACTGTATTAAATCACTTAACTGCTCTCAGACTCAGTCTCCCCATCTGTAAAATAGGGATAATAGCACCTACCTTAAAGGGTTGTTGTGATGATCAAATGAGATAGCATATGGAAAGTGCATTACACACCTTAAAGCAGTATATAAAAACTAGCTTTTTTGTTAATTAATAAAATATTTAATTAGTAACAGAGGCTGGACCTGGGATTTCATTGGTTTAGGGAACTCCTTGATAAGGCAACTTCTTCTTCCAGTACAAGTTGGTCCCATCTCTGCAACTTACCTGAGGCACATAAGTGACTTGGCCAAGGTGACACAACTTGTTAGCGTCAGAGACAGGAAACACGGGAATTCCCAGCCACAAGACCACCTCCTTATGTAATATACTATGTCCATTAATTGAGAAGGTAAAAAGAACCTATAGGATCTGGAATTATACTGTAATTGAAGCAGTGTTGGTACTGACTTGCCTTGGCCCCTTCCAGGGCAATATGTGTTCATGACCTCTGAAGGGACTAGTCACTCTGGGAATATGTGGTAAACCTGAGTGGTTCCTTGGTCTCCTACCCTGTGATAGGAGGGCTGAAGTGTGCGTTCGTGTGTGTGTGTGTGTGTGTGTGTGTGTGTGTGTGTGTGTGTGTGTGTGTGTCTGTGTGTCTGTGTGTCTGTGTGTCTGTGTGTCTGTGTCTGTGTGTGTCTGTGTCTGTGTGTGTCTGTGTCTGTGTGTGTGTGTGTGTGTGTGTGTGTATGCTCATGTGTGTTCAGGGAGCTATGGTAAAGATTCATCAGACAGAATTGGCTGCTAAGCTTTAAGGAGCCATCATCTCAGTGGATTTAATAAACGGAGTACCCCTCCTCCTCTCTCTGTCTTAATGTTTCTTCTCTCCCATATGGCAGGTAGCTGTCCTTTGACTCACTTCTCATGAGGAAGTGCTTCAGAGGTAGGTATATATGCCCCCAGGAGTGGCCAGAACAGCTCAGCTTGTTAGCATCAGCTCCCCACATTGTAACACAATGATACCGCTAGCCTAGAAAGCTCTTAAGAGGCCATCTAGTCCATCTCATTTTACAGATGTGGAATTGATGTCCCTGTGGCTTAAGTGGTTTGTCCAAAGTCACACAGATAGTAACCACAAGATAACAAATTGATATCAAATTCCAACCCACTTTGTATGATGGTCTCTATTCAGCTCTGCCTGACCTTTCAAAGCTGAAGGGAAATAAAACATAGAAGTTCAGTTCTTGGTTCAGCATAGGAGTAAGAACTGAGTAAATGTTTTTGGTTTTTTTTTTTTCCTGACAAATCAGAAGGTAGCTATTGAATGCAGAAACTACAGGGTACCTGATGCCTCCCCTAATGGTTACTAGGAGTGGTCACAGCTGCCAAGAATACAGAAGAAAGTTTCTTCCCGGCATTATAGTGTTAAATCCTGGCGAGGAACCTGCAACCTCAAGGTCCCATGTGGCCTTCTAGATTCTCAGGTATGGCCTCAGAACAAATCCTTTTACTAAGGGGGCAGAAAAAGAACATTTGCATGAAGAAAACTAATAAAATTCACTTATAAATAAATAATTTCTCATATAAAATGTCAAGGAGGAAAATAGATTATTCTGGGGATCAGGGTGAGCACTCCCACCCCCAGATAAATGTCCTTAGAAAACCTGCTTGAAAACAGAGCAATGGGCAACATCAGCCCACGGAAGTATGACAGCTTTCAAAATTTGGCAGTTTATAACTGAGAGATAGTAAAATGAATGACTTCTTGAGCTGAGCCCAACTGCTTAAAGAAGACAGAATAAAGGAAGCTAAACTTGCCAATCAAGGATGACAGGCAGTATAGGCGGCTGTTTGGCTGAGAGTCTTGCCGATTGGTAGAGGCATGTTTGCCTCAGAACCAGTTGGAAGAAGAGCAGGATTGCTTTCTAGCACCATTTACAGCCTAAGAGAGGAGAAACCTCTCAGAGGTTTTTCTGTTGAGTCTTTTACTGCCCTTTCTAATTTTAAAGGGAGAAACAGAAGGGGAAAGACAAGTTTTGCATCTGCTTTGCTGCAAGAAGAAGCTTGGCTTTGCTAAGAACTGATTTAGTAAACCAGAATCCCCTAACATTTGAAAAACTGACTGCGGAAAGGCTACCTGACCCTATTGCTACCCAGAGCTTGAAAGGAAGAAACTCTTTAGAGTCTCAGATCTGAGGGCCTCGGCAATTCTCCAGTTTAAAAAACAATTTTTCATGGAAAGATCATAATACATTTTCTGCATCATGCCAAGGATGACTCATAAGGAGGTAGATCTGTCCTGCCATGATTATGCCAATTGTAGGATGGCAGACCCTCCAAGAGAATACTGAGATACCAGAGAAAGAAGGCCCCATGCCAGCTTGGTTATTAATAGGTTTTTTTAGTGTTAATTGGGAGAGTTTACTCACAGGAGGACAGTCCTCCTTGATGGCAGGAGAACAAAATGGTGGATTCTTGAACCAACCCCAGTTCAGGCCAGAGATTACAAAATAAAAACAGAATAAAGAAGGCATAGTATCTGGGATGACCCAGGGTCATGTGCAAGTCTTCCCATGGGATAGTTAGAGCTTTTTTGCTATTTAAATATATTCCAGGTAATTTACATTAACTGGGAGACTTGAGGTCATGTTCCCAGGCTCTGGCTCCTACCATACATGGCTGCATCCTAAAGAAAATCACCTTGATGCTACTTCAATGTCCTGGGAGTAATAGAGAAGGTGATTTGTACAGAGGGAGAGCTATGAGGACCTGATACAGACCAAAAAGCAGGGAAGCAATTTTGCCCAGCAGGTGATATTCTAAAGAGTACCTGAGGACATCAAGGCGTGCCATCCGGAGTTATGAATGGATTTCCCTACTCACGTGCCTTTCTGATAAGGTCCCCCATAGACAACGTGTTCATTGGTAGAAAAGTGTGACCCAAGCTTAGGGGTTGTTAATTCTATTTTGGTTATTTCTGCCATTACCTTCTATTGACTAAGTGTTATGATTATCCCTGTTCTTTCCTTCTATTAATTGAAGGTCATGATCATTCCTGCTTTTGCCTCTTATAGAGTAAACATTATGATTATTCTGACTTTTGCCACATTATTTAGTAAATATTTCATGTTTTAAAGTATATGGTGTCATTCGGACTGATTCTGTATAAGTAGGATACACACAGATGGGGGCTCAGGAGCAAAAGTAGCAAGTCAGAGGAAATCTCCCTCCCCTACACCAGGGTTACCTCCAACACCCTGAAAACGAGTTTGAGCAGTGGTGACGTACCAGGGATGTGACCAACCCCCCATCCTGAAAACCTCCCAGTTCTGCCAACATGCATGCAAAAAGGAGTGAGTGGATTAGCACAAAAAGAGAAAAAGGGGGAAAAGGTACCAGGAGATGGGAGAAAAAGGGAAATAGTTGAATTTCACCTTAACGGCTTCCACTGCCTGAGTAGGTGGGCTGGAGCTATACCTGGGCTCCAGATCTAGAGTTGGAATGTACCTTAGAGTTATACAATCCAACCCTCTCAATTTCTAGAACAGGAAATTAAGCCCAGGGAGGTTAAAGCTGCAGTTTGTTGCTGCAGTTCCCCGGCATTGAAATGGAGTGCTGATAAAATGTTCCAGAGATTATCCCTACGTGATGCAAACTGTCATGAATCTAGCATGTATAGCAGCAGGGGGACAGACATCGTCTTGGGCCCTATTAAGCTCCTCCTCCCTCACTTGACTATATCTCTGTCCCTTTTGCTCTGGGAACAAAGCTTGTTGGATTTCTCCAAAGGGAGGTGGCTGTTGTTTGTTACTGAAGCTCCTTCAAAGGCAAAAAGGGGGTGAGTGAAACTCCTTCAGTTCAATTACTGTTGTTTCCTCAAAATTCCCTTAAAGATGTTGCTTGTCTTGGGAAGTCTTTTGCATAGACACATATCCCCAGGGTATATGATCCTATGACTGGGGAGAGAGCCTAACTATTCCCAAATCAATTCTATAAACCTTAAGTCCCTACTATGTGCCAGATCGGACACTGTGCTAAGTGTTGGAGACATAGGTAAGAAAAGAAAGTCCCTGCCTGACCTCAAGGAGAACACATAAGTGAACACAGCACACCAAATCATGTTGGGGGAGGAGAAACCAAGAGATACCCTATGTGGGAGCAGATGATCTGATGGATATTGGAGAGTTCTCTGAAAAGTTCTGAGCTCTCTATAAAGGAAGGCTTTGGGGGGAATAAATTGCTCCATCCTCCAGCCTAGTAGTCAGAGGGAGAAGGCAGCTGAGGGAGCTGAGGTGCTAACTATCCAAAAACAGAGCCAGTCTTTGTGCAATGATGACATTTCAGGACATCAGCTTATCCTGGGGGAGGCATGATATTCCCTGGAGTCAGAGCCAAGCAGAGAAGCTGATGGACCTGAAACTCAGAGAAACCTGTAACTCAGAGATAGTTACTGTCCAAAAGTGATTGTCAAACTCAAATTTATACAGACCTCTCTACTAAACACACACACACACACACACACACACACACACACGCACACACACACATTTTATGGTTGAGGAAACTGAGGCCCAGTAAGGTTAGGGAGGAGTCAGCATTCTCTTCACTTCCACTCTTGAACTCCCAGATCCACCCTCTACCACTATCCCATATCAATGCCTTCTTCTTTGAAGCTCATTTCATATATATATTACATTCCTTTCCAGTTCTTCTCCCTCCAAAATCTCTCTAGCTCTTAGTCCACTCTTCATTTCTTTGCTCCAGTCTCAGAAGATAAAACCGCTCTCATCCTTGTCCCCTCAAGCTGTCTCCTTGTTCAAGGGCTTGGTCCCATCCCCTCCTCCCTCCTTCAGGTGCTGGTGCCAAAGATCACTTCCTCAGCCTCTAGCCTTGGGTCGTTCTTTATCTTCTGCCTTCCTCCTCACTCTTTACAAACACGCCCTTTCCCTTCCCTTGACTTTGTGCACTCTTAAGCAAATGTATCCTGTCTCTCTTCCCGTTCACTTGTTAATCAAATTTTTTAAGTTTTATGAAATAATTAATGCAAATTGTTGTTGTTAAGTTATTTTCAGTCATGTCCCGACTCTTTGTTCTTTGGGGGTTTTTCTTGACAAACACACTGGAGCAGTTTGTATTTCCTTCTCCAGCTTATTTTACAGATAAGGAAACTGAGGCAAACAGGGTGAAGTGACTTGCCCAGGGTCACACAGCTAGTAAATGTCTGAGGCCAGATTTGAACCCAGGGAGATGAGTCTTCCTGACTCCAGGCCTGTCACTTTATCCACTGCACCACCCAGTTGCCCCATTAATGCAAATTTTTACACCATTTTGTCAGCTGGGAAAACTGAGGTTAAGTGACTTGTTAAGGGACATACAGCTAGGAAGCTAACAAGCAGGGATTTGAATTCAGGACCTCTGATTCAATTTCAGAATTATTTCCATTCTTCCATGTGTAATCAGTTTAAGGTGACCTGGAATTTCAATAGCACTGCTTGCTGCTAGGAGTTCAGTGAGCATCAATGAGAAACTGTAATGTTGTTCTGTATATCTATTGTACAGCATTTTGAATGATTCCAAGCTGTTCCCAGCCAGAAAAGCTGAACTTTTTAATATCTAAAGCTCTCCAGTCATGTTCTGCCTGTGCATCATAGGGTCCCACGATCTCAGAAAAAATCCTAACCACAGGCGACCCTAAAGGCACAGACCTTAGTTGTGCTAGGGAGGATGCATCATGTCTCAAATATAACTTGGGTGAGAGAAAGCGGCACACAGAGAGGATAACCTGGCTTCCAGCCTTGTCATTCTACCATAACTCCTCTCTCAAAAATTACCCATGAACTCTCCATTGCCAAATCCAATGGCTTTTTCTCCGTTCTCACCCTTCCTATCCCTTTTGCAGCCGTGGCTGATCATCCTTTTCTCCTTAATACTCTCTTCTCTAGGTTTTTAGGACACATCTCCTGGTTCTTTTACTTATCTGACCGGTCCTTCTTGTTTTCCTTCAACCAGTCTCCTTCCAGGTCATGCCTGTTAAGTTAAGTTAAGGAGTTCTGTCCTGGGCCCTCTTCTGCTTCTACACTACTTCACTTGGTGATCTCATCAGCTCATCTCTATGCCGATGGTTCACAGATCTGCTTATTTATCTCTAACCTCTCAGCTGCCTATCAGACATCTCCAACTAGATATCCAGTAGAAATATTCAGCTCAACACATACCAAACAGAACTCATTGCGTTTCGCCCCAAACCCTCTGTCCTTCCGAGCCTCCCTCTCTCTGTCAAAGGCACCACCATCCCCCCAGTCACCTAGGTTCACAACCTAGATGTGGTCTCTGACTCCTCACTCCCACCCCCAACATCCAATTGCTTGCCAAGGCCTTTGGATTTCACCTTTGCAAGATGTCTGGAATATGCTCTCTTGTTTCCTCGGATGGTGCCACCACCCCGTGCAGGCCCCCATCTCCATTTGCTTGGCCAAATCTTTCCAGTCCTCCTGCATTCAGCTTGTCAAACCCTGAAAATAAATGACCAAAGAGCCACAGAGATTATATATTAACTGCTGTTAACTCTGAAAAAAATGTCAAAGAGCTCACAGAAGTAATCATGACAACTGTTAACTCCGAAAAACAAAACAAAACAAAATAAAACCAAAAAGCCAACAGTGGTTGTGAGCCAAAAGCTTTATTCCATCAGAGGAGGGAAATGGGGCACATGTGTCAAGGCCTTCTCTGAGAGGAGACAAGCCTTAGTGAGGCCACACCCTGATACACATAGCAGTGGCTCCCCAGTGAGCTGTAGCTGTGACAAGAAGGGGTAGCAGCAACAATGAGACAAAGTGGATTCATAGCAAGGTTTTGTGACCAGAACATGGGTCCTGCAGGTGCTTGTCTGAGCTCAGGGACCACCTGCAGCTGCTGTGAAACAATTCTGGGATTTAGCTGCAGCTTATTTCATCCAGAGGGTGAGTGCAAAGGAGTGGTATTGTTCCAAGCTCAGGGCACAGCCTGCTTGCAGGGCCTTAGCTCTGGAAAACAGGGTGTCTCCTAATAGCAAAAAGAAAGGAGTGAAAAGAGATGGGTGGTCTTGGCATGGGCATCCTGACAAGCTGCCTCAGTGTTTGAACTAAAATGCAGGTCTGACCATGTCACCCCTTCTGCTCAAGAAACTTCAGCAGCTACCTATCACCTTCAGGATCAAATAAAGAATCTTCTGCTTGGCGTTCAAAGTCCTTCATAAACTATCCCTCACCTTTCCAGTTTTTATGTCTGACAAACCCCCTTCCACTATGTACTCTTTTGAGGAAGATAGAGGTTAAGTGACTTGCCCAGGGTCACAGAACAAGTCTAAGTAAGGAAATATCTGAGGCTGGAGTTGAACTCAGGTCTTCCTGACTCCAGACCCAGCCCTCTATCCACTGCATCATCTTGGTTTATTTTGTTTTTTTTGTTTTAGGAATCAACAGAACTAAATTCAGCAAAAATTGATCATTTTTATTATTGTCATTTATTTGGAAAGCAGACTTTCATGGACTGAGAAAGTAGATTTCAGAGGTAGGAAGATGAATTGGAGCCCCGCCTGTGACATATTCTGACCTTTAGGCTGCAGAGAAGACTCTGGTCTGGGTCAGGAAGAGTTTCCTAATCTGGGAAACCCTTATATCATTTAAACCAGAGCCATAGTTCTCTATCCTCAAATGCAAAGCTCTACTAGGTTTTGGGGTTACAAAGACAAAAATGCATTTGGTCCGACCCTCAAGGAGCTTACATTCTATTGGGTAGGGGAGGAGGCTATATCATACAGATAAATAAATGCAAAGTAACTTTGAGAACAGGAAGGGTGTTAACTGCAGGGCTCAAGAAAGATGTTGGAAGGAGGAGTTCAGGACAGCGATGGGGGTGGGGCCGAGCCTCAACCCCCACTAAGAAAGGAAACCAGTCTGATTAGATATACTGCTGAAATGAAGACCTTATTTTAGCTCTCATTAGACCATATCAGGTATTCTTGTGAAAATAGCTGTCCTTTCAATTTATAACTTGGAGGAAGCCTATTCAGAACAAATTTTCCCCTGTTGAAGTCATTGGGGAGGTGGCTGTTGTGGATTTTAAAAATAGGTTATTTTAAAATTACGTTCTAGATAGAGTTCCTAGGATACGGTTAAAGGTGTGTAGGGAGCAAGGAAGGCTCATTGAGTGAGGCGGTCACAAGAGCTGGACGTTACTCTTGCTTCTGCTACCTATGACCTAGATGACCTTGGACAGGTCCCTCCATGGGTTTCCATTTCTAAATCTGTAAAAGGAGAGGATTGGACTATAATTCTGTAGGATTCTTCTAGCAGGAAGTCCTATTATCTTTATGACTTTTGTGGCCCTAATGTGGAAGGGGATTGGACTTGCAAATAGGACACGTCTCTCACGGGACTCAGTCTCTTCATCTGTAAAACAAGGAAGTTAGACTAGATTCTTGGAGGATTCTTCTAGTTAGTCAGTCAGTCAGTCAGCAAACACTATTCTAAGAGCAGAGAATATAAAGGAAAAGCTCCCAAGGAGCTCACAGTCTAAGGGAAATTAGACTCAAATGAGATAATATATGTAAAACATTTTGCCCATCTTAAAGTGTTAAATAAATGTTAGCTATCCTTGATAAAGAACACTAATTTTTCTGTCAGGAAGTCTATGGTCTTATTGCAATCCTTCACCTCTCAGGGCCTTGGACTAGATGATATCCAAGTCCTTTCTGGGTCTACGTTCTCTATCTACTACCAATGATGCTACCTTTGGTTACCTTACAAGTCTGTTCAAAGGGAATAGGACTATTGTCCCCCTTGGGAAAATCAGGAGCCGGGGCAGCTGCCGTGTCCCAAAAAGAAACTGGGCACCTCTCAAATTGCCAGCTCTTGAGGGAGCCCCCCGACTCTTCGGTGAGCCTCCTTGGGGTTTTCTTGGCAAAGATACTGGAGAGCTTTGCCATTTCCTTCTCTAGCTCATTTTACAGATGAGAAAACTGAGCTAAAATCGTTGTGACTTGCCCAGGGACACATAGCTAGTCGTTGTCTGAGGCTACATTTGAACTCAGATCTTCCGGACTCCAGGCCTGGTGCTCTGCGCATTATGGCGCCCTCGGGGCTTAGTTCTTGAGGGTAGCCTTAGTTCCTTTCAATGTCAGTCCAATAATTTACAAGACCCAATTAATTCACACCTGAGGCGTGAGTTAAGTTTCTGCATTACAATTCGGGATTAGGGAAAGTTATCTACAAATTAGCCAGGGTTGGGTTCCCAATTAGCTCAAAGAGCAGTTGGAAAGTTGAGATGGAGAGAAGGGGAAGGCGGGATTTGAGGAAAGAATCGTTTTCCTTTCGGAAGCTTGAATCTTTCAGTGCAAAGATCCTCTCCACTGAAAGCCTAAGGGACTTATTTGGACAGGGAAGGTCACAGGAGCTTCTCCGGTCTCATTTCGCGGCTCTGATCAAGTTGAGTCCTTCCTTCCTCGCCCCTCGCGACCTCCTGGTCTTGACCAAAGGCAGAGAGACCGTCTGTCCTCTGCCAGCTTTGTCGCCCTCTCCTCCCCCCCCGCCCCTCCCCCTTCTCCATCGAAGTCTATCCCTCCACCCCCACCCCCCGCCCCGCCCTTGCTCTCCCCCTGGGAATGATGCTGTCCTCGCCAGCGATGTGGAGCTGGAAGAGAGAGAGACGAGGGCGGAGGAGGGAGCGCTCACTGCGCTGCCCCTGCCCGGAGGGTCCCCGCCGCTGCCGCTGCCTGGGGCGCACATCTGGCCGCCGCTGCCCGAGGCGCACAGCTGGCCGCCACAGCTGGCTCCAGGGCAGGTTGGATGGTGCGGGCGGAGGCGGCGCTATCTGGACTCGGGCCGGGCGTTCTCTCCCCTCCTGCGGCTGAGCCGCGGGCCCTGCCCTGCCGGGCCTCGCCGGACTCCCGCCTGGGGCCGCCTCCGGGGCAGCGGGCCGCGCGGGCCGAAGGGGTGGGGGCCGGGGCGGAGCGAGGCGTTGGTGGGGGCTGCGGGGGCCGAAGCGGGCAGCCCTCCCCAGCTCTGAGCTGAGCCCCAGCCCGAGCCCTGGCCGGCCCGCCGCGATGTCCACCAAGGGCAGGAAGTGGAAGGAACCAGCGAGGGGGAGAGTGACCTTCCCGGCTCAGGAGGACGAGGAGCAGCAGCTGCAGCAGCAGCGCGGGGGGCGCTGGGGCTGGAGGGGCGTCAATGGGGGGCTGGAACCGCCACCCCAGCTCGGCTACGGGGAGAGCCCCGCCGAGCCGCCCGGCGGAGAGCTGCCTCGCTCCCTGCTGGGCAGCAGCCTGTGAGTACGATGATCTCCAAGCGCCGGCAAGCTGGGGGAGGCTTGGAGAGATGGAGGCAGAGAACTCGGCGGCGGGGGGAAGCGGGGCAGGTAGCGCATTTGGAGTGCGAAGTTAGGGCTTTGAGCCTCGAGCCTCGGGGCTGACTCCTCAGTCAAACGGCTCGAGGGAAACTCTGAGCAACTTTTCTGCCGGCCAAGAGGCCTGCCGATGGCGCTCCCAGATGCTGCCTACGAGGTACAGAGACTGAAGGGTGGACTGACGCTCCAGGGTCACGGAGGGTACACGGGCAGGTAGGCAGACAGGCTGTCAGGAAAATAGTGTCAGGCGGAAGGGCAGGTAGACTAACTGACGGGGGGGGGGGGGGAGGAGAGAGAGAGAGAGAGAGAGAGAGAGACAGACAGACAGAGAGACAGAGAGACAGAGAGAGACAGAGAGACAGAGAGACAGAGAGAGAGAGACAGAGAGAGAGAGACAGAGACAGACAGAGACAGAGAGACAGAGACAGAGAGACAGAGACAGAGAGACAGAGACGGAGGGACAGAGAGACACAGAGAGAGACAGAGAGACACAGAGAGAGAGCAGACGAGCAGGCAGAAAGAGGCAGACAGGCAGGAAGAACATTAGGTTAGACAGGTAAAAGCATCGACAGAGGCCAAAACACAGGCAAGAAGACAAGGGGGTAGACTGAGCCTTGGATAGAAGCAGACCGGGCGGCAGGCAGACACAGACAGGCAGGAAAATGGCTAGGCAGACAGACGGGAAGCTAGGCAGGCAGAAGACAGAAGACGGGCTGCCAGGCAAGCGGAGAGGCTGACAGACAACAGATTAAGCTGACAGTGACAGGCAGGCAGGCAGAGAGCCAGCAGCTGGGCAGACAGGTAGAGGCAGAAAATCCAAGGGCAGACAGAGTGGCGGATTGGAAGATAAACAGGCAGGAAGAAAGGAGAGGCAATCAGCAGACAGGTACACACACACAGTAAGGCAGAAATCAGCCAGGCAAGGTGGGCGGACTGGGGTAGCCAGGAAGGCGGGCGGAGCTGCCCCGCGGGCAGGCGGACAGGCGGGCAGAGACAATGAAAGGCACGAACCAGAGCCACTGAGCACGCGAAGTGCGCAGGGAGGAACCTGCTGCCAGATAGACGCCCTCTCGGACCAAAGCACTCCGAGCTCATGGGGCGAGTAGACAGGCTACACAAGGGAGGCCTGGGTTCTTCCCTCCTCACTGGCCTCAGTGAGCCCCGTCCCTTTGGCCCCAACTCGGGAAAGAAGGTTTCCTCATTCCGGGGCAGAGGAGCCTCGGTGGTAGTGGTGGCCTGACAAGAGATGGGGAATTTTGTTGGTCTGACTTAGCCAAGGGGAGGAGAGATGCTAGAGGCAGTTACATCTGAGACTGGAGGGGAAAGAGGGGCTGTCCTGAACTGACTGTGGTGGTGGTGGTGGGGCTCGGTGGCCGTTTCATCTGCTCCTTCCTTCGAAGGGAGCCACATGGCGGGGAAGGACAGCGAGATAGGTAGATATGTATCAGCTTCGTAGCCTAGGGTGCCTGATGGCTCTCTGGGAAGGTGGGCGCAGGGGCCACGTACTTTGGGTGGCTAGCTCCAGAAGCTGTATTCCCCGCCCCTGCTCACCCCCCCCCCCCCCAGCTCGGTTTAAGGGACTTGTTGGAGAAACAAGCAACCATAGGCAGAGAGAGGGAGCACGCAGGGGGCTGGTCATCAGCGGGGCAACAGCGCCCTTTGGCGCCCCCTAAGTCTCTTCTGCAAGTAGGCACACACCAACCCGACCCCAAGGAATCTGACCCCTGACTCGAAGAGCAATGGTCTTAAGTTGGAAGATCCTCTCTACCAAGATCCCACCTTCCCCAGCAAGATCCCGTCTGTTTGTTTCAGTATGTACCAGGCTTGTTGTTAAAATAGACAAGAGGGGTCGTTTTTCACACGGAGCTTCCTCCATGTTTGTTAATGTACTGAGTGCCTATTAATCGCGACTGAATCGGAGATGGGCTTTGGAGGTGAGGGAGGCAGCCTGGGAAAGAGAAGGGCGCCCTCAGCCTGGAGTCTCAGGGACGGACTGTGTCAGAATACAAAGGGACCTTACTTTACAGTTCATCTCCATGAACTCTTAACCTGGTTTTTGATCGATATATTTCAATATACTTGGTTTCCTTCTGTAATCTTATGTATTTTATCTTATACCTTTAAGAACATTATTCTTCGGAGGGGTTCATAGGCTTCTCCAGGTTGCCAAATGTGTCTATGACACACAAGCAAGATTAAGACCCCCTGACCTGGTCCTGCTTTATTACCGAAAAAATTCTGGATTTGGGTCAAAGGACCCGATTCAAATCTGCATTTGCTAATTACCGCTCTTATGACCTTGGGCAAATCCCTTCATCTCTCCAGACCTTAATTAAATTGGGGGGGGGAGGATAAAAAATGTTTTTCCATGTAATTGGGGGGGGAAATTAAATATTAACATTTAAAGAACATTAAAATAAAACAAACGAGTGGTTAGACTGGGTGCCCTCAGGGATCCCCTTTCAGCTCCAAATCCTATGAAGTGAGACAAGCTTGGCCCAAAGGTCACAGGCAGAGGAGAAGCAGAGCCAGGCTCCCACGCCAGGTACTCTGCTGTCACACTCCAGGATCTTTCCCTCTAGCTGTTCTCCAGAGAGTTAGAATTCAGTCTGATCCTTACTATCTATGCGACCTTGAACATGTCCTTTCATTTAGTGTCCTTATCTGTACAATGACAAAACGGTCTCAGAAGCCCCTGAAAGTTCGAACATTCTGTGGTTCTGTGAGGATGGTGTGTATGCTTTCCAGTCTATGCACAGCATCATCCCTCCTGAATGGCAAGGTGAAAACTGTTCACCCTTCTGCCAAATTGTTTATATATATAAAATTTGCTCCAATATTTGAATCTGGGCACATTCTTTAAACACAAAATATAGCTTAAAGAGGCCACCTAAAGACTCTAGCTTGAAGAAGTAGGACACAAGGGAAAAGGTTCATATTGCTTTCTAAAGTTTTGGGTCAGTGAAAACCTCTGAGGCAATTTTGGTGTTTCATACAAACCAGTATTTCCTCTACTGGGTGGAGGAAACTCGGCTCAGTGGATGGACTTGCTGGGCCTGGAGTCAGGAGGACCGGAGTCATCCAACCTCAGACACTTCCTAGCTAGCCAACCCCTTAATTTTATGGATTGAGAAACTGAGTCACAAAGAAGGAAGATAACTTGTCCTAGGTCTCACAGGGCGTGGGTGGCAGAGTTAAAGACTCGGACCCAGTTCCTGAGAGTAGGGGTTGTTTCATTCATTGTGTTTCTACCCCCAGCACCCAACAAATTGTTTGGCATGTAGGCTTTTCCTAAATGTTTGTTCATCATTTGATCCAAATCTGTGTTCTTTCCCATCTGTGGAGCTATCTCTCATTTTATTACTTGCAAAGAACTGTTGATTCACATTACCTCTTTGGATTCCTGCAACAAACCTGCTGAGTTTGGTCCTGCAGGTAATTTTAACTCCACTTCGAAGATGAGGAAATGGAGATTCAGAGAGGCTGAGTGACTTGCCCATGGTCACACAGCTATACAGTGTTCATGGCAGAATTTGAATGCAAGTCTTGAAAGTTCCAGGTTCGCCAGCTTCTCACTATATGGTGCTGCTTGTTGGTTATATAGCTATATAGTTTGAGTGGTTCTCTCTGCTGGTGAGAAAAGAAAGATAAGGTGGGAGAGAGGGGGGAGGCATATGGAGATGGGCCCTTTTACTTCAAGTGGCAAAAATGAAAAATTTTCTTCAGGTAGCAAGGTTTGCCCTTTTGCCAGACCCCAAATTTAGGTCCTCTATAGTCAAATGCAGATCCATGGACAGGACCATGGATACCGAAACAGCAGACACTCAGCGAAAAGGACGAATGGCTTAGATTCTCACATTAACCCCCCAGTAGCCACCTGAGGTGAGCAGCTGGAAGGGACCTTATCGGCCACATAATTCAACTTCCTTCATTGTACACAGGAAAAAAAATCTGTGGCCCAAGAAGGAGAAATGTCCCACTCTCCCTGCCCTCCCCGCCTCACCCAAGGTCTCACACAGCTAGATTGAGTAGAATTTGAATTCAGGTTCTTTGACTCCTGAGTCTGCACTATTTTGTATCATACCATGAGGGTTCTCTTGTTATATTGTGATGCCCATTTTATATCTTTGCACCCCTTGAGGATACCATTGTAAGTTGTAGTAGAAAAAAAATGCCTTCACTTGGTAGACAGCCTGTAATTAAGATGTTTCTCCTTGCATCAGAGTTCTAGAGCTGGAAGAGTATAACTAGGTGGTGCTG
>CM053583.1:199962685-199992212 GCA_028627135.1 Pseudochirops cupreus
TAGATTTAATGCTGGCTCTCTATCCACTACTCCAAGTGGAAGCAGAGGTCAAGTGACTTGCCTAGGGTCACACAACTACTAAGTGTCTGAAGCAGGGTTTGAACTCATGTTTTCCTCAGTGCTTTATCTATGGTGTTCAAGGATATTAGTACTAGGACTGACTATTTGAAACCTAACCTTCCTTAAGTCTTCTCTTTGGCAAACCAAGCACTAATGCTTATAAAGGAAAGGATGCTGTTAGTTACAAGAAGTGTTCAAGGAGGGCTGCTGAGCCCTTTTCAGGGCTGCTCATCCACCTTTGGTGTCCACCTGACCCCCAGCTCTCTCCTGTGGCTCCAAGAAGCTGTAGCATGAGCAGTGGTCACACCCCTACATATATATAAAAGCATCTCAGATGAGCTAAACTAGGTTGAAGATAACCCAACAGGCCTTGAGCCCTGGGTGGGTTAGGGGAATGTTTACCTGAAGCACGTAAGAGTTCCCCTGGAGGAATGGGTGAAGGAGAACAGTTTGTTCCCACAGCCATGAAGGCGACTGCAGCAGGAGCTGTGGAGCTCTCAGAGCTTGGTCAGCCGTTGAAGACACCATGGCCATCCCCTGCATCCCGGGCCACCCATGGTCATCCTGACTTGTGGCCTGCCTTTGAACTTCACTGACCCTGGAAGAAAGGCTGAGGCTGATGATGTTGTGCAGCCCTTCCTCACTTAAATCCAATTCACCCGAGTCAAAGAGTAACCTGTGATGTCATTGCCACCAAAATGGAAGGTCAAGCTACTATGTCACCGACTGTAGTCATCAGCTATATATTATCCTAATTCTACTTTTCCTTCAGCTTTGTATCATATGAGTCTTCCTATGTTGATCCAAACTTCTCATATGTGTGGTTTCCTATCCCCACTCAGGCACTTATTCACTGTGTGACCTTGGGCAAGTCACTTAACCCTGTTTGCCTCAGTTTCCTCATCTGTAAAATGAGCTGGAGAAAGAAATGGCCAACCCCTCCAGTATCTCTGCCAAGAAAACCCCAAATAGGGTCATGAAAAGTCTGACACGACTGAACAACTGTGCAGTAACTTCTTCCATTCCATTCATGTACCATAATTTATTCAGCCATTCTCTAACTGATTGGCACCCTCTTTCCTTACAGTTTTTTGCTCATATGGTTTGGTCTTCAAAAGCAGTACAATACAGGTCTGTATTTAGGTCCTTTTGTCATCTTAAACTTGTCATTGCCAAAGAATTTTTATGCTTGAGTGGCATTTTTCTTTTTTTAACAGTGCATAGAACATAATTGTTTTGAAGATTCTAATTAGGTAGGTGATGAAGTAATAGAGAGCTAGGTCTAGTATCAGGAAGACCTGAGCTCAAACCCAGGCTCGATAGCTGTGTGACCCTAGGCAAGTAACTTAGCCTCTGTTTCCTCATCTGTGAAATGGGCATAATCCTAGCCTCTCTCTTCAGGGTTGTTGTGAGAATCCAGTGAGATAATACTTGTAAAGTCCTTCGAACACTGCCTGGTACATAATAAGCAGTATATGAATGTTAGCTGCTATTATTAATATTATTATTATTTTGGAAATGATGCAGATCCTCCTGGGAGGTATTGATCATTTATTATACGTGAGTATATTAAAAAGAAGTTATAAATTAAAAGTATTCCCTCTGCCCTGATCAGACCATGCCTGGATGCTGTATTCCATTCTGGGAAGCACAGTTTAGGACAGTTGTTAAGCATCTGGAACATGCAGAGGAAATCGTCCAGGATGGAGAAGATGCCATTCCAAATGAAGAGTAGTTAAAGTACCTCTGGGAATGTAGAAAAGATGATGGATGGAGGCCCTGAGAGCTGCCTTTAACGATTTGGAGCCCTGGAATGTGGAAAAGGATTTCGATTTGTTACCCTTGGCCCAAATGAGGAGCAATGCTTAGAAGGGGCAAAGCTAATTTTGGCTTGATGTCAGGAGAACACACATTGGATCTAAGGAGATGATTTGGACAGCAGTGATCTCCCCGTTACTGAAGAGCTTCCAAGCAAAGACTGCAGGGTTATTGGCAGTCCAGATGTTAGATTTTTGTCAGCTCTGAGGGCTAAATCACCTTTCAGCTCTGAAATTCTGTGATAGCCACAACTTACAGAAATACTTTCTCCTCCATTTAAGTCAAAGGTACATCTAAGACTTACCCCTTTCTTCATAAATTTACCTAAGGAGAAGTACCAGATTGAAGCTCCAAGCCTATGGCATTCTCATGGAGAGCACATCTGAAATAAGATCGCGCCATCAATAAGCATTTATTATGCACCTACTGTATGCCCTGCACTGAGCTAGTTGTTGGGAATACAAAGACAAAAAAAAATTAATGATACAGTCCTTGGCTTCAAGGAGCTTCCATTCCATCTGAAGAGAGAGACATATACCCAGGAGAGGCTTCCTCAGGGAGAACTTGTGAGCAAGCTTAGACATTGCCTTACCATGGTGGTGTCAACTGGCCAATGGAATGTGCTCAACTGGCTCCACTCCTGGGTGAATTTTGTGCCCTCACATCCACACTTAAGGTTAGGTTTCTTGTGAAGTTCCTTAGGGAACCTAGCGAAGAGACAAACCACACGAACTCATTCAGACTGAAAGCATCAAGGAGCAGTCTGGCACTCCCTGGTTGTGTCATTTCCTTCACAAAAAAAAGGAATGAAAACAGGGACATGGATATCTTTGGTCTCAAATACCTCTGGTTTGGCTTATGTGGAATTTTTTTTTCTTGCTTTTTTTTTGGAGGGGGGAGGCAGGGCAATTGGAGTTAAGTGACTTGCCCAAGGTCACATGGCTAATAAGTGTTAAGTATCCAAGGCTGGATTTGAACTCAAATCCTCCTGACTCCAGAGCTGGTGTTCTATTCACTACGCCACCTAGCCGCCCTGATCATGTGGAATTTAACAATAAAATTCCTCTTCTTCTGGGACCCTGGACAAGTTTGCAGGGCAGAAAACTGGGTCCCTGAGCAAGGGAAATCTTCACTCTTCTCTCTTAGTACTAAGTAAAATACAACAAACAGCCTGGTATTCATTGGCTAACAAGTTTATTGTATTGTAAAGGATTGGTAGTGAAAGTGAACATTCGGGAAGAGAATACCAGACTTCCAGGGCCCCAGAGGCCCTCTCCAAAGAGTCAGACTGGGAGAAACGGACCAGGAAGAAAAGGGATTGACTAAATCAGGGAGGGAGCATAGTTTAGTGGAAAGAATACTCACTGGCTCTGGAGTCAGAGGAACTGAATTCAAATCCTGACTTTGACATTTAATACCTGTGTGACCTTGGGCAAATCACTTAATCTTCCAGGGCCTTAGCTTCCTCATCTGTAAAATAAGAGGAACAAATCAGATGGCTTCTGAGGTGCCTTCCAGCTCTGTGAAGCTGTGATCCTATGAAGCAGACTTACCTGGAGTGAAAAAAAGGAGAGGATTCGCCATCTTTCTTCCAGTTCGAAATTCAACATGAATTTTCTTCTATCACTTGCCATGGTAGCTTCCCTTCTTCCTGTTTGTGATAGTTCCTTCAGTCTCCCCACAAAATCCTTCAGGGTCCGGGCTAAAAGAAATGCCCTGATCCCAGGGAATCTGGGGAAACCACCTATCTGGCAGATCAGTCCTTTGTCATAAGTCACTTGCATCACTGCCCCTTGTGGGTGTTGCTGAAAGCACATAACAGGGCATGCAAAATATGCAAAATTAATCCAGGGTAATTGGTTGGAGAAACTCACAGCTAAATTGAGGAGGATTTTATAAGAGATTACACAGGAAAGTTTATTAGGAGCAGCTAGATGGCACAGTGGGTGGAGCAATGGGCCAGAAGTCAGGAAGACCTGAGTTCAAATCCAGCCTCAAATACTTACTGGCAGTGTGACCCTGGGCAAGTCAACCTCTTCCTGCCTCAATTTCCTCAGCTGTAAAATGGAGACAATAATAGCCCCTGCCTCTCAGGGTTATTGCAAGGATAAAATGAGATAATGTTTGTTAAATGTTTTTCAGACCTTAAAGTTCTTTATAATTGCTTGTCATTATTATAATAATTCCTTTTTGGTGTAGGTGAAATAGATCGTTACCGACGTGATATGATGAGAAGGAGGGTCTTTGGTAAAATGTAAGTTTCTTGAAGACATAGACTTTCATTTCTGTATTTGTATCTCCAGTGTCTAGAACAGTGATCGACATATAGTAGCAAAACTGATAACAACACCTATAGTAATAATAGTGGACATTTATATCATTCCGTAAGATTTGCAAAGATTTACATATGTCGTCTCATTTTATCCTCACAACAACTCTGGGAGGTAGGGGCTGTTAATATCCCCATTTGACGGCTGAGAAAACTGAGTCAGATGGAGGTGAAGTGACTTACCCAGGGACACACAGCTAACAAATCCATGAAGCAAATATCTTCACCTTAGTGCCTGAGAATTCATCATGATATATGATTCATGGACTATTAGAGTTGAAAAGGTCTTTATTCTCTATGTCATAGGATTGAGAGCCGGCTGGAAGGAATGAATCATAGAGAACATCTAATTCTACCCAGACGCAGAAATAGACACCGGAGAAATGGAAGTGACCTGTCCCAGTGGACACAGTAATGAGAAGCACCTCCAGGATCTGAATCCTCATTCTTAGAGTCTGAAGCACAAACATGCTTGAGAGCAGATTATTACATTTTTAGTAGGAGCATTTATACCTAAGAAATCACAATGATACACTTCGGGGCTGATTTATTGTTTTGTTGATTATCTAGACTTAAGGAAGTGATGGAGAAAATATTAATAATGCACCTTAAACTGAAAAGTTTGTCTTAGTACTTTTTTGGGGGGGGGGAGGAGAACTAGTTGTCAAATATTTATTAGTGCACCCTTGATCCAGGGCCCCTGCTCTTTCCATTCATTGTTTCACACTGCCTGCTCTTGTCTGCCCCCCTAACTTTTCAGAGGAGCAAACTGACACCCAGAAGCTACTTGTCTATAGAAGTTTGTGGCAGAGTAGATGGGGCTGTCCTGGGGCCTCAGATTCCCAGCCCGGGGTGCTCTCTACTAGACCCTCACTTTTTCTCCCCTTTGGCTTAAATAGTATTCTCACCTTATGTTTTTGTGTTATGTTAACATGCAAATATGTTTCAGAGGTGTTACCCATGAAGTCAGTCACACTTTAGTGTGAATCTATTTATCATGTATGAGCTTTCCTCCAGGGAGAAGGATCTTGGGAGGAGGGGAGCAGGAAGAAAGAAGAATGTTACAGTAAAGGGAAACAGGGATTACTTAAGGTAAACCTAACTCCCTTAGGCATCTTCTTTAAATCTGTCTTTGTTTTGATTGCCAAAGAAAAGATCTAGCTGTAACACCACCATTCCCTTGAGATTATCTGTAGCACTTTGTTACCATGGTTTTTTTTTTTTTTTGTTGTTGTTGTTGTTGTTCGGTTGTGTTCAATGCTTCATGACTTCATTTGAGGATTTCTTGACAAAGATCCTGGAGTCATTTGCCATTTCCTTCTCCAGCTCATTTTACAGATTGGGCAAACTGAGGCAAACAGGATCCTTGTCCAGGATCACACAGCTAGGGAGTGTCTGAGGCCTGATCTGAACTCAGGAAGATGAGTCTTCCTGCGTCCAGACCCAGTGCTCTATCCACTGCATCACCTAGGTGCCCATTCCCATATTTACTCATTTGTCAAATCCTATGCATTAAGTAACTTCAATAACTCTTGAATCTGCCCCCTCCTTATTTCTGTTGACCCCCCTCTAGCTCAGACCTTCATTGTCAGGGCTTAATCAAGTTCTTCCACTTTCATTTCCACATCCCCTCCATTAACCATGACGTGACCAGCTTAATCTGACCATAGGAGCTAAGTTCCAGCCCCTAGGCCAGTCTGAAGTCTTCAACAAAATAACCAAAGCAGAAATACCAAACCAAAAGGGAGTCTGCAGTTCTGGCACTCTGAACCTACAGGGCTTTTCAGCTGGCTGTTAGTGGCTGCTCGAATTCTAGCCAAGGGAAAGCCCACTTGTCTTGCGCAGACAAAACCCCAGGTCAGGAATTTGCGTAGACCAAAAGGGCAGTACTCAGGCAGTAACAGACCATTTTGGGAATACTGAGAGCTTGCTGGTCTCCAACCTGAGCTGTCCCTGAAGGACCGGAATAACACCATACTCAATTACCCAAAGAAGGCAGCAGTATGATGAAACATATACAGCCTCAACCCAGACACTTTTCCAGAATTGCAGAGAACCCAGCCAGCCCTAACATAAAGTCTGAACTCAGGAAATAGGCTGGAAGAATGAACAAACAAAAAGAACTCCCCCATAAAGAGCTATTATGGTGCCCAGGACACTGAAAACTCAAACTCAGAAGAAGAGATTGACTCCAGAAGCCTCAAAGGAAAATAGCTTGGGGACAAGTTCAACTAGAATTCCTGGAAAAGATGAAGCAAGCATGTTTTTTTAAAGAGCTCAGAAATGATTTGATAAATGACATGAGAATGCTAGAGGAAAAGTTGGAGAAGAAATAAGAGCTGTTTAACAAAGAATTGGAAAGAAAATTAAGTTTGGCAGAAGAGATACAAAACTTGAGCCACACAACAGATTCCCTGAAAATCAGAGTGGACCAAATGGAAGTTACTGACCAGAATATTAAAGCTAATTAAAAGGCTCAACAAATAGAAGAAAATGTCAAGTATTTCCTAGAGAAAACAATTGCCCTGGAAAACAGCTTGATGAGAGACAATAATGATAATTGATGATGACTTTTGTTGTTGTTCAATCTAGTCTGACTCTTGTTGACCCTGCTTGGGGTTTTCTTAGCAAAGATACTGCAGTGTTTTACCATTCCCTTCTCCTGAACATTTTACAGATGAGGAAACTGAGGCAAACAGGACAAGTGACTTGCCCAGGACCACACAGCTAGTAAATGCTGGAGGTCAGATTTGAACTCAGGTCTTCCTGATGCCATTCCTGACCCTCTATCCTCTGAGCCACCTAGCTGCCCTAACAATAATGATAACTAACATTTATATAGTATTTACTATATGTCAGGCACTATGAGAAGTACTTTACAGTTATATGAGGTAGGGGCTATAATTATCTCCATTTTACAGATGGAGAAATTGAGGCAGAGAGAGATTAAGTTTATTTGCCCAGCATCACACAACTAGTGTGTGTCTAAGGCTGGATTTGAACTCAGGTATTCCTGACTCAAAGCCAACCACTCTTTCTACTGTGCTGTCCCTATTTTAAAATACCCAAAAGCCACATTTTAAAAAAAGAGCCTACATATAATGTTTCAAGAAGTTATAATAGAAAATTGCCCAGTTCTCTTTGAACCAGAGGTTAAACTGGAAATACAAAGAATTTATTGGTTACCTCCTGCAAGAGAAAAGTTTTCATGTGAGGCACCATTCTCAATAGAGTTAAGAAGTTGTATGTTTAATCTGTGACTCATGAGGATTTATGAAGAATCTATGTGACAGAAAGGTGAGGTTAGAGTTCTTTCTTGTAATAACTGTTTTGAATGTTATTTTAAGAGAAAATCATGTAAAGAGAAGTTTCTAAAGAAAATTCTGTGAAGATTTTTGAGAGAAGCAAAAGATTGTCTCCTGTCATTGCTGGAGAGAAGACAAAGGAAAAAATAACTAATGTTAAGGAGAAGTATTAATATGACTAAGACTTTACTCATTATCTGGAGTGAGTTGAATGATTTGGAATTGAGTTTGCAGATAAATGGCTCTGACAGTTATGTTTGCAGTAGCGAAAATATTATAAATAGTCATATATAGGATGCCATAGGAAGTGTGTGGAGAGAAGAGAAAGTTTGGAACAGTCACTGTGGGCAGTGAGATAGAGAATTAACTGGAAAAGAATGAAAGAATTATCAATGCAAAGAAGCAGCAAGGAGGGTCCTGTTGAGGTTAGATACTGTAAGTTTGTAGGGACCCAGTCAACATGGTTGAACCCATTGGTAGCCTGATAAAAAGAATGTAGAAAGCATATGAATGAATGAGGGTTTGGGTTTGGCAAGGCATTAGTGGTGGTGAGAAAAGGGGGCAAGAGATTTGGACTCAAAAGACAGTGCATGCTTGATCTAGATAACTATGGGGTCAAGATTGTGACAGAGAAAAAATGAGGCCAGAGCAGCGAGGTGTGGAAAGACGGTAGGCTGAAATGAAGATGAAGAGGTTTAAGTGGGGTAAGGAAGAGAAATGGAAGAAAGGATAACAAGGTGTGGCCAGAAAGAGGAATTTCACGGATTTGGTTCATAGAGGTTGAAGAATTATGGGTGATTGTGAGATCAGGGTATGACAGTTCTGGTATGTGACTGAGATAGAGTTGTAGGAAATGGTAAAGTTGATGATCTGGGAAGACAGGAACAGCGACATGAGTGGAGAATCTAAGTCTACTACTCAAGCACTTGAACTGAAGGGGGAATGACCTGGGGACTAATAGACAACCAGAAAGACTCTCTTTGGCAGTGGTCTCCTCAGTCAAGTGCACTGAGAAAGTTGGGGTGAGATTGGGGGTGAGATTCTAGTTTCACCCCAGATTTTGAAGATATCCCTCTTGGGCATGGGAATCGTGTGCTTTGTCCTACTCATTACAAGCATTCAGTGTCTCATTTATTATTCATCCATTCACAGATCACAGATTTAGAGCTGGAAGGGGCCTTAGAAAAAAGGAGGTCCCGTCTGCTCCTTTTATAGATGAGGAAACAGCGCCAGAAAAATGGTGAGATCTGAATCTAGATCTCTTGATTCCAAACCAAGTTATCTTTGCACCGCACTGTACAGCCTCCCAATTCATTCACAACATCTTCCATCCGATCATTCGTTGAGCAAATATTTATTGAAAGTGCTTACTCCTTTTGTGTGCATGTGAAGATTCGGAATTTAAGTAGGATGGAAGCAGCTGGACACTGCTGTAGGTAGAACCAGAAGAGATTTTCAATTCTCATTCACACTTAAATAAAATACATGAGAAACAAACACACTGTTGCTTTCTCAACATTCCATTTCAACCTGACAGTCTTACCGGTTTTGAAAGCCAGTAGTGGGAGGAGAGCTTTAACTTCTAATTTTCAATACCTTTCCTAGAGACCACACCACAGCTGTTTTTAAGACATTTTAATCTTTATTTTCAGTCCCAAATTCCCTCCCTTCCTCCACTTCTCCCCCACTCATTGAGAAAACCAGAAACATGATACCCATATATATATGAATTCATGCAAAACATATTTCCACAAAAGCCATATTCTCCTACTCCAAAAAAAAAACCCACAAAAAATAGAGAGAAAAAAATAGGTTTTAATCTGCATTTTGAATCCATCAGGTCTCTTTCTGGGGATGGATAACATATTTCATCATGAGTCCTTTGGAATTGTGACTGATCACTGTTTTGTTCAGAGTTACTAAGTTTTTCACAGTTGATTATCATTATATTACCGTTAATGTGTACTTTGTTCTCCTGGTCCTGCTTACTTCACATTGCATCAGTTCATATAAATCTTCCCAGGTTTTTCTGAAACCATCTCCTTTATATTTTCTTATACAGTGATAGTATTCCACCAGGCACATACCATAACTTGTTCAGTCATTCCCCAATTAATGGGCATCCGCTCAATTTGCACACAGCTGTTTTAGATACTGTGAATTGACTGGAAACAAAATAGCTGCTTATTGATGGGAGAATGGCCAAACCAAGTGATGCATGAATCCAGTGAACAAACTTTTGTTAAGCCAGCGCTTCTCAACCAGTGGGTTATGTTCAATTTGTAACAATGAAAATATATCCTGCATATCAGATAGATTCATAACAGTAGCAAAATTACAGTTATGAATTAGCAACAAAAATAATTTTATGGTTGGGGGTCACCACAACATGAGGAACTGTATTAAAAGGTCACAGCATTAGGAAGGTTGAGAACCATTGTGTTAAGCACTTAGTGTGTGCCACGTATTAGGGATACAAAGGCAAAAACAAAGCACCTGTCCTCAAGGAGCTTACATTCTTCCAATGGGGTGACAAGTAAATAGGTAGATATAAGATATATGCAGAGTAGATGGAAGGCTCTCTGAGAGGGGCAGGTATTGGCAGCTGGAGGTATTTAATCCTAAAGAAGACTGGATTTAAGCAGACTCAGGAAGGAATCCAGGGAAACCAGGGGCCGTGAATGAAAGGGAAGAGCAGCCAGTGCAAGGACATAGAGATGGCAAGTGGGATGGTATGTTTGAGGGACTGCATGTAGGCTAGAGCTGTTAGAATGTACACTTAACAAAGGAGACTTCAGTCTAAGAAGACTGTTTTCAGTCTTCTACTTTTAGTTTTCTACTTTCCTTTTGGTAGGAAGGGGCCAGGTTATAAAGAGCATCAAATGCTAAACAGAGAAGTTTAAATTTGATCCTGAAGGTGATAAGAGAGAGAATGTAAGAACAAAAGACATCAATAAAAATGAATTTTTTAAAAAAGATTGCATCCTGAGAATTCAACCACCAAGAATCCTAGAAGAAGGAAAGGTAGATGTATGGCATTACAATTAGTTTGGACTTTTTAAAATGCAGGTGATATGGTTACAGAGAAGGGGAATGAATAGTAAGAGTTTGGGATGTTGTGTCGGGAGTTTGGGAGGAAATGCAACTTTTGGAAAGAGTTCTTTCAAAAGATAATTACATTCAATCTCATGATATACATCTGAGGAAATTTAGAGGAAGGATATATGTCTATTTCCCTCCTAGAAAAAAGTACAGTGTAGAAAAATGATTTTTTTTGCCTGACATTAAAAAATTTGAATCATAATGAAAATTCCAGTCAATTCACTACAATAACACAACTTAATCTTCTTTAAAAGGTGGAAGGCACCCAGTAAAAGTGCCACTATGGTTACTGTGGTTTAGACTGTGGAGGGCATGTGATTAATACCCAGTAAAGATTGTTGATTGATCTTAGTGATTTTTTTTCTCCTAAGAAGCGGATGTAAATAATCAACAATGGTCCTTCAATTTGACCTCCACAACATCCAGCTCACAGATCCCACGAAAGATCTGGAGCTGGGAGAGACTTCAGAGGTCGTCTAGTCCACTCCCCCACCCCCTGTCCCATTGGACAGATGAGGAAACTGAGGGCCGGAGAGATGAAGGGATTTGCTCAAGAGGTGACAGAGAAACCCTCTCATCTCTCTTCTTTTCTCCTCTTCCAAAACCAGCCCCCTCCTTCATTCTCTCATCAGCTCTACACAGGACCAGTGATGTAAAACTCAAATAAAGCAGGTGACAGATTGACTTAGAAAATCACGTTAGCATCATCTATGTTCTGTTGTGTTTTCATTTATTTTGTTAACTGTTTCCCAACTGCATTTTAATCTGGTTCAGGCTGCAGCTCAGGAGTATTGTGGGCTGCATTCTGCTAGCTGGGGGCGTGTTTGATGCCTTTACCCTGGACCGTTACAGTAGCCTCTTCCTGCTCCCCGTTCTTTCCTTCACAAACTCTCTCATACAGGTACCAAAATAATTTTCCTAAGGCACAGATCTGACCATATCACTCCTCAAATAAAAAAATCTTCGCCTGGCATTAAAGACCCTCTACAATTCAGCTCGCAGCTACATTTTCAGCCTTATTTTCCACTACTCCTCGTACGTGGAGTGAAACACATTGTTTCAACCAAATGGCCTCCTAGGAGTTCCAATCCCCAACTGTTGTTTTCTCCTACTTCCTGAACGGGGGGCAGCTGCGTGGCACAGTGGAATGCCGTACTTGGGGTCAGAAGATCTGAGTTCCAATATGCCTTACATACTTACTAGCCATGGGATCCCGAAAAGGGGACTTCTCTCTAATCTAATTCAATCCATCCCAATCAACATCTATTAATCTTCTATGAGCTGTTCTGAGAGCTGGGAGTACGATCAATAAAAAGGCAGCATTTAACCTTTTGTGTGTCATGGACCCCTTTGTCAGTCTGATGAAGCTGAAGAGGTCCTTCTCTGAATCGTGTTTTTAAAGGCAAAAACCAAACCAAATCAAACCGTAGAATTACAGAGGAAGCTACTTATACTGAAATACAGTTATCAAAATATTTTTCGAATGTTCACAGACCCCCGGTAGAGTCTTTAATTAATGCTTGGCACTGGGCAAAAAGGAAGGCTGCGGGTGACCTTGCAGAGTGCCAAATGGGACTTGGAGCTTGGCAGCCGGGAAAGGGGTGTGGAGGAGGAGGCGGTGCAGAGAGGGGGTGCCAGCTGTCATTGCCTCCACTGACTTTCTCCTTGCTGCTAATTAGGTCCGTGGAACGAAGCCCGTCGACCACCAAGCGGCTGGCCATGAGGGAGAAGGGCCGGCGGCAGGCAGTGCGCGGCCCGGCGTTCATGTTCAACGCCCGCGGGCCGAGCCTCACACCCGAAGAGGAGCGCTTCCTGGACGCCGCCGAGTACGGGAACATCCCGGTCGTGCGCAAGATGCTGGACGAGTCGGAGACCCTGAACGTGAACTGCGTGGACTACATGGGCCAGAACGCGCTGCAGCTGGCCGTGGGCAACGAGCACCTGGAGGTGACCGAGCTGCTGCTCAAGAAGGACAATCTGAGCCGCATCGGCGACGCGCTGCTGCTGGCCATCAGCAAGGGCTACGTGCGCATCGTCGAGGCGCTGCTCAGCCACCCGGGCTTCGCGGCCGGCCGCCGCCTGACGCTGAGCCCCGGCGAGCAGGAGCTGCGCGACGACGACTTCTACGCCTACGACGAGGACGGCACGCGCTTCTCGCCGGACATCACGCCCGTGATCCTGGCGGCGCACTGCCAGAAGTACGAGGTGGTGCACATGCTGCTGACCAGGGGCGCGCGCATCGAGCGGCCGCACGACTACTTCTGCAAGTGCCCGGACTGCGCCGACAAGCAGCGGCGCGACTCCTTCAGCCACTCGCGCTCGCGGATCAACGCCTACCGCGGCCTGGCCAGCCCGGCCTACCTGTCCCTGGCCAGCGAGGACCCCGTGCTCACGGCGCTCGAGCTCAGCAACGAGCTGGCCAAGCTGGCCAACATCGAGAAGGAGTTCAAGGTGAGGCGCCCCGGCTGGGGGCCGGTGGGCGCGCGCGTGGGAGGGGGTGGGGCGTGGGGTGGGAGCGTGAGTGTGTAAGCGTGAGTGTGCGTGCACGAGTGGGAGGGGGTGGGAGCGTGAGTGTAAGCTTAAGGGCGCGTGCACGAGTGGGTGTGGGTCTATGTGTGTAGCCGTGAGTGTGTGTGTGTGTGTGTGTGTGTGTGTGTGTGTGTGTGTGTGTGTGTGTGTGTGTGTGTGTGTGTGTGTAAGAGTGGGAATGGTGCGGGGAGGTGAGGGGGATCATCCTTTGGGGCTACACCCCTTAGCAGGTGATTCTGTTCTTTAACCTTTTTTTGAGTCAGTGACCCTTTTGGCTGTCTTGCAAAGCCGATAACCTCCCTTCCCCCACCCCCTGTCCCTTTTCAGGAAAATGGTTTTAAATGCATAAAATACAGTACCTAGGAGTACAAAGGTGTTGAAGTAAAGATATAATTTTTTTATTCCATTCAAGTTTACGGATCCCCTGCAGTCTCTGCTAAGACCAAAAAAGAGATTAAAATGGCTTAGGCTGTGCGTGCGCGGGCCCCCGTGATTTTGGGTGCTCTGGGAGACCGTTAAAGAAGGCAGAGTTCTGGGTTCGGGGGCCGACGGTTCCAGCTGGGAATTCCGCCTCAGGCGGTGGGCAAATCCCTTGGCCTCTGGGCTTCAGTTTCCTCGTGGGTAATATGGAGGGATTGAGCCCTGTGTCCTCGGAACATCCTTTGGGGTTTTAAATCTGAAATTCTGAGATCCTTCTGAGACTGTCACTTATGGCTTGGGGTCTTGGGTCAAGCTGGGCTTCACAGACCACTCCCTGATGGACCAGCTTATGGCGTGACAGGCGGGGGGAAGGGGCAGCATCCTCTGCTCCTGGTTATTGCTAGATGTTTAGAACATCGGGTTAGAATGTGCCATTTAGGGGACTCTAGAGCTATAGTCGGGTGGGATCTCCCAAGTCATCTAGCCCAGTCCTCTCATTTTAGGAATGAAGAAACTGATACTAGAGTAGGCTCAGACACCTGGTCAAGCGCTGGGAGGATGGCAGGATTTTAATGAGGCTCCTGTGATACCACATCAAGTGCTATTGGTTGTCTTTCTGCTAGACTAGTTTGATTCAATGGACATAATGGAGGAAAGATGGGGATGTGGTGGGGAAGCTCCCTCTGGAGTGCAGACCTTCGTGCTTAGATCCATGCCATCCCAAACTGTGGTGCTTTGTCTGCTCCCACGATCTACAGCGTTGCTGTTCGAGCCTCTGGGACTCTTCATGATCCCATTTGGTGTTTTCTTGGCAAAGATACTGGAGTACTTTACTATTTCCTTCTCCAGTTTTTTTTTTACAGGTGAAGAAACTGAGGCAAACAGGGTTAAGTGACATATCTAGAGCTATGCAGCTAGTTAAGTGTTTGAGTCTGGATTTGAACTCAGAAAGGTGAGTCTTCCTGACAACAGCCCCAGGACTCTATCCACCTAGGAGCACTTAGAGATGGGTTGTCTCTTTTAAAAAGAATGGGGATTTAGCTTGGTATTCTTAGCCCCAGGTTTTTCTTCCCCTGTTGCAGTTAATTGTGTGCACGGATTAATTGCTGCACCTCAGTCTTTCCCCCATCCTTCTCTTACGCACAGACACACAGACACACAGACACAGACACAGACACAGACACAGACACACACACACACACACACACACACACACACACACATAGACACACACCCCTATTTTAATAGGATTTTCCCTTCTGTTTTCATCTGTAAAATGTGGGAGTGGGGGTTATAGTAGATGACCTTTAGGGTCCCTTCTACCCCTAAATCTATGATCTTGTAAAAGGTCCTATATTACAGTGGTTCTCAGTGTTAATAAGGGAATTTGGTGGGGTACTAGATAGAATGCTGGGCATGGAGTAAGGAATACTGTACCTGAGTTCAAATCCTTCCTCAGACGTTCATTAGCTGTGTGACCCTGAACAAGTCACTTAAGCTCTGTCTGCCTCAGTGCTCCCATCTGTAAAATGGGAATAGTAACATAACAGGGTAGTTTCGAAAATCAAATGAGATCATATCTGTAAAGCATTTTTCAAAGTAAGTGCTATATAAGGGTCAGCTATTATTAAATCAAAGGTTCTGTGGTGATCCGGGCACAGCCTGACCTGCTAGGCTAGAGTCGGGAAGGCCATACCAGCAGCTCTGATGGTCCTACTGCCTGGCAAGCTTTCTTTGATGCCACCTGCAGTTGGTAGTTCAGCCCAGCTTTCAATTGCATATGGCAACACGCCTAATTGAGAATTAGTGTATATTATCGATAGGTATGTGAGACACATGGGCCCTGCTATTGCCTATACTTAACAAATGTTGTTTGGATCGAATGACTCCCTTCAAAGCTCTTTTGGAGATAAAATCCTAGTGTAGAATTTTACTTATCATAATTCGCTTATGAAAATGTGGAGAGCTTCTACCCCTGAAATCCGAAGCCAAGGATGTGACAGAAAGCAGACAAAGTACATTTTGGCATCACTTAAAAAGGAATTAGCGAATGTAAATTTCCTCAAGACAAGTGTCTGGGCGATTCCGAGTGAATGTTGATATAATCCAGGTCATTGGCACAGGACAAAATCTCCTTTTTTCCCCCAGGAGACAGTGGAGCATATGGGAAAGAAGCCAAGGTTGAGATTCAGAGGATTCAATCAAAAGATTGAATCACGCTCTGACACTCACCACCTGAGTCCCATGAACTCTCTGGGCTTCAGTCTCCTCTTTTGCAAACATGTGCAGTGGTTTCTGGGTATTCTGGGTTCCCTAGAAAAACAGAGTAGCTGAGAAATAAAAGGATTTCTGTTTTAAATCATCAATAAGCAGCAAAATTATTCATTCTTGTTCATTAGTTACTAAGGAATTTTTTTTCATACTTTCTCCAGCCTTTTTGCAGACTTTGAACAGTTCTGCTGATTATACCTGGGACATTGGTCAAATCCATCCAGTCTGTTTTCAGGAATGGTCTTTTCTCCCCATGCCTAGTTGTGAGGATGCTTATGGCCACTAACATGAATGTGAATACTCACTGCAGTGATAGGGAGCCAGGGACCTTCTCCTCAGTACCAGCCCTCTAATGGGTATAGAAAAGAACACTGAGAGTAAGAAAACCTCAGGTCTGCTACTTATTACCTCTGTGTTCTTGAGCAAATCACCTTCATCTCTGGGCTTCAGAACAGCTCAAAGTGTGACCAGTGTCAACTTTTGGAGGATTGTAAAACATTAAAAACTCAAAAGTTGTAGGTGGATGAAGGGAGAAGTGGTGGGGTTGGGGGAGACACAGAGGAGAAAGCAAATGTAAAAGGGGTAAATGGGTCAGCCCCCTGAGAGACTCCAGATCACTTTGAGAGAGAGGAACGAAAGGGTGAGAATATAAAGTCATAGGGAAATGGATTTAGAGTTGGAAGAACATTAGGGTCCAGCCTTCTTATTTCACAGCTGAGGAAACGGGCATAGAGAGGTCAGTCTTGTTCAGTCACACAGCCAGTAAATGTCTAAGGTGAACTCAGGTCCATCCTGACTCCAAGTCCAGCACTCTCTCCACTTCTCCATGATGCTGCTAAGCTGAGGTCATAGCTTCCTTTAAAGTCTCCTAAGTGGGTGACTCTTCTTGGTTCAGTGGCCAGTCCTTTTAGGCAGCATTGTACAATTCCTGCTGCTGCAAAAGGATCAAGTGATTGCATCAACACCCCAAATTTCCAAGTCCTTCATTGATGACCCAGAACACAAATGACCTGGAATGACCCAGAGACCTGCAGATCAGGGGCCTCACTGGTTTATCCCCATCATACTCTCCCCAGTTAAATATTTGCCAGCAAGTCAGTTGGGATGCATTTAGCTCATTTCCCCATATCATCAATCCCCAGACAATCTCTGGTGACCTGGGAAGGCTCAAGCTTTTGTCTTTTAGAATCCTCCCAGTGGTTTGCATTAAAGACCTTCAAAAAGGGCTTGTAGCAGATTTTAATGGCCTCCTAAATACAATTAAGGCAGACTATTCTGCCCAGTTCTTAAGTATTCCCCAAATTAACAGTCTTTGTGGAGGGTCTGGATCTACCAAAGGCTGATGGTCTAGAGATCAAAATTTCATCCAGAGTTTATCCTATGCTTGCTACCTGTCCCAGCCTAGTCACCTAGAAAAACAATTATTGGAAACCAACAACTAAAAAAATGAAAATCCAGTTCGACAAATATTTGTCAAACACCTACTAAGCGCCAAGCATTGTGCTGAGCACTGGGGATACAAAAAAGAGGCAAAGGACCGTCCCTGCTCTCAAGGAACCTACAGTCTAATGGAGAGACAAGAAACAAGCAAATGAATGCAAAGCAAGCTGTAATTAAGAGAGGAAAGGTAAAAATCAGTGCCCTTTCCTAGTGCCATGCTCAGCTGGCCAGGTGTGCCGCTCCCTTGAAAACAGACTATATGATGATTTAACGCTGTGCCTGAAGATGTCCACCAGGCGTTAGTTTCTGATTTTTCATTGAAGTTAATCGAACCTTTTTAACTCTCCCAGAACATTGATCCCTGTGTGCAGTGAGTGTTTACACAATCATCCTTTCCCTGTTGAATTCAGCACTAATAAAGGCATAACTGTTTACAACCATTACTTGGCGGTGACTTAGCCTACATTAGGAACACTACAGTTATCTTTTGCAGGCAGCCTTTCTCAGCTAGTGGCTTTCCTTTGATTGTTTGACCCAGACTGGAACCAACCCATTACATATTAAGCCTTTGATATGGAGAAGCCCACATCTGCACATGCTACAACTAACTGCTTTCAATCGTGAGCAACGACAGGGATATTTGTGGTGTCCTCACTATGATGAATTATAGTTCTTACATGTCAGTTAGGTTTTTACTATTTTCCCAATGTATTTGTGTCCAAATTAGTTTTATGGTGCCTCTCACTGCAGCATCTAGGCTTATTATTGGTATTTCCACATCACTGATGAAATGTTCACCCTCTATTTGTGATTCTTATCAAATGTCCGAGCTCCACGCTGATTTGTTCTAGCTCGTAATATTTTGTATTAACGTTTTTACAGGAAAAAGAGAGAGGGAAGGTCTTAGAGTTAAGAGGATTTAGGGAAGGGTTCTGTAGAAGGTAAAATTTTAGCTGGGACTTAAGGAAGCCAGAGAGGTCAGAATGGAGGAGGGAGAGCATTCCGTGGAAGGGGGACATCCAGAGAAAATGCCCGGGGCTGAGAGAGAGAGTGTCTTGTTCATAGAATAGTCAGGTGGCTGGTACCAAAGAGCAAGAATCAGGGAGTAAGGAGGAGAGGGCCAGGTTATGAAGGGCTGTGAATGGCAAACAGGGCATTTTGTACTTGATCCTGGACAGTGGGGAGCCGCTGGAGTTTATTGAGTAGGAAGGTGACATGGTTGGATCTGCACTTTAGGAAACCACTTTAGTGGCTGAGTAGAGAATGGACTGGAATGGGGAGACTTGAGATAGGCAGACCTAAAGTGATATAAAATGATGAGGGCCTGTGCTGTAGCAGTGGCAGTGGTAGAGGAAAGAAGGGGCATATTCTAGAGATGTCTCAAAGGGGAAGCTGACAAAAGTTTGGACATGGATGGGGGTAGAGTTAAGGTTATGGTTAGATGAGGGTTAGTCTGGAGGGGGGCATCTCTGCCTTTTTAACACAAGAACTCCCAAAGAAAGAGCAGCACCACACTTCATATTCCAGAGAGAAGAATGGGAGAGTGGGGGTAGTTCTCTGTCCTTTTAAAGTCAACTGAATGGATTGGATAGTGAAGAATCTGTGCTGACTTCTGAGCAGCAAGCCTCGGGGACTGGGAAGATGGTGTTGCCCCCTCCAGTAAAAGGGGAGGTTGGGGAGGGGAATTTAGGGGGAAAAAGATTGAGTTCTTTTTGGACGTGCTGAGTTTGAGATGTCTGCAAAGCAGTTGGAGAGGTGAGATTGGAGATCGGCAAAGAGACAGAGGCAGGAAAGCTAGATTTGAGAATCGTCGGGGCATAGAGATGGTCATTAAATCCGTGGGAGTTGATGAGCCACCTATGAAGTAGTACGGAGGGAGAAGAGAAGAGGGCCCAGAACAGAGTCCTGAGGACCACCGACAGTTAGATGATCCGGAAGAGGAACTGGCAAAGAAGACAAAGGAGGATGGGTCAGAGAGGGAGGAGGAGAACCAGGAGAGAAGAGTCAGAAGAGAGCAGAGTGTTCCTGCAGCGCCGAAGGCTGAAAAGAAGTCAAGAAGAAGGGATTGAAAGAATTCTTAGGCTTTGGCCCTGAAGAGATCATTAATAACTTTGGAGAGAGCAGTTTGGATGGCTAGTTGGAAGCCAGATTCTAAAGGATTAAGGAGAGAGGGAGAGGAGAGGAGGCAGAAGCGCCTCTTATAAACAGCGTTTTTGAGGAGTTAAGCTACGAAGGGTAGAAGAGATAAGGAAAAAGAATGCTTAGAAATGGGGGGATCAAGTGAAGGCTTTTTCAGGATGGGGAGACACAGGCCTGTTTGTGGGCAGGAGGAGACAGAGGGAGTAAAAGCAAGTCAAAGAGTGGGAATGACAAAGGGGGAAATCTGTTGGAGACAAAAAAAAAAAAGGAAAGCTCAGTTTCTTCTTCTAGAGGGAATCTTTAGGCCCAAATGAACTCCTAGAACAGTGAGGTTCTCCCAGCAGGGATTAGTGACTGGGGTCCCCTGGAAGTCACCTCCTAACCTCCTAAAGTGTACTGGGTCCCTATAGCACAAATGGCCACCTATACATTTCCCTCAGTGAATGAAGAGAGCAGTCCAGATAGAACCTCCAGCACAGTCTCTCCAGTCATCCCAGCAATGCAGAGGGCACCCCAAATCGAGCTCTGAATACCCCCAATGAAGTAGCTTAAGAGAAAGCAAACAAACCCTCACAATATATGTGGGGCTCAGAAAGATGGGTTGAACACTTGGGCTTGTTTGGGAATCAGCCCCTTGCATTGCAGACAAAGTTTTTAAGTATAACAACAAACCCTCTTGGTCCAGAGGGGCTCGTTGGTTGGCCCCTAGCTCTGGTTCACGAAGACTGAGCTCCATCCTGAGGGAACTGTGGCCCCTAAAGAGGGTCAGGCTTTCCCCCTCTCCCATTCTCTGATCTTTATGTGGACACCTTGGAGCCCCTGGGAAAACCACTTAAAGTAAGTTTATTACATTTGGCTAATGTCTCGGATCTCCCCAAAAGGATGACACAACAGACAGAGCACTGGGCCTGGAGAATGAAATACTTGAGTTCAAATCTGGCCTCAGATACTTACTAGCTGTGTGACCCTGGGCAAGTCACCTAATTTCTGTCTGCCTTGTTTTCCTCAACTGTAAAATGGGGATAGTATTAGCACTTATCTCCCAGGGTTGTTGTGAGGGAAAATGCTTTGAAAACCTTAAAGTGCCATAAAAACGCTAATCATATTTTATTCATTTATAGAATAGATGTTTTTCACTTCACTGAAAAGAAAAGCTTAGAACACAGAAGACTCATGAGCATTCATTGGTAAAAATTAAAACCTAACACAGTAACCCAGAACATGTATTTTCTGTGTCCTGAACCAGTAACTCCCTCAAAGTCCATGTCTTATGGTGGTGTAGGCAGGGTCTGGGCTCATCTTCCAGAGGATTGTGATACTTCTCTGAGAAGCTTCAGAGTAGCCGAAGGAACACCTCTCATGATTCAGTCAGTGACTGGTCAATGACCTTGGAGCTCTCCACTTCTCAGTCTCATAGAGTTGCTTCCCAGATTGGAGATGTACATCTCAAGATCGCTGTTTGGTTACTATGCTCAGGAAAGGAAACGCCGAGCAAAAGAGTCAGTCACAGATCTTGACTCGGGTCCACCTAGAGGAGCACACAATTATATAGGCAAGGTCATGTGGCTAACACTCTTTTAAACAGCAGAACTCTGGCCCCTAGATTGTTCCATGGTGCATAGAGTGCCCGGTCTGGAGTCGGGAAGATTCATTTTTCTGAGTTCAAATCTGGCCTCAGACATTTACTAGCTAGGTGACCTTTGTAAGTCACTTAACCTGGTTTGCCTCAGTTTCCTCATCTGTAAAATGAACTGGAAAAGGAAATGGCAAACTACTCCAGTATCTTTGCCAAGAAAACCCCAAATGGGGTCATGAAGAGTTGGACATGACTGAAAAAAATGATTGAACTAGGGCTTGGGTTGAAATTGTGAAGAGACATGTCTAGGCTCACATTAGAAGGAACTTCCTTACGATTAAGTTGTCCACAAATGGAATGGGTGGCCTTGGAAGGGAGTAGGAACCCCGCACTGTAGCCCTTGGGTCAGACCATGGAGGAATATCTGTCAGGATCTGTTACAGGTGGGATGGTTTTTGAGATGTGAGTTACACTAGATAGCCACAGAGGTCCCTTCCAGCTCTCAGATTCTGTGACTCTAGACAAGAAATAGACTCCCCTTTGCTTCATTTTTCTTGTCTCTAAAGTAAAACAGCAATAGTGGGCTAGGTCAGAGGAGAACCCTGTACAGCATAACGACCATAGTTACCACAGAGCAGTAACTTTAAAGGCCCCGGCATCAACATACATGATTGTATAATTTTAGAGCTAGAAGGGCCCTTTGAGATAAGCTAGCCTACCTTCTGTATTTTTTTATGTGGGGAAACTGAGGCTGCAGTCAAGGTTACAAATTTGTGAGCATCAGATCCCTTCGTGGAGGAATTTTTGCCCAGGAAGGTTTTGTTTCTCATTTGAAGGTGCTGTGGTCACTTCCAGCAAATCCCATAGCCCTAATCCTTGTTGGGAGAACTCCACATTTTCTTGGAGCTCATTTGTAACTAGAATTTTGTTCTGAGAAGACAAACTCGTGTGTGACCCTGGCTCTGGCCTCAGTTATCCCATCCGTCCAGGACAGAGATCGCAGAGTCCTACAAAGCCGAGATTGGGCTCCA
The DNA here is from genome assembly GCA_028627135.1 of Pseudochirops cupreus. Taxonomy (NCBI): domain Eukaryota; kingdom Metazoa; phylum Chordata; class Mammalia; order Diprotodontia; family Pseudocheiridae; genus Pseudochirops; species Pseudochirops cupreus. Next base: position 199,984,706 of record CM053583.1, read on the forward strand.
ATGTTAGTCCTCTTTCTTCACACCCTATTGCCCCAAACTATAATAACAATCACAACAGCGTTTGGTACTGATCACCAGCCCTGGCTTAGGTGTTCCAGTGAAATCCTGAAGGGTTAGAGGTGAGCCTTCTTTTTCCTCTTCAGGGACAAACAAAATTAGAAGTTGATTACTCATCAGAGGAGTGACAAGACACATAGACAAGAAGCGGGCAGGTCTGGGTTTTGTACTTCCCCTAACGTGGGCACCAGGTGCCTGCCACCAGCTGACCTTGCTCAGTGTGGTCCAGATGGCCAGACCGAGGCATAGTGAAAGGCAAAGAGCTGAAGAAGAGGAAGAGGAGAGAAGTTACCAAGTGAAATACAGCCTGGAAGAAAAAGGACTGTAGTAATGTCAGAACTCAGGTTGAAGAAAGCATTTAGGCAATGTGATGGACAGGCTTGCTCAAGGTTACCCAGCAAATAAGAAAGCCAGGAGTTAGTGGTGCCTTCCTTTAGTTAATGTTAGGATGGAGACAGAGAGACAGAGAGAGAGAGAGAGAGAGAGGAGGGAGGCAAGGAGGGAGGGAGGGAGAGAGAGAGACAGAGAGAGACACACATGCAGAGACAGAGAGAAAGACAGAGACAGACAGACAGATAGACACAGAGACAGACAAAAAGAGACACAGAGAGACACATACAGAGATATACAGAGACAGAGAGAAAGACAGAGACAGAGAGAGAGACAGAGAGAGAGTATGTATAGCTGGTATATATGTTTGTTGTATACATATAATATTAGTATATGTATATGTTGTATCTGTATACAGTGTTAGTACATATATGTTACATATAATGTAAGTGTATATATAGTATATATAATGTTAGTATATATAGTATATAAAATACACATTATATATGATGTGTTACATCATTATATATATTATATGTTGCATTAGCATATATTATATATTACATTATATGTTGTATGTATATAATATGTAATATATACATTATATATTACATTGGTATATATGCAAACACATACACACGTGTATGTCCATACAATGCCCCTGTATGTGCTTATGTGTATTGTGCACCTCAGAGGCGCGTTTTGAAACCGTCTCCTCCTGCGTTCCAAGGCTAGCCCCCCATCCTCTACATACCAAGCCGCCTCTCATGATGTCGAGAACAAGACGTTTTGCTTCGAGTTTTTCTCACTGGCAGCTTACCTCTGTCTCTCAGCTGATGTGCCGTGTGTATGTGCAGAAGCATCCCTCCTGAGGTTTGTGCAGTTCACAAAGTATTTCCTCAGGCCCTTCCCAAGCCCCCTAATTCTTGTGCCTCCCTCTGTTAATTATTTTCTGTTTGATCTTGTTAGTATAGAGGTAATTGCATATGGTCTCCCCTATTGGTCTGGGAGCACCTGGAGATCAGGGGCTGTCTTTCACCTGTCTTTGTATCTCCAGGGCTGAGCAAACAGTGGGTGCTTAATAAATGCTTCTTGACTGACAGCCTAGAGCTGGAAAGGATGTTAGGGATTCTCTACTCTGAGCAGCTCATTTTATGGCTTGTAGAGTCAGGAGTCAGTCCCCGGGGTCTCCCCTGGCTCCGAGGCAGAGGATGCCTGAAGGCTGACTGCCAGGCTTGTGCCTCTCCTACCAGGACGACAAGGAGATGGCCAGCTTCCATTCCTCCTGGGCTGAGGATGAGCATGAAGCTGTTCCAAGTGAGAAGTCTGTGCTTGAAGATCCAGCAAGGAAATTGGGCTCAGGAGAGAAATAGGCCTTTTGCAAGGTGCTCTGGTCGGTCCCTGAGGAGCAGATGAGGAAGGACCTTTACTTCCTCAGAGTCCTGTGAGAACCTGTTGGCCAGTTTAATGCCTGGCCTCATACCATGGGGGAGCTTCAGAGGAAAACACTGACCTCTTCTCAAGGTGAATTTCCAATCTCAGACTGAAGCTGCCACCGCCCATGCAGACTTTAAATTAGACTTCCTCCCTTTCTCTGATTTGGTTTCTGCCTGGATTCTGCAACATCAAGGCAGACGCCTCATTGTGGGCAAAGCTTTGATTTTCCATGACTCCTCTTCCTGACCCTGACTTGAGAGATTGGTCAGTCAGTGGGACAGTCCATCAATGAGTGCCTATTATGCGCCACTGTGTTAGATACCAGAGGGGCTAGTAAATGGTGTGTGGGGGCTGGAAAATTCCTTTCAAATCTGCTGCTTATTGCTCAGATGTAAAGATCACATATATTAACTTATTTGGTGGGGGTAGGGAGATTCAGATCTGTGATTTCATCAGTGTGAATCCCAGTGTGGAAACTCCCCCTGATAATGCAGATCAGCAACTCAGCAGCAGACCCTTCTCTCACCTCTTCCCAGCCCCGCCCCGCCCCCCATGAAATCATAGGGCCAGACGAAAGAAATAAAACAAAGAACTCCTGTCATACCTCCCTTGATGAGTGACTGTGAAGCTTAAATGAAGTCATGCTTGTAAAAACGCTTTTTAAACAGGAAAACACCATAGAAATGCCAGACACAGTTGCCTAGTTGTTGCTGCAGTGGGAAGAGTGTTAGACCTGGAGGTAGGAAGACCTGAGTTCAAATTCTGCCTCAGAAACTTACTCCCATTGTGACCCCTCCCCTCATGAGAATCAGTCCGCTTCTCAGTCTCAGTTTCCTCATGTATTAAAAGAGAGGAATATTAGTACCGTCCTCATGGAGTGGTTGTGAGGATGGAATCAGGCGAGGTATGTAAGGCACTTTGCAGAGGGATCTGTATGAATGCTAGCTGGGCAAGCTGAACCGGTGGGGTCCTGGGGCGTCAAAGGGGATCTGCTTTCTAAGAAGGGACCTTTGGCACCTTTGGGGGAGGAGAGAGCCTCAGCTCAGGGGAAGGAGCAGAGGGCAGTGGGATGATGTTCGGTGATGATGCTCTGGGCCCTGGAAACATGCAAGGGAAATGAGGGATTCGTTCGCAGCATATTTTTAGCAAAGCGTTGGTTCCAATGTCCTGGAAAACGTCCTCGGAGTTATTGACATTCCGCAGCGCGTGCGGATTCAATTACGCGTGGGCAGGCTCGTTCTCTCCTCCCAGACTGTCCTTCAGCGCTTGGAGGAGCTGTCCTTAGGAAGGCAGAGCTAGAGCTGGGGAGTCTGCGCGGACTCGGGGCGGGGAAGCCTCTCCAGTGACCTGGAGTTAGAGGCGACACTGTAAGAGAAGTCCCAAGGCAGCATTCCAGAGCCAGAGGAACTAGCTTCCGGTCTCTTTCAGGGCATAAGCTGGTGGTGTGACCTTGAGCCAGTCACTTCCTTTCTTTCCTTTTCGTCTCCCTCTCTTCTTCCTTTTCTTTTTCAAAAATCTTCCCGATGCCGTTCGTGTTTTATTGTGACTGTTCAATCACTCCTGACTCTCCACGACTCCACTTGGGGTTTTCTTGTCAGAGATCCTAGAGAGGTTTGCCATTTCCTTCTCCAGCTCTTTTTACAGATGAGGAAACTGAGGTAAATAGGGTAGGTGACTTGTCCAGGGTCACACCGATAGGAAGTGTTTAAGTCTGGATTTGAGCTCAGGAAGATGAGTCTTCTTGACTTCAGGCCAGGTGCTCTATGCACTGTGGTGCCCCCACCTGCCCCATTTGGGTTTTACACCATTATTATTGTGTCCTAATCATATACTACCGGAGCCAGAGTACTTACGTGGTGGGATATAAACTCCTCTGTTTGGCGGTTAGATCTCTTCACAACCTGGCTGGTCCCTTCCTGTTGGCCCAGCCTTCTGACCATTCCTCCTTCTCCATACAACTCTGTGATCCAGCAACTGTGCCCTATTTGTGATTCCTCACAAACATTCCGACCCATTTCCCACCTCTGTGCCTTTGCGCTGGCTGTCCCCAGTGCCTGACCTGCTCTCTCTCTGCACCTCAGCATTGTACCTTCCTTGACTTCTTTTAAGACTCTGTCCAGATCCTCCGTTCTTCAAGAGTCTTTTCTGGTCCCCTCACCCTCTGGCCTGCTAGTGGCTTCCCCTTGAGATAACATAGCCTTCCATCTATGTTCATGTGCATATTGTATGCATCATGTTATTTACACGCTGTCTTTCCCATCAGAGTGGGAGCTCCTTGAGGGCAGGGCTATTTTCAACTTTCTTTGTATTCCCAGTTCTTAGCACGGCGCCTGATATAGGAGAACTCAGGAAATGTTTGTTGACTGACAGACTGAGACAACAAAAAGCATTAAACACAGGTGTTGCAGGGAGCACATATAACTTTTATTCGACATTCTACTGGCATTAAGTGTAAGGGGAGGTGTGGCTTGATCAGAGGAAGTCACTTTGTGAGATTACAGGGCATGAGCCTTTGTAAGAAAGGGGCACCTCCCAGGTAAGAAACGGGGATGGCTGGAGATGGGCTGTGGTTTCTTGCTGGAGGATACAATGAATTCCCAATTGTTCTGCAGTAATTGAGGTTCTATCAACAAGGCTCAGGAGGATGGACCGTGACTAGGAGGAACAGCATCCTCCGTAGAGGGAAGTTTCATCATTTTTTGTTCCTTTGGCCTTGGCTCTCTTTCATACTTTCTCTCTATTGGACAAGGGGATCAGAAAGGAAATTTTTCTCTTTTCATTTCCTCCGCCTTCCCCCAAACAATGGTAGCTTTCCAAAAGCTTTCATGGTCCAGTTTCAGGCCCACCTAGGCAAGTACAAGCCTCCTAGCGCCAGGCACTTCTGCTGTCAGCTGTCCCTGCTGCTGGGGGAGGCAGGGAGGGTAGGGAAAGAAACCCTTTTGTGGAGGCTCAAGAGGAAGTACTTGAAAAGAGATCTGAGACCAAAAGGTCCAAATACAATACGGCCTCCTGAGTCCAGCTGCGAACAATAATAGTGATGATAATAATAGCCAACATATACGTCGTCCTTACCATGTGCTAGACACGGGGCTGAGAGCTTTAAAATCATTATCTCATGCGATCCTCAGACAACCCTAGGAGAGAGGTGCTATTGTTTTTTCCTTTTACAGATGAGGAAACTGAGGCAGATACGTGAAGTGGCTTGCCCAGGGTCACACAGCTAGTCAGCATATGAGGCCAGGTTTGAATTCAGGTCTGCCTGACCTGAACTCTATCCCCTGTGCCATGTTTGATACAATCTCAGTCTTTGGGGACCAATCAGGAGTTTGCTGTGTTCTAGTGATGAGACACGTGACTTCCAGCAAGAGACTGGAGTCTTTTGGTGTGTGTCTGGCTCCATAGGAGGTATGACAAACCTTTGTGACAAACACTCCCTGGACTGGGAAGGTAGACCCAACTGGTCAACTCTGTTCTCATCGGTCCCTCACTACCCAAGCTAACATCTTCCCACCTTAGAAGGAGTTTCTTTTTGGTTATCACAATATCCCTTTTAGTACTTAACAAAGTTTACAAAGATCCTTGTGCTCCTTTGACATTCCATTGACTTAAACTGCTTATACCCTTTGACCTAGCAATACCAGTATTCGGTTTGTTTCCCAAGATGATTAGGGAAAAAGGAAAAGAACTTGTATGCTCTAAAATATTTATAGATCAAAACAACTCTGAGATACCACATCACACCTATCATATAGGATAACATGACAAAACAGGAAAATGATAAATGTTGGAGAAGATGTAGGAAAATTGGAACACTAATGCATTGTTGGTGGAGTTGTGAACTGATCCAACCATTCTGGAGAGCAGGTTGGAACTATTCCCAAGGGGCTATAAAACTGTGTATATATATACCCTATGACCCAGCAATACCACTTCTAGGACTGTATCCCAAAGAGATCATAAAAATGGGAAAAGGACCCATATGTACAAAGTACCCAATTGTAGCAGCTCTTTTTGTGGTGACCAAGAACTAGAAATTGAGGGGGATGCTTATCAGTTGAGGAATGGCTAAACAAGTTGTGGTATATGAATGTAATGGAATACTACTGTGCTATAAGAAATGATGAACAGGCAGATTTCAGAAAAACCTGGAAAGACTTATATGAACTGATGCAGAGTGAATTGAGCAGAACCAGGAGAACATTGTACACAGTTATAGCCACAGTGTTTGATGATGGATTTTGATAGATTTAGCTCTTCTGACCAATGCAATGATCTAAGACAACTCCAAAAGACTATGATGGAAAATGCCAGCCACATCCAGTAAAAGAAACACAGATTCTGAATGCAGACCAGAACAGACTATTTTCTTTTTTTGTTTTGTTTTATGTTTTTCTTTCTCATGGTTACTCCCACTTGTTCTAATTCTTCTATATAACAGGACTTATATGTGAAAAGATGTTTAATAGAAATGTATATGTAGAGCCTGTATCAGATTGCACACTGTCTTGGGGAGGGGGAGGGAAGTGAGGGGGAAAAATGAAAAACTTATGGAAGTGAATGTTGAAAACTAAAAATTAATAAATTAACTTATTCAAAAAAATAAGTTTGAGCAAATAAATTATTCTGACTAGTATAAATACCCAAACTAACTACAAAAGTCCTATGAAGGAAGATGCTATCTGCATCCAGAGAAAGAACTGAGATATGTGTATGTGTGTGTGTGTGTGTGTGTGTGTGTGTATACACACACATATTTGTGTCTAATGGTAGCCATCGGGGGGGGGGGGGGAAGAAAGTTACACAATAACTATGTTGTATATTTAAAAGGAGTAGCAAGTTGTATTTAATAGATCTGCAGTTATAGGTGCAAAAGAGACAGAGACAGAGAGTGAGACTGAGATTCCAGGGTCGTTTGATGCACATCGTTGCTCACTCCTGACTCGTGTGTTCCTAGGGCATTAATTTCAACCCAAGACCAGCTTCAATACTAATCTCCAGATGTCTTCTTCTTAGAATGACTATCGGAAGCTTTCCATGCAGTGCAAAGACTTCGTGGTGGGTGTACTAGACCTCTGCCGAGACTCCGAAGAGGTTGAGGCCATTCTCAATGGAGACGTGGATTCAGTGGAGCCAGCAGTTGGGCAGCGCCACCGAGCATCCCTGAGTCGTGTAAAGCTAGCCATCAAGTATGAAGTAAAAAAGGTGAGTGGGCAGTGAGTACCTTCCTAGCCAGTACCATTGAAGCATCATCTAGCGCTCATGCTATGAGTATCAGTGGACTTACAATGAAATGGAAAAAAAAATGGGAGCAATTAGTGAAGGAAGGAATAGTTTCCATTCTATTTAAAGGCTGGAAGAGTTAGCATCTTGGAATCAAGAAAGCCTGAGTTCAAGTCCTACTTTTGACAAATATGGTTGTATGACAGGTCATTTAAGTTTTTAGTGCCCCAGGAAATTCCCTAAGGCTGCTAGTTCCAGATTAGTTGCCAATCTACATTGGTAGAGGGAGATTCCATTCTGGAAGTTCCTTCACATTTACAAGGATGCCTGCACACATACACACATGCACACACACACACACATGCATACCTACACACGACACACTCACCCACACCCACACACCACACTCACACACACACACACCACACTCACACTCACACACCACACACTCACACACACACAC
>CM053583.1:199992712-200029243 GCA_028627135.1 Pseudochirops cupreus
GTAATGATATTAGTAAATTCTTGCCATTTTTATTAATGAACTTCCAAGTTTAGTGAGAATGGTTGGTCCTGAGACAAACCATCTACAGCCCATTGCTGGATCCCTATTCAAAACCTTTCTGGTTTGGTAAAACCTGCCAAAGCTTCCACTCTGTTGGCTAAGTCTTCAGAGCCTGTCACCTCCACATCATGGTCAGTTGTCCTTTGTTTTCGGAGAGGACCAAGACATCACTATGTTAGAGTCAAGTTCCAGTGTGTCCGGCTATGGCTGATCAGACCAATATGAGCTCAGAATGCTCTACCACGGGTCCAGCACAAATAGCCTGTAAGAACCAGAGGAGGATGTTAGTGGGACTGTATAATCTGCCCAAAAGAATTATTGTTATATCACATTATAAGAGAAGACCATCTGAGGATTTGGGAATGTGGAACATGGAGAATAGGAGATTGAACATTGGGGGTGGAGGGGCATGAAAGTTGTGTTCAAGTATTTGAAGGACTTTTATTTGGAAGAGGGATTAGATTGACTGTGTTTGGTCCTGAGACCCAAAAAAGGAGCACTTGATAGACATTACAAAGGGGCAAATTTAGGCTTGAGGTCAGGCAAGCTTTCTAAGAGTAAGAACTATTCCAAGTGGATTGGGGTGCCTTGGGAAGTGGTGGGGTCTCCATTACTAAAGAACTTTTGGAACACTACTTTCCAAGAACATTGAGGATCCCTTCCAGGCCTAAAAATCTATAATTCTGTGAACTCAACTCTTAAAATCCCTTAAATAACTGGAGGTTTTATCTGTGCTATGGAAGAGAATGAAAACTTAGATCAGGGAATCAGGGAAGAAATCAAAGAGGAAAATCAGATTCTGTAAGAAATAGAATATTGGCAGAGTCTTCAGAGCCTGTCACCTCCACACCATAGTGTGGACATGTCCTTGGGGTGGTGCACTTAGATAAACACATATTAAGAGCGCATTTGACCAGGTGCCTTATTGGTTTTTTTTTGGAGGGCAATTGGGGCTAAGTGACTTGCCCATAGTCACATGGCTAGTAAGTGTGTCAAGCATCAGAGGCCAGATTTGGACTAAGGTCCTCCTGACTCCAGGGCTGGTGCTCTATTCACTGTGCCACCTAGCCGCCCCTCAGGTGCATTATTAATACAATATCATAATAAGGTTTTTGTTAAGAAAAAAAAGATTATGGAAGTTGCAAAGACAGGGTTGACCTGTACCAGTAAGGGAAGGTTCCTTATGTAGGAGTTCTTTGTACTGTACCAGTGAAATCACAGGTCACATCCCTCTTTCTGTTCCCATCACTTATTCTCTGGCAGTGTACACAGAACACAGTTATCCCTTCCACATCGGGACTTTCCCCATCACGGTTTTGATATACTGTGGGTCAGCATAAGAAATTAAATGGGAAGTTGGGGGGAGTTTTGTGGGAACCTCAGATGCCACACAAAGGCCAGAAGATGACCTCAAAAAAGTTTAGAAACTCAGAAATGCATAAAATATATGTGTAGTATTATATAATATCAACATTTTATCTTTTAATACCATAATAATTCAGACTTCTTCTCTGGCATGAAGAGAGAGCAAAAAATTTTACATGAATTTTCCAGATCTCAGGGGCACCATGCCCTGAGCCTCTGCAATGTGGGAGGGATAACTCTATGTTGAACTGAAAGCCTAGTCTGACTCTTCCCCTTGCCGGACCTCTGCTTGTGCCTCCACATGACAGAGGGGTTGGACTTGTGTCTCTAAGACTCCTCCCTGCTTTATCATCTAGCAATGGTTTTTCATTCTCTGGAAAATCTCCTGTCAAATTATGATTTGAGTTCTGCTGGTATCACTTTTAAGTTCCATGCTCTAGAATAAGCCTGACCTCATTTCCCTCATCCCTCTCACACCACCCCCTCTTATCAGCCTGCTGATCATAGCTTGGGGCAGAGGCAATGACTGATTTTTAATTCAGTGATAATTGGTGCATACCCAGGCTTGCATTTCTTCTTCATGACTTTTGAGAGCTCTCCTTCCAGTGTCCCATGGCATTCACAAAACTACATCATCATGTTATTGAACTGGCTAGGACTTACATATTGAAGATGGTGCCTGCAGTTTGGGAGTAAGGAACATGATCTGGTCCTTTATAAGATTGTGTGCTCATAACATACTTTGAGGTTTAGAGAGAACTTTGCCCACGACAAGCCTGAGAGCTCAGGGATAAGAAAAGTTTAAGCCTCATTTTCCAGATGAGGGAACTTGGGCTGAACAAGGTGAATCATCTTGGCCCCAGTCACACAGCTATCAAGTGTCAGAGCTATGTCTCCAACTCAGGTCTTCTGATTCAGAGTCTCTAGGGCCTGGGCTCTTCTACCCTGCTGCCTCTTTCTGTTACACATAGCAATTAGTTTGAGAAGTAATGACTCCATCTGGCGCATCCTAGAGCTGAGGGCTTTGTAACTGTTTAGAGAAGCATTCTGCAAAAAGAAAGAAAATGGCAAAATGATTTTCCTTCAGAGACTTTTAAATCTGAAAGCTGGTTTTGGGCATTAACTTCATAAGTAGGAGTAAATAACTCAGACAATTAGTCAGCTTTATTAAGACCTCCCCTGTGTTCAGTACTGTGCTGGGGCGTGGGAGTGCAGAGAAAGAAGTCAGAGAATCCCTGCTCTCCAGGAATTCTCTAAGATTCTCTCTGTCTCTCTGTCTCTCTCCCCCTCTGTCTCTCTCCTCTCTCTCTCTCCTCTCCTCTCTTTCTCTCTCCTCTCCTGTCTCTCTCCTGTCTCTCTCCTCTCTCTCTCTCCTCTCCTCTCTTTCTCTCTCCTCTCTCTCTCCTCTCTCTCTCTCCTCTCCTCTCTCTCTCTCCTCTCCTCTCTTTCTCTCTCCTCTCCTCTCTCTCTCCTCTCTCTCTCTCTCTCTCTCTCTCTCTCTCTCTCTCTCTCTCTCTCGGTCTCTCTCTGTCTCTGTTTCTGTCTCTCTTTCTCCCCAAATATAGATAGAGACAGATATAGATATCTATATTTAGATTGATGGAGCATATGTAATTTTCCTCTAGCCTGCTACTTCACTCCTTACAATAGTCATTTTCATGATCCCAAATTCTAGGGTAATTCAGGGATACTCAAAAATATCCCCCTGGAAATATAAAAAAATCAGTAGAATGTTTGAATATTTCCTTAGTAATTTCTAAAGTTATGTATCTTAATAATTAACTAGCTTGGTACTTTCTTTCCGAGTTTGTTAAATATCATTTATTTAATAGATAATAAATTAAACATTATTTCTTTAGTAAACTAGAGAAACTTCTTTTCCTATAAGTGGTAACTCATCCATGTGTATGTATGCATGCATACATATATATGTGTGGGTGTATATATATATATATATATATATATATATATATATATATACTCTTCATCACTGTGGTAAATGCATATTAAAGTAACTGGTACGCAGTTAAGTAACAATGTAACCAATGATAACACAAGGACAAAAAATAAAGATCGCCGCCAAAGTCACTTTTGCCTGTCACAGAAACTATTGACTTCGCCCTTATGTAGCCTGGTCCTACCATTCAGTTGTGTCAAGATACCAACATCTTTGCAAGAATTCTGTGCATCCTTTTTCTGAGATAAAAGTTGAAATGATTCTCAGAAGAAAGAAGTCTTTTCCATTCTTTGTTTACTGTAGCTCACTCAATCTCTTTCTAATGGAGACAGGAAAAATTCCTTCATTCTTTATTCCTCGTAACATTTTCTTCATAATGTTTTTCACCATATTAAAGGTAAACAATTCCTCTCTCTCTCTCTCTCTCTCTCTCTCTCTCTCTCTCTCTCTCTCTCTCTCTCTTCCTTCCTCCCTCCCTCTCTCCCTCTCTCTCTTTCTCTATTCCTCCCTCCCTCTCTCTTTCTCTCTTCCTCTCTCCCTCTCTCTTTCTCTTTCTTTCTCTCTTTCTCTCTCTCTCCCTCTCTCCCTCTCCCTCTCCCTTTCCCTCTCCATCCCCCTCCATGCCTTTACTCCAACCTCACCATTAACTTTTCAATGCCTCTGTAGAATCACACTTTACAATTCAACTATTACTCTCTAAGTTTCCCTGATTCCTAAAGAGACACCCACAGATTATTCTGTTGGGACCAGGAAAGGTGCCTTCATAAAGATGATGCCTGAGCTGAATGTTGAAGAAAAACAGGAATTCCCAGGTGGTAGAGTTGGGAGTAGAGAGCTGAAGTATTCTGGGCATAGAGAATGACCAAGTCACAAGGATGGGAAATGTAGCACTGCTCATGAAGGGCAGCAAATATTCGAAGAAGTCTGGGCCATTGAGGATGGAGAAGAGTAGTGACTGTTGAGAAGAGGACTGCAAAGGTCGGTTGGGAAGAGTTTTCTTTGCCAAGCAAAGGACTTTATTTTTGGTCTTGGTGTTAACAGAGAGCCATTGTAGTTTACTGAGCAAGGGGTGACAGGATTATACTTGAGGTTTTGGAAAATCGCTGGTGTGAGGGTGGGGGATGGATTGAGAAGAAGGGAGAGAGATGAAGCAGGGAGACCAATTGAGAAGGGAGAGGGAAGCAAGGAAAGGGACGAAGAGGGGAGGAAGGGGAATAGAAGCTCAGGGAAGGGAAGGCCAAGGAAGATGAGAGAAAGTTATTAAATGTGACCATCAAGAGTTCCTGGGTAACTTCAGAAAGGATAGTTTAAATTGAATGGTGAGAGTAGAAGATGCATAGTTAGGTTAGAATAAATCAAGAGGAAAGCAGTCAAGAGCACTAAGGAGGTATGGCTTTAATGCATTAAAATGGTTTTTCTTCCCACCTGATTCCCATCCACATGACAATGTTCTCGTTAGTCTTTGGGTTCTTCGGGAGCACAGGGACTGACTGCTTTTTGCCCTTGTATCACTAGCACTTAGCCCAGTGTCTGCATGCAGTAGGCACTTAATAAGTGCTAGTTGGCTGATTGTCTTACTACTGTTTCAAATTAAAAGCAGAAAACTTCATTACCTAAAGGCAGCCCTCAAAGACAACACTGACCTCTTACAGTAGGTGATACTGAAAGGAGACCAGAGTGAGGTTAAAACATAGATGCAACAGAGGTGGCTAGGTGGTGCAGTGAATAGAACCCTGACCCTGGAGTCAGGAGGACCTGAGTTCAAATCTGGCCTCAGACACTTAACACTTACTAACCGTGTGACCTTGGGCAAGTCACTTAACCCCAACTGCCCTACCCCCCCCCTCCAAAAAAACCTCAAATGAGATAATGTGGGTAAAGCTCTTTATAAACCTTAAGGCATTCAGCAGATTTTAGACAAGAGTGCTATAAAAAAGATGTTATTGTTATTATGTTTCTATCTTTGATGAATGTAAGCATCTTTATGGTATCACAATGACTGTATGTGGAAATATACCCATTGTCAGGTATGTTTATCTATCTGCAAATGGTCAAATAATTTCAGAAATTACTTAAGGTAGACAATGCCATTAATTTTATCTTGATTAAAGTTGGATTAATACTGAGCCAAATCAGAGTCAGTTCTTCTGCCTTTTTTCTTCCTTTCAGAGTTATAGGATAATAGGATTTAGGGTGGGGCAAAGCTCAGTTTCCTCCCTTGTCAAATGAGGGCACTGAACTTGATCAAGTTCAAATCTGGCCTCAGACATTTCTTTCTTTCTTTCTTTTTTGTTTAGTATTTTATTTGTCCTCAGTTACACATAAAAACAATTTTAACATTCATTTTTGTAACTTTGAGCTCCAAATTCTCTCCTTTCCTCCCTCCCCAACCCCTGCTATTGAGAAGGCAAGCAATTCAATATGAGTTATACATGTGTAGTCATGCAAAACTCTTCCATAACAGCCCCGCCTCCGTTTATTCTGTTCCCTTTGTCCTTTCACGCTGTGCCTCCTCAAAAGTGTTTTGCTCCTGACTACCTCCTCCCCCAATACGTCCTCCCTTTTATCACCCTCCACCTTCTCTTATCCCCTTCCCCCCTGCTTTCCTGTAGGGTAAGATGGATTTCTATACCCAATTGAGTGTGTATGTTATTCTCTCTTTGAGCCAATTCAAATGAGAGTAAGGTTCGCTTACTCCCTCTCCTCTCCCCCTCTTCCCCTCCACTGTAAAAGCTTTTTCTTGCCTCTTGTATGTGAGATGGTTTACTGCATCTGCCCTCTCCCTTTCTCTTTCTCTCAGTACATTCCTCTCTCAGCCCTTATTTTTACTTCTTAGTTATCATTTCTTTATATTGAACTCATACCTGTGCCCTCTGTCGATACATACTCCTAATGAGAAGGGTCTTATGAGTTATAAATATTATCTTTCTATGTTGGAATGTAAACAGTTTAACTTTAAAAAGTCCCTTATGATTTCTCTTTCCTATATGCCTTTTCATGTTTCTCTTGAGTCTCATATTTGAAAGTCAAATTTTCTGTTTAGCTCTGGTCTTTTCTAAAAAAAATGCATTACATTCCTTTATCTCATTGAATATCCATTTTTTCCCCTCATGGATTATGCTAGTTTTGTTGGGTAGGTGATTTTTGGTTGTAGTCCTAGCTCCTTTGCCCTCTGGAATATCATATTCCAAGCCCTCTGTTGCCTCAGACATTTCTTACCTGTGTGACTCAGAACTAGTCACTTAATCTGTCTGCTACAGTTTCCTCAACTGTAAAGTGTGGATAATAACAACACCTTCCTCCCTGGAATGTTGTGGATTTTAAATGAGAGACAATTTGTAGAGTGGTTTACAATTCTTGAGTTTTATATAAATGCTAATTGTTATTACTAAAAGCTGAGGGGTTTGATAATCTCAGCAGAGGAAGTGCTCCATCCTTGGTGCTAATTTCAAACCTCCTCCTGTGTGGTTCTTGTCCATGCCTTCCCATAGATCCTTCATGGGAGACATGCTTAATGGACTAGGGGCCATCTTCTAGGTGACCCAGGGCGCCATGGACTGCAGGGCAGCCCTGGAGCTGTCCAGCTCTTGTGTAATCCTTGGCTCTCACTCTGGGGCTGGTCCATCTCCTTTTATGACTGTGCACTTCCTGGGTGCCATCTTTGAATGCCACTTCTTGGGCATAAGTGATATTTTATAGGGTGCTATGGCCTGCTCTCCTCTGTGTCTGCCTTTCTAGTGCCCTTTACATGTCCCATAGTTTTGGTTCTTTGGAGATTGTTGTGCCCCATGATTTGCAATCATATGCCATGATGGGTATGAGTGGGTTACAGTGTAGAACCAATGGGAAACCTCCAAGAACAGGGACAACTAAGAAAGGTACTGTGACAGGGGAGAAGATGAACTGGTCCCATGGAGAGGGTGGCAGAGGTGGATAGCCAGTGTGCTCCACTAGGCCCTCATGCTGTCAAGCGAGGAAGGTTTCTAACACAGTGGCTGGACCTCCGGGTTGAACTTATGGGAGGACATAGACAAGAATGGCCCAGGATGGGCAGGCACAGTGGTCTTCATCCCTGGAGAAAAAGACTCTCATTCAGATGGTGATACGTCTTCCCTAATGTTATTTCTGCTGATAAAACCATATTTGCTTCTGATTTTGAACTTCTTGGCCACATGGGCTTCAGTGAGAAGAACACTGGCCTTGGGTCCAAATTCTGTCTCTGAGTCTTGCTATCTGTATAACCTTGGGCAAGTCACTTAGTCTCTCTCTGTGCCTCAGTTTCCTCATCTGCAAAGATATGAAGTAATTCTAGATGGCCTCTAACATTCCTTCCAGCTCTGTGACTGTAAGCCTAAGACTTCCTCAAGGCAAATATTTTTTAAAAAATCAATAAAAATAAATACAGCTGGATCTTATATTCTCTCTATCAGTGGTTGGTTACTTATCATCATTTGGGGTTGGGGGAAGGAAGAGAGTCCCCAGTTTTTTAATGTTAAAAAGAAAAGACTTTTAATATAAGCTCAGTTACATTCTGTTCTGAGTCCCCTAGCCAAGAACCAGAATATGTCCTAAGGGGCTCATTATTTCGAGTGAGGCTGGCCTCCAGGTAATGATTTTCTTTTGCTCCTAGACATAGAGTTGTGTGCTGAGGCTTGGAAGGGATCCAGATCTACATTGGTGGAGGGCATGCCCACACCAGTGGCATCATAGATCCCTGAAGTATCAAAGGTGATTGTTCATGTATGAGAAATGGGTGACTCTAATGAGAAGCTTCTAGTTCCTGGGGTCCTGAAGAAGTGGTTGGGTCTCTGGGCTCTCAGTGCATGTGTGTGTTCAATTTGTCTGGCTGTGACCTTGGCTCCATAACATTTCTTTACTTCTGTTTCTCTGCAGTTTGTGGCTCATCCCAACTGTCAGCAGCAGCTTTTGACTATCTGGTACGAGAACCTCTCTGGATTACGGGAACAGGCCATCGCTATCAAGTGTTTGGTGGTGTTGGTCGTGGCCTTGGGACTGCCATTCCTGGCCATTGGCTACTGGATTGCCCCATGTAGCAGGGTACTGACTTTTCTGCTTAAATATCCTGTGATGTTGGTTCAGAATGTCCCTTAGGGAGTCTCAGTCTCTCTCTCTCTCTCTCTCTCTCTCTTTCTCCTCCCCCCTCCCTCCCTCCCTGTCCTTCCCCACCCAGTGGAAAGGCAAGAAAAACTAAAACCTGTTACACATATGTACACCAGGCAAAGATGTCTAAACCTGGATATAACCAGGTCTGGTCACATTGAAGGGTCTCTGACAAGCCTAGGGAGGCCATGCCTTACAGGCAGGGTGTGCAAGAGGGAAATAAATGGTGGCTACCCAGAGGGAGATCAGGAACTGGCCTACAGATCTCACTGCTGTTTCAAAATCCAAACCTCTGGTTTTATTAAGATCAGCCAATATTTCAGGCCAAATAGGTCAATGGCACTCCCAGATGGAAGTGACCTCTCCCACTAGTCATCCTTTCCAGGTCCCTCATTTCCTTTTGGTAAAACCTGGCTCCCCTTCCTGCTCCCAGGAAACCACAGCTCTGGGAGAACATTCCTGAGCTGACTTTTCATTTCATCTTGCTTTGCAATTGCCTATGTAATTTATCTCATAGAATACGCTATTTTTAGGTTGCTTGGCATTTCTATTTTTGACAAAAAACCAAACATTTTAAGCTCTTTTTCATCTGATTTAATTCATTGAAACCAAACAAAGATTTATTAAGCCAGTCTGGGGATGCAAAGATGACCCAAATATAGCATCTTTCTTAGAGTTCTGTGTCTCCTGGGAAAATAACATAGATACAGATAAGCCCAATACAAGGTAGGGAATGATAAGATGAACTTTAAGGAATGGACTTAGGGAGAGTTTGAGGGAGATAAGAGGTGCCTGGGGAGGTGTATGGAAGAAGGAACACCTGAAGTGAGTCCAGGAGGATAAGGCTTTCAGCAGGAAACATGTGGTAGTGAATAGAGCCTTGAACTTAGCAGGAATATGAATCCAGAATCAGCAGCTTACTCACTTACAAGTAACTCCAACTCCACAGCCTCAGTTTCCTCATCTGTAAAATGAGACGGTTGGAATTAGTAGCCTGTAAAGATCCTTTCTAGCTCTAAATATGTAATCCCGGGTGGGGATGATGATGATGATGATGGTGGTGATGGTGATGATGGTGATAGTGGTGGTGATGGTGATGACAGTGATGACGATGACAACCACTAACATTTATAGGGAGCTTTGAGGTTTGTGAAACATTTTATAAATGTAATTTCATTTAATTCTCACAACAACCCAGGGAGGTAGGTGCTATCATAATCTCTATTTTACATTTGAGGAAACAGGCAAACAGAGATGAAGTGACATTCCCAGGGTCACACAGCTTGTGTCTAAGATTTGAACTCAGGTGTTTCTGACTGCAGGCCCAGGGCTCTATCCATTGCACCACCTAACTGCTTATATAAGCCTCAGTAGTCATTAAGGTCAGGTGGAGAATAAAACTATTTTCTTTTTTTTTATAAAAGGAGTTGGAAAGGGAAGTCCCAGAAACTGAAATGTGGAATTTACTTGGGAAAAAAAAAAAAGAAAACCCAGTAAGTGTTCCTTTGTCTTGGGCAAAAAGACTCCTTGGGGCAGGGGAACATTATTTGTGACTTCTTCCTCAGCATCTGATAATATCTTCTGGAAAAAAAATCACCAATATATGAAACTTTTAGAATACTTCATGAAATATGGTTTTGAAGGTGCAGAAGAAACTTTCATATAATTATAAGATTAAGTATCAAGGTACTTTAATGAGAGAGCACATAGATAGAGTGTAGGGACTATAGTCAAGAAGACCAAGGGGTGGGCTGGTAAATGTTTTAACAACCAGCTTTCTGAAGAGGGAAATGTGCCTGTGACTCACTTTTAAGTTTCATTTACTTGATGAACATTTTATCCATCACTTTCTTAAGCCTAACAGTCAACAAAATGGTAAATTAAGTCGTCTTGATTTGTAGCATTTGCATTTCTGAGGTTTAAATTCTCACACTGAAAATTTAACGATCAGCTCACCTAGTATGAGCTGGCTCCAGCCCACTGCTGGGAAGACCTCAGTTCAAATCCTGCTCCTGTGATCCTGGCAAGTCACATGGTCTTTCTGTGCCTCAGTTTCTTCTTCTATAAAATGAGGTAGTGGACCTTCCTGGCTTCTAAGGCCCCTCAAAGCTCTAAATCTCTGCTCTTGTTTCCATTTTCTCAGATTCAGCTCTCCATTAGAATAAATTGGACTGTTCTGTGAATGCCCACACCATGCCCTTTCTCCCCTTATTGGGATAATTCAACTTAACAAACCTTTATTAAACACCTGTAGTGCCTACAGTAGTAGTACTGTGCTACAGATGTAAAAAATTTTTTAAAAGCCTGCCCTCAAAGACCTTACATTCTACTTGGGTGGGGTGGATACAACAGGAGCACAAGTAGGTAAATATAAAATAATTGCAGGTAGGAGAGAGTCTAATAACAGGGGTGGGGGGAAAGAGGGAGGAAGCTCAGGAAAGGACTAGATAAAAACAATTTTTTTCATCCTGATTCCAAGTTAGCTTTAGTGTCTTATTGTTTTCTTTCTCATAGAATCTTTTTTTTTTTTTTTTACTTTTTGGAGGGGGGAAGGCAGAGCAATTGGGGTTAAGTGACTTGCCCAAGGTCACACAGCTAGTAAGTGTTAAGTGTCTGAGGCCAGATTTGAACTCAGGTCCTCCTGACTCCAGGGCCAGTGCTCTATTCACTGTGCCACCTAGCCACCCCCTCACAGAAACTTTTTGAGAATGGCTTAGTCATATACTGAGGATGTCCTGGCACAATGTTAGGCACAGGAACACATAGAAGTGTTTAATAAATGCTTGTTTCCTTGCTAGGGGTAAGCTAGAGATTGGCAGGGAGGTATCATAGTAGATAGTCTGCTAACTTCAGAGTCAAAAGAGATATGGCTTTAAATGTTGCCTCAGGCACTTATTGCTATATGACCCTAAACTCTCTCAGACTTGGTTTCCTTATCTGTAAAAAGGGAACCACAGTGGCACCTACCTCACAGGGTTATTGTGGACAAATGAGGTAATACTTGTAGGGCACTGTGCAAAATCGAGAGTACTGTGTCAGTGATAGCTATTAGGAGTTATGATATCCCGTGAGAGGAGAGCAGACCAGCTTCTGCCACAATGTTCTGGTATTTTCTTAACCATTGAGCCAGTGAGAGAATATGATGTAGATACTCATTAAGCCTTGATTTGGGTTTTTTGTTTGTTTGTTTGTTTTTTTGTGGCTGTAGCTGAATCTCCAATTCCTAAGTTCCAAAAAGTGCAAAGTAAATGTTGTGGTGGAACTGAATTAGAAATTCTTTTTAGACTGCTGGGTGAGTTCTACAGTACCTTTGTGATGTGGGCATCCTCAGCATTGGAGCTATCAACTGAGAAACATTTATTAGTCACTTACCATGTGGGGGCACTGCGTTAAAAGCTGGGAGAGCTGACATTGGTGACCAACCTGGAAAAGACTGTATCCTAAGAACGGGGGTGAGGGTGGTACTTCTCCTCCCAGACTGTTTAAGAAATTGATTCGTCATGGTAATCTTCTGTTGTGGTGGGTACAGCTGTCAACTGGTTATTCCATACTCTTTCCTGAAATGCATTTGGAGGTGCTTCATAGAATCAGGACTTTGAGCTAGAAGGGACCCTACCACATGAACATACTAGCTGCGTGAACATGGGCGAGTAACCAAACCTGCCTGAGCCTCAGTCTTCTTATCTGTAAAATGGACATCATAAGACTTGTAGACACTTAGCTTTGTGACCCTAGATGAGTCACTTTATTCTCAGCCTCATTTTACTAATCTATAAAATGGGGTTAATAACAGCACCTACTTTATCTCATAGTTGGTGGTGAGACTCAAGAGAGATAAGGTCTTTGAAAACTTTAAAGTACTATAAAATGATAACTAGGACTATTGAGATCTTGTGGTTATAGACTTAGGACTGGAAGGGAGCTCAGAGACACTCTAGTCCCCTCATTTTACAGGGAGGAACAGGCTCAGAGGAGGAAGAGGAAGGAAGGAAGGGGACTTGTCCATTGTCAGCTCGGTAACTGAGCTAAGATTTGAACCCCATCTTCTGACCCCTGATCATCTTCTGCCTTCCTGTTGTTGTTGTTGTCACTGTTGTTAACATACAGATGGACCCAAGGTCTAAAAAAGGCCAAGCAGGGGCATCTTAGGGATATGACCCAGTACAAGAGCAGCTTGAAGCCTGTGCTGCCCCAGGCCAGTCTCCCTTGTCTGTTAGTGGCTGCTGGGGGCACCATAGTGCAAAGGGTGGTGGGCTTGGAGCCAGAAAGACCTGAGTTCAAATTCTGCCTCAGACATTTACTAGCTGTGTGACCCTGAGCAAATCACCTAACCTCTATCTGCCTGAATTTCCCCAACTCTAAGAGAGGGATAATAATAGCACCAACCTCCCAGGATTGTGGTATCAAATGAGAAAACATTCCTAAAGGCGGTAAGCTTCTGAGGGAGACTTTGCAGCCAGGCCTTTGGGCCCCTCTAGTCTGGCACTCCATCCACTCTGCCGCACTGCTTATCAACTAATTATTCACCTCTATTTAATGCAACAAGCCTTTAACAACTCCTACTCTGTGCAGGGGACTGGGCTAGGACTGTGAACACAAAGATAGGCAAGCATACATTCTCCGGGGAATGTCTTCTGTAAGTGGGAACCTGATTTTCTCAAGTGAAATAAAAAAACAAACACTTTTGTCTTGCATATGGTAGCTTGGAAAAATCCTCCGAAGCCCATTCATGAAATTTGTGGCCCATGCTGCTTCCTTCATCATTTTCCTGTGCCTGCTGGTATTTAACGCTTCAGACAGGTTTGAGGGCATTACAACGCTGCCAAACATCACGGTCATCGACTACCCAAAGCAAATCTTCAGGGTGAAGACAACCCAGTTCACCTGGACTGAGATGTTAATCATGGTCTGGGTTCTCGGTAAGTGTGTGATTCTCCATTCATTCAGGTTTCTCTGCTTTAGGAAGATATGAGGGGAGGCCAGAGTATCTACTTCATTTGTTACTGAAAATAATTGTCTCCAGCTTTAGAAACTGGGTCAGACTACATAAGAGTGATGATGCCACTGATTCATAGAGAGGGGCAAAGATCATTGGATCATATATTTAGAGGCTATGGAGGTTGATCTTCTTATTTTGCAGATAGGGAAATCAAGGCACCAAGAGGTTAAAATTCACACAGCTAACAAGCATCTGTGGTGGAACCAATCCATTTTCCCCTCAGCTGTCAGGGTGATTTTACTAATGTCTAACCATATTACCCCTGCGCCAGTGAACATCAGTGACTCCTAGGATTGAATATAAAATTCTTTGCTTAGCCTATAATGCCCTTCATAACCTGACTCCTTCCTACTTTTCCAGCCTTCTTATACCTTATCTCCTTCCATACATGCCAAGTTATAGCTACAGTGGCATACTTGCAAACACCCCACTTCTACCACTATACCACACTGCCTACTACTTATTCACCTCTATTCTTTGTGACAAGCCTTTCAAAACTCCTGCTACGTGCAGAGGACTGAGCTAGGACTATAAATGCAGAGATAAGCAAGTAAACATTCTCCATTCCCTGCCTTTGCATGGGCTGTGCCCTCTGCCTGGAATGCTCTTCCTCTTCACCTCCATCTCTTAGTTACCTTGGCTCCCTTCATGACTTAGCTCAGAGCCCCCTTCTGCACAAAACTATTCTTGTTCTCTGCAGTTTCATGTAGCCTGCATGCAGTTTCTTTGTGTCTAGTGCAGGGGTGGGGAACCTGCAGCCTCAAGGCTACATGCAGCCCTCTAGGTCCTCAAGGTAAACATTTAGCAGTATTCCACAGAGTGTAGACACACGCTTGTTGATGGATTGATTGACTAGAGATAGAAACATAGCATTCAGTGTCTTCATGGAGCTTTCTCTCTTGGGTGGTTGATTAGGTGAATAAGACACATACTCAAGCAGGTACACATGAGATAATACAAAGAAGGAAACCATATTAACAAAAAAAACCCTAGCAAAATAGCACATGAGCTGAGCCTTGAAAAAGACAAGGAGGAGAGAGAGAGACAGAGAGAAAGAGAGAGACAGAGAAAGACAGGGAGAAGGGGGAGAGAAAGAAGAGAGAGACAGAGAGAAAGAAAGAGAGAGAGAGAGAGAGAGAGAAAAGGAGAGGGAGAGAGAGGGAAAGAGAGGGAGAGAGAGAGAGAAAGAGAGAGAGAGAGGGAGAGAGAGAGAGAGAGAATGTTGATATCCGAAAGTTAAAGATGTCATACTGCCTTTGAAGGCTGTGGGGAGACTAAGTTTAATTTTTGTTGTGGAGAGTTACCTATGACCCTCTCCGAGGTACAGAGAGAAAAGACTACTAAGAGAACTTTCCTGAGAGACTAAGCTTGACTCTTTTGGGGAGGAATTTGTGTTCCTGAGGCTGCTATGGAGCTCTTGTGGGGCTGTTCTCTAGAATGAAGACATGGGCAGTAGCAGAGATAGTTAGAAGTGACTTTGGCTGATACATGGTAAACAATTATTTATGTCTTTGTTTCATTGTCTGTTACATTGTTATGAAATTCTACAGCCAGTAACTCCATCACTTATTTAAGCCTAAAAGATTAGGGGAGTGTATACTTACAGGGTGGCCCAAAAGTCTTGGTACGGTTTTAAGCTACTAAGTTTATGGAAAAAGAGATTTTTCCAGTTTATTTAAGGTGATATTTTTAAGCTAGAGGCAAGGGAGGGAGCTCAGAGCTAAGTGATTAATTAGTTAGAGAAATGAAATAAGGTAGAGTCAAGTAGAAAGGGATGAGATGGGGTGTGGTTTGGCGTGATTGTGGGTGCAGTTGACACCCATGCAGGCTGAAGCATTAGGATCATTCCTACACCTTCTACACCATCCTTTATCAGCTTGGCCATTTACGAGGTGTGGAATGAAACCCCGGTGGGGTTTTAATTCAAATTCTTCTGACTGTTAGTGATTTGGAACATGTTTTCACATGGTTGTTGATCACGTGAGTTTCTTCAAAGACTTAGGTTCTTAGACCCGAGTGAAGTGTGGGTTTATTGGGTTTCTTTTTTGCTTGTTTGTTTGTAGGTTGAGAGAAAGCCAAGGATGAGTTTAGTCAGCAGGGAAGGGGCTTGTAGGTACAGACTGAAGATGAGAAAGGCAGAAAATTATCAAAAAAGGACCAGCTCCTGGAGGAAACAGGATGGGCTGGCCTTGGCAAGGAGAAAAGCCACCCGACCTTGGAGAGTGGAACAAATGAGGAATGGATTATTGTAAACTTCCAGACAGTCCTGCATAGCTTCTAATCGTGAGAAATGAGGTGGCTCTATTAGGTCAAGCCATAGACCTGAAAATAGCAACCAGCACCCGAAGCTGCAAGCTGGAGTGGCCCATGCCCATGCCTATTGTGACTCATTGGTCTGCTCAACTATGCTGCAGGGATCATGAGTGCCATTACATGTCATTTGCAGAAATCGAGGACTTTATAGGGAAGCAATGTGGAAACAGGTCTGGTCTTTGAATCAGGAGACTCATGTGTGAGCTCTGATAGTGATGAGCTTTGTGATCACAGGAACTATGTGGCATCTTTCTGAGCCTCAGTCAATCTTCTATAAAGTAGGAGTGATGCACTAATTTTGTCACAGGGTTGTGGGGAAGTGCTTTGTTAAGTCTTAACACTCTAAGAAAATGTCTGTGGCATTTAAAAAGTTTGAGAGACATCGTTTCTGTGTAATTTAATAATTTCATTAATAAGGCTAGCGTGTTTGTTAATAACAAGAAGTCAGTGGCACTCTCAAATGCCAAAGACCCTCATGGCAGTAGGCTCACAATTTCTATGCCTTTCGGAAGAGCAGGTGTACCTGAAGGTAGCAGTCAATTCTGATTGGTTAACAATTAATGAGAGAATGAATGTTGTAATGAGAGGTGGGCTCTGTTACTTTGAAGGTCTTGCTTATGTAGTTTGAGAGGTTCAGGGACCCCCCAAAGACTGGAGTACTGGATGGGGCTGTCTGGAATGAATCCATGGACTCAGACATTCTTTCAAGTCAAGTTGGCAAAAGTTTATTGTAACACCAATATGGTGGGCAGAGCTCCTTAAGGAACTTGCAACTTAACAGGAATGATGCTAAGGCTTATATAGGAAAAGTGGTGGATTATTTGACAGATATGCTATCAAATTACAACCTTGGTCACAGGCCTCATTCACTATTGGAAACCACGGGAAGGGCTTTCTTGGGGCTGTATTTTGGGTCTGTTACATCTGTAGCATGACAGCTTTGAGAGTTAATGTTTATAACTTGACTTCTGCATTGAGTATGATCATTTTGGGAATCAATATATGATAATTCTGTGGTTACAAGCTAGTCCTGTTTTTACAAGAGAATTTCTTCAGAGGTCAGAGAAAGGCAGGGAAAGAGAGCTTGTTTTACTGGTGCCCACTCATAAGTAATTGTTAGGCATAGTGTCCTTGGGCTGGGGAGAAAACTGTCAGGATAGTGTTTTGAATCTAGGGAAAAATGTGATCTTGCAACTGGGGTCCAAGCACAAGCTCCCAAGCCCACTATCATTGCTGGTATATGGCTTGGATCACCCGAGTCTTGGTCAAAGAGATTGGTCAATTTCCATTATCACCTGTCTGACAAAAGGGAGAATCCATATTTTTCAAGACCTGTCCAAGTAAATACAATGAGCGGGAATCTTCCCATTAGCTTAAATTTAGAATTTCTTTTGCTGTCTGATTAGTTCTTAGCCTGGGTAAGTCTTTGCCCAAGATTTCTCACGCTGATTGATTTCTAGACAATGAATTAGAACAGGGGAAAATGTTGGTCCTGGTTCAATAACTAGTTATTAATACAAGAGAGGAATAATCATTTCTCTCATGTGAGTTATCAATATATATAGGTGAGGCCACCTGGCTACTAAAGCTGAAGTTAGGGGAGTAAGACTTGGGGGTCAAGCATTTTTAAGAGTAAGAATGTTTGCCATCCTTAGTTGTCAGTCAACAAACATTATTCAGCCTTACTATGTACTAGACTCTGAGGATACAAAAAAAAAGCAAAAAGCAATCCCTGCCCTCAAGGATCTTACAGTCTTAATGGGGAAGACAACAAGGAAATACCTGTATACAAAGAAGCTATATACAAGGTAAATAGGAAATAAGTAACAAAAGGAAGGCACTAGAATTGAGAGGTTCCTATAGATGACAGGATTTCAGTTGGAACATCAAGGAAGCCAAAGAAACCAGCAAGCAGAGATGAGAAAGGAGAGCATCTCAGGAATGGGGGACAGCCAGACAAAATGCCCAGAGGTGAGAGATGGAATGTCTTATGTGGGGAAGAGCCCACGTAAGGAGGAAGGCAGTGTCACTATATCAAAGTGTACATGTTGGGGAGTAAGGTATAGGAAGGCTAGAAAGGTAGGAGGGGGCTGGGTTATGAAGGGCTTTGAGTGCCAAGCAGAGGATTCTGTATTTGATCCAGGAGGCAATAGAGAGCTAAGGTGGGGGTGGGAGTGACACGATCAGACCTGCACTTTTAGGAAAATCACTTTGGTGGTAGAATGAAGAATGGAGTGTAGTGGAGAGAGACTTGGGGTAGGCAGACCTACCATAGTATATTGCAGTAGTCAAGGCACAAGGTGGGGAGGGGGGGGGGGGGCTTGCACCACAGGGGTAGCAGGGTCAGAAAAGAGAATGGGACATATTTGACAGATGTTTCAAAGGTAAAATTGACAGGCCTTGGAAACAGTTTGGATATGGGGGTAAGGAGTCAGGGATGGCACCTAGGTTGTGAGCCAGAGGGATTGAGAGGATGGTATTTCCTTCAACAATAATTAGGAAGCAGGGGGAGCAGCTGGGTGGTACAATGGATAGAGCACCAGTCAAGAAGACTCATCTTTCTGAGTTCAAATCCGGCCTCAGACTCCTAATCGCTGTGTGTGACCCTGGCCAAGGCGCTTAACCTTGTCTGCCTCAGTTTCCTCATCTGTAAAATGACCTGAAAACGATTCCAATATCTTTGCCAAGAAGTCCCTAAATGGGGTCACAAAGAGTTGGATATAACTGGATGTGATTAAGAATGACTGAATTAATTCATTGGTCCTCTATTCTTAAACATTTTTTGAGGTAGTATTGCATAGTGAGTAGAACAATAGAGAGGACCTGCCAAAGAAGTGAGGAAAAAGTTCAAATGGTGCCTCTAAGAGGAAGTCAGGTGGGTGGAATTAGATTCAGATGCTGCCTGCCACACCTGACAGCTCTAAATTCAATGCAGGCTCATTAGCCTCAAGTCTCTGAGTCCCACAATTCTCTCACCTGTAAAATGGGGATGATAATATTTCAGGTTTGGGTGGGGTCTGGATCTGGGATTTCAGGGGCATTGGAGATTCCATGTGTGGAAATTCCTTCCTTCCATAAATGAAGATTGGCAACTTACAGTCTTAGAAAGTTGCCTGGGGACACTGAGGGGTTAAGTGACTTGCCTAAGGTCTCACAGTTAATATGGCAGGACTTGAACCCATTCCTTCCTGTGTCTAATGCCTGCCCTATGCCAAACTGTCTCTGAATATCTGGATTGTTATGGCATCACTGTTTCTAGGGCCTCCTTGAGTAGCTAGTGTTCGGATATTACCAATCCTACCTTTTGGGGGATGGATAACTTTCTTTTTTCTTTCCTTCTCCTTCTCCTCCTCCTTCTTCTCCTCTTCCTCTTCCTCTTTTTCCTCCTCCTCTTCCTCCTCCTCCTCCTCCTTCATCTTGGTTAAGTGACCTGCCCAGGATCACACAGCTAGTAAGTGTCTGAGGCCACATTTGAAAGTAGGTCCTCCTGACTCCAGGACAGTACTCTGTCCATTGAAGCCATCAAGCTGCCCCTGGGGTGGATTACTTTCAGTCAGTTTCCACTTCTCCCATTTATCTTTCCCTGGTGTTTCCACATGACTAGCTATTTGAATATCAATTCTTTGAAGATAAAGACTTGGTTTCTTGGGCCTGAGCTGGGAGCTGAACCAGATGCCTTTTCAAGGTGAGCTTCCCGTCCCTAGGAATGGCTGCCAGCAATGGGGCCTGAGCTGTCTTGGTGGGGTCTTGACGGTGTCTCTTCCCTGGTCGATCCGACAGGGATGATGTGGTCGGAGTGTAAGGAGCTCTGGCTGGAAGGGCCGAGGGAGTACATTTTACAGCTGTGGAACGTGCTCGACTTCGGGATGCTTTCCATCTTCATCGCAGCCTTCACAGCCCGCTTTTTAGCCTTTCTCCAGGCCACCAAAGCCCAGCAGTACGTGGACAGTTATATTGAAGAAAGCGACCTCAGTGAAGTCACGCTGCCTCCCGAGATACAGTACTTCACTTATGGTGAGTTACCTGTTGAAAAGAACCTTTAGAAGTTTTCTAATAAGGGAGAATGCAAGGAAGCGCAGTCCCTGCAAGTCAGGAAGATCTGGGCATGACTGGGCCACATCCTGGCAGATCCCTTAAGCTTTCAGTGCCCCCGGGGAACTTGAAGACTGTCAGTTACAAAGGAGCTGGAGATCAGAATCAGCGAAGGACTGTTCCATAAGGAGAGTTCTCTAGAGCAGCAGTTCTCAACCTGTGGGTTATTTTCAATTTGTAACAATGAAAATACATCCTGCATATCAGATATTTACATTACGATTCATAACAGTAGCAAAATTACAGTTATGAAGTAGCAACGAAAATAATTTTATGGTTGGGGGTCACCACAACATGAGGAACTGTATTAAAGGGTCGCGGCATTAGGAAGGTTGAGAACCAATGCTCTAGAGTAACAAAATCACCCATCCAGACCATCTGCCACAAACAAACCAAAAATAAAGAAAGCAATGAGAAAACGCATAGGATCATAGCTCGAGAGCTGGAGGCGACCCTTTCTGCCTCACCTCTAGGGGCGTGTCATTCCACCTTCCTCATTTATCAGTGGAGAAACTGAGGCCAATGAAAATTATACATACACACACACATATCGCATGCATGTTATCTTATTTGGTCATCACAACAACCCTGGGATAAAGGTGTTACTAGTTTCTCCATTTTACAGATGAAGGAAAAGGCAAACAGTAGTTAAGTGACTTGCCTAGGTTCATACAGCTAGTAAGTGTCTGAGGCAGGATTTGAACTCAGGTCTTCCTAATCATGCTTTATCCATCCCTCCACCTCGCCGCCCCCCTTGGCCAGTGTTCTGCCCCGCTATCACACTGTCTCACATCTCATTTAGGAATGAGGCTGGAAGGTCTGCCTCATTTACAGAAAAGAGGAGGAAGCTTGGAGAGCAGAAGCAATTGGAAATCAAGTTTCCTCGGTCCCGCTCCCTGGCCCTTTCCACATATCACACAGCTTCATGGTCTGTTCTGAGATGCTGCTCCTCCCATCCCCAGGTCATCACCTCATGGGCAGTCTGCTAGGGAGGATAAGGGGTGTGTGCGTGTGTGTGTGCGCGTATGTGTGAGTGTGTGTGTGTGTGTGTGTACGTGCATGTGTGCACGTGTGTGTGCATGTGTGTGTGTTTGTATGTGGGGGGCATGAGGTAGCGTGGTGCATGGAGCTAGATGGTAGTGCACATAACCACCGTCTTTGACCATCTGAAGGACTTTAATACGGAAGAGGGATAAGATTTATCCTTAATAGGTCTCTGAAGGGCACAGTGACATGAACTCTGGAGCCTGAGTCAGGAAGGTTTGAGTTCAGCCTCAGACATTTAGCTGACTTGTCATTCTCTTATGCCCCCCCCAGATGTGGGACACACCCCCTGACAGTCACACCCAGGTCCATGTGAAGAGAAGATTTAAATTTGGGACGCACATTTGAATGCCTGTGTGGCAAAAGGGTATCTCATAAGGGGCAACTTAAACCTCTTTCTGATTCAGTTTTCTCATCTGTAAAATGGGGATAATGGGCAGCTAGGTGGCACCATAGTGCACAGAGCCCTGGGCCTGGAGTCAAGAAGACTCATCTTCCTGAGTTCAAATACAATCTCAGACACTTACTAGCTGTGTGACCCTGAGTAAGTCACTTAATACTATTTGCCTCAGTTTCCTCATCTGTAAAATGAGCCTCTTTAAGAAGTGAAGCTAGGGACGGCCCCTTTAATTTTTTTTACTTCTCAAGGAAGGGGAGGGAAGAAGGGAGGGAGAGAATTTGAATCTCAAATTTTTAAAAAGAATTGTTAAAAGTTGTTTTACATGTAATTGATATAAATTCAAAATTAAAAAAAAAAAGAGCATATGTGGAAAAGCCAAATCAAAGCCTCGTTCCCTTTTGGTTGTAGAGCCATGAGGGGCAGTGCAGTGCTAGCAAAGGCGAGGTGACTGAGGTCCAGCTATTTCCTTTGTGATCATAGGCAAGTCACTGAACCTTGAGCAGCTACATGAGAGTATGAATTAAATAAATAAAACTTCCTGTCTCCCTCCTGAAAGGTGATAATCATCATGCTGACTAGTTAAAGAGGCCACTCTCTGCCTCAGTCCTAATTAAGTCTCAGTCACTGAACGGGCTTTGCCTCAGTCACACTAGCACCTGTTAAAGACCTTAGCTTGGAAAGACCTGGCTCCCCCAGTGCATCCTGGGCCATCTCCAGTCATCCTGACCTGTATCTGGCCACTGGCCCCAGATGGCTGTGGAGGAGAAAGTGAGGCTGGTGACTTTGGGCAGCCCTGCCTCACTTAAATCCAGTTCACTTTCTTATAGTGGCATCACCTTTATGAGTAGCAGTATTTTGGACAAGCAACAGCAGCAAGAGTGTAAGTTACAGATAAGTTGCTTCCAGGCAGTATAGTGGACAGAAGACTGAACTTAGGAGTCAGGAAGACCTGAGTTCAAATCCTGCCTCAGACACATACCAGCTGTGTAAGTGTGGGCAAGTCACTTAACCAATGCCTGCCTCAGTGTCCTCATCTGTAGAATACAGATGATAATAACCTGTCTCTCAGGGTTGTTGCAAGAATAGAATGAGATAATATTGAAAAGGGCTTTGCAAACCTTCGAGCAATATATAAATGCTATTTATCATCACTGTTATCAGTTTCTGCAGTTACCCACAGGTCTTAAGCAATCCGCTACCCAGAATTAGAATGAACCACGATATTCCCCTACACAGAAGGAGATTCCCCCAGCAAAGTCTGGGTAAGCACACGTTGCGTGCATTGTAGTAGAAATTCTTGGTCTGTTATGTGTTGGACTGGCTAACTTCTAAGTCCCTGCTAGCTCTGAGATTTTGTGATTCTGTGAGTCGAGCATTTATGAATTCAGCTAAGCCAGCCCTTGAGTACAGACCATTTATCACCTGCCCACACTCTGCCACAGTGTCAGAAAAATATGAATAAGCTAAGTCACTTTTGAAACCATATATGTTTATCAACTAATTCAACTTGCATTCCACGGAGCTCTCCTCCACTGCTTACTCAAGTGCTCTATGATTCCTCCTAATATAGCCATGAGAATTATGTAGCTTTGTCAAAACAGCCTCTTGCTACAGTTGTTTGGTTGGTAAATTTTTAAAAATTTAGACCTTATTTTTTATATGGTATCCTTCCTCCCTTCTCCTCTGATTCCTTATTTTTTGAGGGGGTTCTTTATGAGATTTTTGGAATATTACCCTTTTTTGGATCCAGATGTCCAGATTGGTTAGACCAATTCAGAGTTTCACCAACATGGCATTGGTGTGCCTGTCTCTCCAAAGCTCCTGCAACAGCAGCTCTTGTCTTTTGTCATCTTTGCCAGTTTGTTGGGTGTAAGATGAAACCTTAGAATTGTTTTCACTTACATTTCTCTTAGTTTACAGTCCTTTCACTACTGCTCAGGTTTCTAAGATAAGGGTTTCTAGTACTGTTGTTCACAAGCCCCCACTGGTGTGCTCCACGTTAATAATCAGCCAATAGATTAAATGTGATTTTAGCAAAAGTATCCACTGAAGTGGTATAGTGAGAACAGTGATACAAAATATTCCCTTATACCTCCCCAACCATGGGGTATACTCCCTAACAGATATGCCAAGGTCCATGGGAAGAGCAGACTTTAACTTGGGAGTACAATGATGTTGAGGTACACATTTAGATATCTATGTGGCAAAAGGATAACTCACAATTCCTTGTTTTTATGGCCTGGAAGTCCGTTCTTGAGTCCAGAATTGACATTCTTCTCTGGTACCAGGGGTCTTGTTCCTTGATATAGTGACTGAATTTCTATATCAGTTTGTCCTTAGTGTCCGTTCTGCTCCTGGCCGGACGTGGTACTTCCTTTGGGTCTGCTTTCTCTGATCTTGGCTGGTTATTTTCTTTGTTATTGGTCAGGGTTCTGTGATGACATGTTCAAAGGTGAGGGTTGGCTAGAAAAGTAAGAGGGAAATTCCTTCCTCCTTCCAATAGCAGTTCCTTCTCAGGGGTTTGGCTCTAACTCTGGAACTAGAATCCTCAGATCCTGAAATTAAAGTCCTTCCCCATTGCCCACTGGACTGATTCACTACTTGACTGGTAGATTTGGGATTTAGAGTGTGTGTGTGTGTGTGTGTGTGTGTGTGTGTGTGTGTGTGTGTCCCAAGGGGATCTTCTCAGTCCATCATAAGATTTTTTCTTTGTGGCTAATCTACCTTCATCCAGAGACTAAAACTCTATAAGTCTTTCAGATTGGTCAAAGACTTGTTTTCAACCTATGACAGGGTTTTAGGAATGTTATTTAATATTGAGTTTCAACTATTGATTGATTGGGATTTCTGTGATTATGTTGAGATGGGGTTCCAGCTGCCATCCCCTCAAAGAAACATAAACAGAAAGATACAAAGGAAGGAAAACAGGTGTTTCAAGGTGTGGAGGCAGAGAGTTGAGGTATATGCGTGTTAGACTAGTCATTTTGTCCTTAGAGGCAGCATGGTGCAGCCTGGTGGCTAGTGCATTAGACTTGGAATCAAGAAGACGGGTTCAAATCCTGTCTCAGATACCACAAATGATCAAGTCACCAAATATATCTGAGCCTCAGTTTCCAATCTGTAAGATGAAGATAATGGTCATACCTCCCTCAGAGTGATTTTGAAGATCAAATGAGATCATGGATAAAAAGGGCTTTGTGAAACTTAGCTACATCAGTGCCAGCCATTATTATCCTACAGAATTAGATACTGCTTACATTTGACTTTAAGGCAGCAGCTTTAGGAAAAGAACCTGGGATTTTCTCTCATGGGGAATGTGCAGATGCATAGGCTATAACTGAAAAGCACTGAGGCTCAGTATATGTGCCACACATAAAACCTGTGCCCTTCATTGCACTTGCTAGCCAGTGACCCTGTGCAGTCTTGGGGATCTGGGTAGAGTCTCCACTCCCTCTTGGGTAGAGAGGGGCATTTTCTTCTAATAGAGATGATTATGCTCAGAGAACTTGGTTCCCTGAACACTGTTAGACAGAAGTTTCCTAACAACTCTGGCCCTATGATGTATAATAGAATAAAGAAGTTCTGGGTTAGAATCCCACCATTTCCATTTCTTTGACGGTACACTGGGGAGAATGATGGTGATGAGGTCACTGGGACTGTTGTGAGACAAATCAGCAAGCATTTAGTACAGTGCTCAGTACACAAAGACAAAAGCATTGGTGCCTGCCTTCAGGGAGCTTACCTCCCAAAAGGAGAGACCACACATCCATAAACCAGTACAACCTAAGTGTGTAAAAAAACGCAAACCCTTGCAAACCTCCAGTTGATACAGAGATGTCAGCCAGTCTTCTTTACCCAATGGCATGGGGAAAATGAGTCCATTTCAGTCGTTTTGACATGATGTTCTCCCAGCCTATATCAGAGGGATTTTCCCCCTTTCTCTTCCCCTTCTGTATTTTATTTTGTCTTCTCCCAGTTGGAAAAGACAACACATGCTTTTATGACTGTTCCACCCCTATTGAAAAAAGCATTTAATTGAAATCTGAGTGAAAAAGAAGGGTGGAAAGAGGGGAACGATTGTTCCAACAACAGCCACAGGATAAATACTGCCTGCCACAGTGGATGCTGCTGGCGAGCATACTCTGTGATCAATGGAAACCTCTCTTTTAAACCTCTTTTTCCCCTCTCCAGCTAGAGATAAATGGCTCCCCTCTGATCCTCAGATCATATCTGAAGGCCTCTACGCAATAGCCGTTGTGCTCAGCTTCTCTCGAATCGCCTACATCCTGCCGGCCAATGAAAGCTTCGGGCCCCTGCAGATTTCTCTGGGCAGGACTGTGAAGGACATCTTCAAGTTCATGGTCCTCTTCATTATGGTGTTCCTGGCATTTATGATTGGGATGTTCATACTGTATTCCTACTACCTGGGCGCCAAAGTCAACCCTGCTTTTACCACGTAAGTAAGACTTCATTTTTATTTCATTTCAGTTTTAATTTATGGAATAAAACAAACATTTCCATAACACAGTATAGTTTTTTTTAAAGAGGTGAATGCACATAAAACTGCAAATCTATTGTATAAATACTTCATTAAAAAAAAAAAATCAAATGAAGAACAATCCTGACGGCTACCGATAGAAGCAAAGGAGAAATCTGGCAAACATAACAGTGGTAATAACCGAACACAAACTCAGATAGAAGTGAATCTTCAAGGACAGCATATGGCCCTAGAAAACCAAAAATTCACATTATCTATGTGGCATGGTATTTTCATTTATTTTACTAAACATTTCTCAATTACATTTTAATCTGGTTCAGTACACTCAGTTTTGCACCTCTCTGCTAGGTCATTTCTGAACACGGGAGAGCACACAGGAACTATCACCCTCGAAAGGAACCTGAAATTACACTAGTTTTTTGTTTTTTGGCTGCCAGCCATATCATACTGTTGGTGTATCAAGCTTGCAGTTCACTAAAACTCTGACGTCTTTTTCAGACAAACTGCTCTGTAGTTATGACTCCCCCATCAAGTATTTATAAAATGATTTTTTAACTCAAATGTAGGACTTCACATTTATTATGATTAAATTCCACAAGTTCAGAATTTTTCCAAATGCAAAAGAAGTCTCAGGATTTCCCCACAAACACAAATAAAAATGAGAGATAAAGCTCATAAACTTCTCTCTAAAATAAATTTCTTCTCGTTGGACTTGACCCGCTGCTTTGAGCCTGTCCAAATCGTTATGGATCCAGCTTCATTTTCCAGATTCCTGAAACAGCAGAGAATCCAATGCTGCACCTCAGCCAGCAAAGCTCTGCTTTGAAGGACCAGTCTTCAGGACGGCATCAATCTTGTGATACACAACACTTTGTTGGAAGAGGATTCGGCTTAAGAACCTGCTGGCTTTTTGAAAAATAATTTCAAGCCATAAGTGGCATTGATTCTGCTCATTTTTCCCATTTCAGTTCAGTTGTTTTTTAGTCATGTCTGACTCTTCATGCCCCCATTTGGGTTTTTTTTTTTGGCAGAAATAATATTGGAGCAGTCTGTCATTTCCTTCTCCATCTCATTTTAAAGATAAGGGAACTGAGGCAAACAGGTTGAAGTGACTTGCCCAGGGTCACACAGCTAGTGTCTGAGGCAAAATTTGAACTCAGATCTTTCAGACTCCAGACTTGACACTCTAACCACTGAGCCACCTAGCTGCCCCTTTCCATACTGAACCACAAAAGCAATTGTCTGGACATTTATTGATCTAGACATTAAGAGGACAACTATGCTCTGCTCTGCAGCCTTGGGAACTGTGTGAAACATGGGTTCTGTCAGTGGTGCGTTCATTATATCATGGGATCATAAATTTTGGGCTAGAAATCATCTACTCCCACCTCTTACTTTACAGAGGAGGAAACTGAGGCCAGCAGAGGCGAGGAGATGAGGTCACCCAGGTAGTAGTGGCAGAGCCATGGGACCTATCTCCAAGATCAGGACTCTTTCCACTCTGCTGTGCCTCCTACTGTGTGACCTTGGACAGGTCATTTGATGTCTGTAGGTCCCAAGTTTTCTCACCTGTGAAACAAGGGGCTGTGCTGTCACATTGAAAGAGTCTCTAAGTCTCCACTTTTTATTATCCCACATGTCAATCAGCAGCATTTGTTAAGTGCCTACGTGTGCTCCCATCGTACTGGGACAAACAACACCAGCCCCTGCCCTCTGGGAGTTTACATTCCATGGAGGGAAACAACCACCACAACTTATTAATCTAGCATTTATATGATGATCTAATTTTTGCAAAGTGCTTAATATCTCATCTGATTCTCACCACAGCTCTGTCAGATAGGTGGTAACTGAGGCTGAGTGGGGAAGTGACCTGAGCTAGTGTTTGAGGCAGAATTCAGACTCCAAGGACAGCCCTCTGTCCACCGCCAGGGAGATGCTTCAAGTTCACACATAAGCACATACAAAACAAAGTGAATCTGGCGGGGGGTGGGGTTGTTTTTTCAGTTGAAGGAGGAAGACCTTGTGTAGGAGGAGGCATTTGAGCTGAGCTTTGACGGGGTCTGGGGATTTAAGAGGTAGAAGTGAGGAGGGAGGGCTTCCCAGACAGGGGTTAGACGGTCCTTTCAGGGGAAAGGAGATAGAAGGTCTTATGAGATAGGGGGATAGCAGGGCCCATTAGGAGTGTATGAAGGGGAGTCATGTGTAACAAGCCTGTAAAGGGAAGCTGGGACCATGTTCTAAAAGGCTAACAGAGAAGTTTGCCTTTGAGCCTAGAGGTAATAGGAAGCCAGAGTAGCATCTTGAGTTAGGGAGTAACATTGTCCTTCTCAGCTTTAAAAACATAATTTTGGAAATTATAGAAAGTGTGGATTAGAGGGAAGAAAATAAATGCAGAGATGTTAGTCAGGAGGCCATGATGATAGTTTAGGTAGGAGGGTGGTAGCTGTGTGAGTAGACAGAAGGAGATTGGTGTGGGTTATTTCAGAGGTAGAATCAACAAGACTTCACAACAAAGTGAATATGGGAGAGCAGAACTGGGAATATAGATCTGGGAGGCATCTGAATAGAGATGGTAATTGAACCCTTGGGAACTGGTAAGCTTACTTTTAAAGCAGAAAAGAAGAGGGCTCCGGACAGAGCTATGGGGAAAATTCATAGTTGTGGAATGAGACATGGATGATGTTCTAGAAATGAAGCTAGATATGGGGCGTGAAGGAGAGTAAATGAAGGCAGCACTAAGACTGGACAGGTCAAGGATGCTGGTGCCCTTGGCCAAATGAGTAATGAGTTCTTATTCGCATATGCTGAATTTGAGATGCTTCTCGAATGTGCAGCAGGCATTTGACAATGTTGGACAGGATCTCAGCAGAGAGCTATAGAACCAAACCACTTTGCCCAGAGCACTCTCCAGGGTGTCAGACAAATGGAAGCAGGAGCCACTAATCCATAAGTGAGGATCCCTATTGACTCCATGTTGATAGTTTTAAAGTATGATGTTATCTATGTTTTGTAGTATTTTAATTTATTTTGTTAAATACTTCCCAATTAACTTTTTCTTCTGGTTCTGGCCATATTTGGGGGTGTTGTAGGCCACATACAACCTTTGTGTCATGAATATGATACCTCTGAACTAGATACTCCTTCGAGCTCTAAATCTGTAATTTTAGACCAAAGTTGCAAGCCACCTTCCCAGCTTGCTTCCTCAGTTCTAGCCCCACAGGTCCAGGCTGGACCCACTTCCAGGACTTGGCCTTTCCCACCCCTCCACTTCTGCTCAGCCGTGTCATTTGTGTGAAACACCTTGCCTCTTCCTCTCTCCAGATTCAGATTCTCTCCACCCTTCAAGCATCAGCTCAGAACCCTCCTTTCTTCTTTGCTGGTCTTTATTGACCAGTCTCAATCTTGGGGAAATCTGGCTTCTCTGAATTCCTTTGTCTGTGCCTCTCAATCTCTATTGCCTGGCACCATCTCTGTTCTGGTTATCTTGCATTACCCAAAGAAAACTGGGTTGAGACTTTGTTGAAAAGTTATTGTTTCAACTGTGACTGTGGCTATAGACAGTTTTCCTTATGAAAAATAGTTATTTGTCATTCTGTTCCTGTCCACTCACAGGACTGTGTCTCAGAGCAACTAAATATTTGGAAATCCATTCTGTGATGGGAAAATGGAAAGCAATTTAATTCTCAGTTGAATTCAACAAACATTTGTTTAGCTTCAATCCTAGCGATACAGATGTGGCAAAGCTCCTTGTAACAGGGATTTCGCTAAATCACCTGTACAGTTTTGTGTGCAGATGTGAGATGTGGGGTGTGTGAGGGTGAGATCCTTCTCAGCTGCTCTGAGAGACAAATACACCAACCTACTCTCCATCCCCCTCCCTGCCCCAACGTGCCTCTTGGCTCATTTATGAGTCATTAATTCTCCTAATTAGGTGATCAATGGGTATGTCCCAATATTACCTCATAGTTTCTCTCAGAAACTGAGTAATTAATTAGCTCTAAGTTCCCACCACCATTTACGAAAACAAGAGAAATCTCTTTTCACATAAGCTTTTATCTCTGTTCTCAGTCTCAGGTCCATCTCCTGGGCTTAGACAAACATCAGGATTATTGGTGATAGTACTTAGTAATAGATGACATGTGTG
This sequence comes from Pseudochirops cupreus, assembly GCA_028627135.1. NCBI lineage: Eukaryota > Metazoa > Chordata > Mammalia > Diprotodontia > Pseudocheiridae > Pseudochirops > Pseudochirops cupreus. The sequence goes on from CM053583.1 coordinate 200,022,706, forward strand.
TATGTGTTTCAACAGTGAATGGGCAACGAGGGAAGATCACAAAGTCCACCTCTTATCACCGGCTACAGCCGCTCTGCTGACTCTTCCATAGACCCAAGAGCCACAGTCCAACCACAATGCCTTTTTATCTGGATGGCCATTAAAGTGTTTTTTTTTCAGGATGTCTTTTCCACAGGATAAATGTTAAACTCTGTTCTCTCAAAATATCTTTCCAGACTTTCTCAAAGATGGCAGTTAACTCTCACTGACTCTTTCTCTATGAAGTGAACTCTCAAAGCCAAGTCAACCAGCATTTATTAAGCCCTTACATGCCTTATGTGCCAGGCACAGTGCTAAACACTAGGAATACAGCTATAAGCAGAAGAAGAGACAACCTGTGCCCTCAAGGAGCTTACATTCTAGTGGGAGAAAGAAGCAGAAAAGTGGGGAAGGGGTAAAGGGGAAAGAGGGCTGAACTGGCTTAGGGGAGGTGGGAGGAGATGATGAAAAAAATGGATAGTCAGGAGTGCAACCTGGAGGATGATGACCTGGCACTGCTTGAGTGTCCTTCTGAAAATGGAGGTTTGGGGAGGAAGCTAACCAATCAAAGGAAGAGGCTGGAGAAGCAGAGGGTACTTCCAGTGTGAAAAGTCCAGGGGGAGTGTGATCTTCAGGGTGAAGAGGTTTCTGTGACTTACATAGTAGAGAAAGTCAGGAATCCAGCTTGGAGTGGAATGTGAGGGGACGAAGTGTGACATAATTAATCTAGAAATAGAAGAATTGGACTGTGAAGGGCTTTTATTTCTATTTAATGGATTTTATTTTCCCCTAATTATATGTAAAAATAATTTTCTAACATTTGATTTTTTAAATTCTCTTCCTCCTTCCCTTCCTTCCACCCTTTCTGAGATGGTAAACAATCATACATAGGTTATACATGTGCAAACATTTCCATATTATTCGTTCTGTGCAAGAAGAACTGAAGAAAATAAAAAGATCGAAAGAAAGTGGAAATTAGCCTGCTTCAGTCTGTGTTCAGACAATATCAGTTCTTTCTCTGGAGTGGATAGTCTGCTTCATCCTGAGTCCTTTGGGAGTGTCATGGATCGTTGTCTTGCTGAGAAGAGCTAAGTCTGTCATAGTTTATCATCACACAATGTTGCTGTTACTGTGTACGGTGTTCTGGTTCTGTTTGCTTCACTTTGCATCAGTCCATGTAAGTCTTTTCAGGTTTTTCTGAAATCATTGTGCTTGTCATTTCTTATAGCACAATAGTATTCCATCACAATCATATACCACAGTTTGTTGAGCCATTCCCCATTTGATGGGCATCCCTTTGAATGCTTATTCTTTGCTACCACAAAAAGAGCCACTATAAATAATTTTCTACATATAGGCCCTTTTCCTTTTTGTAAATCTCTTTGAGATACAGACCTGGTAGTGGTATTGCTGGATCAGAGGGTGTGCAGTTTTGTAGCCTATGCCTTTAGACATAGTTCCACATTGCTCTTCAGAACAGCTGGACCAGTTCACAACTCTCGGGTATTAGTGTCCCAGTTTTCTCACATCCCCTCCAGCATCCGGCATTTTCATTTTTTGTCATATTAGTCAATCTGATAGGTGTGAAGTGGTACCGCAGGGTTGTTTTAGTTTGCAGTTACCTAATCAATAGTGATTTAGAGCATTTTTTCCATACGGCTGTAGATAGCTTTGATTTCATCATCTGAAAGCTGCCTGTTCATATCCTTTGACCATTTATTTATCAGTTGGAGAATGACTTGTATTTTTATGCATTTGACTCACTTCTCTATATATTTGAGAAATGAGTCCTTTATCAGAGATACTTGGTAGAAAAGAATTTTCTGCAGTTTTCTATTTTCCTTTTAATTTTGGTTACATTGGTTTTGTTTGTGTAAAAACTTTTTAATTTTATAAAATCAAAATTATCTATTTTATATTTTGTAGTGCTCTCTATATTTTCTTTGGTCCAGATTCTTCCCTTATCCATAGATCTGCCAGATAAACTATTGTGGAGGGCTTTAAAAGCCAAACAGAGAAGTTTGTATTTTGTCCTGGGGGTAGTAAGGAGCCGCTGAAGTTTCTTGAGCAGGATAGTGCCCTGCTGGGAAGTACAGTCAGATCTGTACTTTAGGAATATCAGTTTCTTATTTTGTGGACTCTAGCTCTAAAGAAAACTCCTGCCCCCCCCTCCCATCTTTCTCTCTCTGCTTCACAATCTCTCTAAAGATGGCCATCACAATTCTCAAAATCTCACCAACTTGTTCCCTCATAATAATTTACTGTAATCTCTCACAGACTTTTTCTGTCATGACAGAGCATTCAGTCTCTCACAGACCCTCTCTGCAATGGCAGTTAAACTGTCAGCTCCCTAGATTCTCTTTCCTTTCTCTTAGAAATATAGTAACAACAACCAAAGCCTCTGTGAGAGAAGCTATTTTGAAGTAGGGTTACACAGGGATTTGAACAGTATGTATTGCCTTTACAGGGAGAGAGAGGAAATACAATGTAAACACAGATAAATTAATACAAGGTGAGGTGTGATGGAGGCAAAGCAGAGATCCAGGCAAAGTGATGAAGGGAATTCTGATAAGGAAGGGATCACTTGCAGCTGGAAGGGAAAGGGAGGCTTCATGGAGGGGGTGATATCTGAGCCCTAGCCAGGGAAGAAGACTGGATTTTGAAAATAAGAGATGAGGAGGGCAGGGCATTCCAGGTATGGAGAATGACATGGGCAAATGTCTAGAAGAGGGAGACGGCAGGTGGAGATTGGAGAACAGCCCCAGTAATGATAAAGGTGTGAATTCGCAAACAAATAAACCCCCACCACATCGAAAGATAAAGGAGTAGGCAAAGTATGTATGGGCTGGAATGTGTGATGACACTGCACATCTCACCCTGGTTCCCAGTCTTGGAAAGCAATTTCTTTCTTTTTTCTTCAACATGTTGTTTGTCCTTTATTTTATTTTATATTTTTATAAATAGATTAATTAATTTTTAGTTTTCAACATTGACTTTTATAAGATTTTGAGTTTTCAGATTTTTCTCCCCTTCCCTTTGCTTCCCCCTCCCCAAGATGGCATGCAATCTGATATAGTCTCTACGTATGCATTCATATTAAACATTTTCACATTAGTCACAGTGTAAAGAAGAATTCGAACTAATGGGTTGGAAAGCAATTTCTAAAAGGCTTTGTCTAGTCTGATATCATCATCACCAACAACTATAATAAAAATAACTAGCTTTGATATTGTGCTTTGGGCAGCTAGGTGGCATGGTGGTTAGAGCACTGGGCTTGGAGTAAAGAAGATTCATCTTCATGAATTCAAATCCAGCCTCATGGACATTAGCTGTGTGACCCTGGGCAGGTCAGTTGCCCATTTGCCTCAGTTTCCTCATCTGTAAAATGAGCTTGAGAAGGAAATGTTAAACTATTCCAGCATTATTGCCAAGAAAACCCCCAAAAGAGTCAGACGTGATTGAAACAACTGATCAGCAACATATTATGTTTTAAGGCTTTCAAAGTGCTTCTACAAATACTGGGTATCCCCAAAAATCTTGGTGCAGTTTTAATCATGAATAACTTCAGAAGCATAAATGCAACAATTAAAAAAAATTAATTGGAAACTTTAAATTCCTTTTACACTGAATAATTTCCTTTAAACTAAGTAGTTTTATGAATTTTGAAAATAAAGTTTTCCTTTGAACAAGATGGCACACCCTGTCCTCCTGCATTGCACGTAGGACAATTTCTGCTTGACACTTTCTCTGACCGGAGCAGTAGAGGAGGTCTTTCTCTTGCTCAGCCACCTCAGTCACCCAATCTGTCTCCCTTGGTCTTTTTCTTGTGGGGTCACATCAGAACTGTTGTGGATTCATCAAAACCTCATTCATTGGATGATCTGAAGGCTAGGATTACTACCATAATCCTTTTAGGCACCAACCAGCTGCTGCTAAGTTTTTCCAAAGATCAAAAAGCAATATATATCATGAGATGGTGGTTATATGGAATTTCAATAAGAAAAATCAATATTTAAACATTTTAAAGAATTAACCTTTCAAATATTATTTTTGTAACATTGTAACAGTTATAATTCTAGACAGCTAAATAGTAGAATAGATAGAGCATTGGTATTGGAGTTAAGAAGACCTCAGCTCAAATCCAGCCACAAACACTTACTAGTTGTGTTACCCTGGGTAAGTCATTTCACCTCTGCCTCAGTTTCTCAACTGTAAAGTAGGGATAATAATAGTGTCTACCTCTCAGGGTTGTCATGAAGATCAAACATGATAATATTTGTACATCACAGTGCCTGGCATGTAGTTGGCACCACGTAAATGCTCGCTGTCATTATTCTTATTGATGTTATTAAAACTTAGTAATTCACTAAGACTTTTGGGACACTCTGTAATTCCATTTCATTCTCACACTGCCCTAGGAGGTATGTGCTATTATCATTTCCATTTACAGAGGAGGAGAGTGGGAAAGACAGAGGCTGTGAAAGGTTCAGGGCTTAGGGATTTGAGCTTTACAGAGTTTTTCCTGTCTGATTACTCATGATATTTGAGCTGCTCCTACGAAAGATAATTCATTGATCACTGTGATCCTCCTTCTTTGAACAGAGTGGAAGAAAGCTTCAAGACTCTGTTTTGGTCCATATTTGGATTGTCTGAAGTGACATCCGTGGTGCTCAAATACGATCACAAATTCATCGAAAACATCGGCTACGTTCTCTATGGGATATACAACGTCACTATGGTCGTGGTCCTTCTGAACATGCTGATTGCAATGATTAATAGCTCTTACCAGGAAATCGAGGTACGCTCCTGAGGGCAGTCCCTCCATCTTGTCTAAGACTTTCCAATAACGTGCTATTTGTGGGACTTTGCCTTGAATGTTAGAGATTAGAAGATTGTTGATTTGGAGCTTGAAGGGAAATTAGAATAACCTCTTCATTTTATAGATGAGGAATCCAAGGTCTAGAGAGGTGAAGAAATCATACCACACACACACACACACACACACACACACACACCCCACACATGTCAAACAGGAAGTTAAGTGGCAGTGCTGATTTTTGAATGTAATTCCCCACCAGATCAAACTTAAGCAGATCTCTAGCCCACCGGAAGAGTATACCTCAGAGAGAGCAAACTACTGTCCACTTGCACTGCTTGTCCCAGACTGAATGAATGAAAAGCATTTGATAGGCATTTACTGTGCTCATCATTGAGAATACAAGTACAAAAGCAAGACAGTCCCTGCCCTCTAGAAGCTTGTATTCTTATGGGGAGAATGAACACACATAAAGGAGGGAAGGCCAGGGAATTGTGCTTTGGTTGGAAAAGCCATGGGGATGGTAAGTTCAGTCTATTGGGAATCAATGGATATGCCATTTCCAGAAGCAGTGATAATATTGATATGGCTACTGTTCCCAAAGCAAGAGGTGAAAAAACATGGGGAGGGAGATAGTGCCTTTGAGGCAACAGTGGGACTGGAGATGTGGAACTTTATGTATGTACTGACACAGCTTAATCGGCTGGCCACACAACTGTTTCTCCAAAACTGGAAAATGGGTACATTTCAACTACTTGGTTTTTCCTATATGCATTGTTAGACTCACTTCTTTTTAATAGTCTTGACCTTATTGTAGTGTTTTGAGGCATGATACATTCAGCACAATATCGTCCACAAACAAGAACATTTGCGGTACTCAGTGATTTGTGGGGAATCCATCTTCCATTTGAACTTTGTATAGAGCACTCTCCATGCCATGGCCAGTGTGTTGGGCTACCATCTGTCTTCCTGTTCTGTTTTGCCTGGAAGTCATGGCTTAGGGTGTTGCAGTGGATAGAGAGTCAGCCTTGGAGACAGAAAGACCTGAGTTCAGATCCTACCTCTGACAGATACTGACTGTGACACCCTGGGCAGGTCATTTAACCCCTCAGTACTTTGGACAACTCTCTAAGACTGTAAATTGCAAAGAAGGTGTTGCCTTGTACTTTCACTATCAGTGAAATCCCAGCTTCAGTCCTTATTTTAACATTATTGTTATTATCATCATCCCTTAATAAATAGAGGATCGATGAACAGCTATCTGTAGGGGTTTGTTTATCAAAGATTTTCTATCACCCTAACATATAAATGAGAAATTCCTTATTGAGGGATGACTTTCAATGATTTTCTCTACTTAGGCAAATGTATTTTTGTAAAAGACAGACAATAAACACTGCCAGAGCTTGTATCCTCTGGATTTTTTAGTCCATTGTGTGTCTGCTGTAGAAAAAAGCCTGCCTGCTGCCTTCCCATATTGTCATCAAGGATTTCCTCAATACATGTCTTGTAAATTCTCATAAAAATTTAATAGAGATGAAATAATAAGTGTGGGCCAGTGGTAATTAATGTGATCTCACTTGCCTTCTGGGATTATAATGTAGAAAAGCTAATAAAAGATTTATAAAATAAGAAATTGCCTCCATATTTGTATGTACCTGCATCTGTCTCTCAGAAAAGTCCTGCTGGGTTCTGTTGCTCTGAACC
>CM053583.1:200029343-200099760 GCA_028627135.1 Pseudochirops cupreus
GAAGGAAGGAAAGAAGGAAGGAAGGAAGGAAAGAAGGGAGGAAGGAAGGAAGGAAGGAAAGAAAGAAGGAAGGAAGGAAGGAAAGAAGGGAGGAAGGAAAGAAGGGAGGAAGGAAGGAAGGAAAGAAGGAAAGAAGGGAGGAAGAAATGAATTAATCCAGTTTTAAAAGACTGTCTCCCTATCTCACTCAAGTTAGAAGTACATTAGCCACTCATTGGTCCAATCCCATGTTGATCATCTGGGAAGCTTTGCTCTACTCTGTTTGCCCCAACTTAGGGAGCTTACTAACCATCCCTCCTCGCACCCCCATATTGGTGCCTAACTTATTGCAGACACCTGATTCCTGATTGGCTTATGCCCTACTGCAGCTCAGAACTCAAGCAATCCATTAGTTTCAGCCCTGCCAAAACCTTAAACCTGGTTCACTCTCAAGCTAATAGATTGGGCCACAATAGGTCCCTCCCTGCCCAAGCTCCACTTAATGAATGATGACATTTCAGGTTCTCCTGGCTTAGAGTGAATGTCAATGGTAACTGTTTCTCTTTGGAACACCAACCCTGAGGGTCTTCCCCTCCCAGCTTAATTTTTTTTCCTTTTTCCTAATTAAGGGGGCCATCCCTTGACTCACTTCTTAAAGAAGCCTGTTCACTGAATGGACGGACGTTACCTCACTCTAAGTGAGCACCTGAAAAGGCCTTAGCCTAAAAGGGCCCGGTCTCCCGTTGCATCCTGGGTCATTTCGAGTTCATGGACCCCAAAATTAAGAACTTTTGCTCTAGAGTATTTAGTTTAAAATATAAGCCAATATTTCTTTTTTTTTTTCCTTTGTGATGCAGGATGACAGTGATGTTGAATGGAAGTTTGCTCGCTCAAAACTTTGGTTATCTTACTTTGATGATGGGAAAACATTACCCCCGCCCTTCAGTCTGGTGCCCAGCCCCAAATCCTTTATTTATCTCATCATGCGGATTGTTAATTTTTCCAAGTGCAGGAGGAGAAGACAGCAGAAGGATATAGAAATGGGAATGGGTAACTCCAAGTCCAGGGTAGGTACTGAAAACTTCTCTAGGCCTAAAATAAATGTGTTTGTCTCCCCATCATTGTCCTTTGTTCTTTGTAGACGGATTTCCTACTTGTGAGGTTGAAAGGTGTTGGAACTCTTCATGGACTTTCATAGAATGAGCCATTTTTTAGTATCATCCTAGGGATTTTAGAGAACTTACATGCCTTTAGTTAAAGCTTTGCCCACTGGAGGCAAAAAAAAAAAGTCCACAGAAATAGATAATATAAATTTTGCTCTCTTTTGTATTTCAAATCTCTACCATTAACAAAAGTTTAAAAGTTTTAAGCTAAATCTTTAGGCTATAATTTATACTCATTTTCCCCTCATTTTATCTGGCATAGAAACAAGTCACTATTTCCCACTGTCTATTTTTGTTCTTGAAAAGCATTAGCCACTGCCCCCACTCCTAAAAAATAAGTAAATCTGAAAGTAATCTCCTCTCGAGGCTGAATAATCGGAATGTCTTTAGGAACGGATATAGCACTGAATACAGAGAGAGAAGAACTCAAATCAGCCTAAGTTTTCTTGCAGCCAGTTTCAATTATCATCTGAAGGATCTGAGTTAACCTAATGAATCAGCACAGGGATCAAAGTGGGATGGGTAAGATTGATGAAGGAGCCACGTTCCATAGTGGCAATTTATTATGTTTAAAAAAAACCCAAAACTTCATTACCTGAGAGGTGGAACTAACTTAGTAGGTTGAGGGATGGATTTCAGGACTTTAGGGAAAGGAATTACACACACACACACACACACACACACACACACACACACACACACACACGCACCATCTGGGCTTTTTTTTTTTTAAATATTATGTTGTGAGAGAAATGATTATTTCCCTCTTATATTTAATAACTAATTACTGTATTGGGACCAAGGTTTTTCCCTTTTTCTACTTCCTCATCCAGAAATCAACCAGTGTGGGAAATCTTGGGCAAAGACTTACCCAGGCTGAGATCTAATCAAAGACAGTAGAAGAAAATCTAAATTTAGATGAATGGGTGAATTCCTAATCACTGTATTTACTCAGGTCTGGGAAAATGTGGATTTTCCCTTTTATCAGGTAGGTGACATGGAAGATGATAAGTCTCTTTGATCAAGACTTGAGTGATCTAAGTTTTGTACCCCAAAGACCCTCATTAGAATGAGCCCACATCTTGTTACAATATTCATTTTCTCATTAATTGTTAACCAGTAAGATTGGATTGCCACCCTGAGGAAAACCCACTCTTCCAAGGGTATGTAAGCCTTGACTAGGTTCCTTAAGGGGTCTTTAGCATTTGAGAGCACCACTGTCCTCTTTTATTAATAAAATGCTAGCATTATTAGTAAAATGATTCATTACTCAGAACTTATGCCTCTCAAACTTTATGAACACCAGAGGTGAGAGAAAAAGGAGATTGATTAAAAGGAGGAATGGAATCACTGGTTGTGGCGCATGGAGCCATGATCTCTGATAGCAGAGCTGCTACCATCTTGTTTCTGTTTTCTCAGCCAAGGACAGAGTGATGTCTGCCTAGCTTCAATAAACACAAGGGACTAGCAGGGAGAAGCTGCATGAGACAAATAAGCCAGCGGTGAGAGGACTCTCAGCTGACTTGAATTCCATGAGGCCATCGTGCAAAGGGAAAATGGGGCAGGGGATCACAGGGCGGGCAAGGGTGTTGTCCTGATTTTCAAAAAAAGGAAGAGAACTAAATCTGCAAACTCTAGTCCAATGAGCTTGATTTTGATTCCTGGGTAAATTCTAGAACACTTCATTAAAGAGATGCTTAGGGAACCTCTAGAAAAGTTAGCAGTGATTCCAGAGACTCAGCCTGTTCCCAGCCAGAACACGTCATACCAGACTAACCTTATTTCCTTTTTCTTTTTAAACAAGATTACTACAGTGGCTGATCAGGGGAATGCCAAGATAGAGTTTACCTAGATTTTAGCAGAGAATTTAATAAGGTCTATTCTTTAGAGCTAAGATGAAGAGATGTGGAGTGGAGGGCAATACAGTTAGATGGATTTGATACGAGTTGAAGGGCTAGACTAAAAAAAGTCGTCCTTAATGGCTCAGTGTCAGCTTGGCAGGAAGTCTCCAGTGGAGTGCCCCAGGGATCTGTACCAGGCTCTGTGAAGTTTAGTTTTTTTTCAATGACTTAGACAAAGGGATAGGTGGCACGGTCATCAACTTTGCAGATGACACAAAACTGGGAAAGGTAGCCAACAAACTGGTCAAGAGCCATAAAGATCCCAAAGATGTAAAGCATTGGGCTGAACCGGGGGGTGTGCTGGTAAATGTTTAACAACCATTTCACCTAAAACATAACACACTTTTCAGTTTAATCTGTATTTTTTAACATTTTCCCCACCATTTTCTGAAATCTAAACAATCGATTAAACAATCAAGCTCTGATACGTATCATTTGCCAATTTCTGAGGTGTCAGTGCTCACACTGAAAACTTAACGATTAGCTCACTTTAGCACTGACTAAATCTAATAGAATAAAATTCATTAGAGATAAATATAAAGACTTAAAGGTATCCAAAAAAACCCAAAATCATGAATACAGGCCAATGCGAGGATAATTAGACAAGAGGTTTTAAGAAGATGAGTTTTAGTTTAGTTTACCCAATGTTTAACAACCAGCTTTCTGAAATAAAAAGATGTATTCCCGACACACTTTTAAATTTAATCTTTATTGTTCATATTTTCTCCATCACTTTATTAAGTCTAGAGAATGAACAAAACAGCTCTAATTTGTAGGATTTGCCTCATTCCAGGGTATAGATTTTTTCCACTAAAAATCTCACAATCGCTCTTGCAGGTTCAGGCTGGCTTCAGCATGTTCCTGCTTGTGTCACAGTATCCCCTTGCAGGGATTCTCTGGAGATTTTCACCTCTCCAGGAGGGGCTAGTGCCAAGAGATTTTGTATTTCATGACCTTTAGTTACCAGATGGCAAAACTGGACTCCTGAAGGGACCACATGCCAGTCGTCACCCTGGTCACCATTGGAATGAGGTAGAGGTTGTCTTAAGGTCATGGACTCATAGATTTAGAGAAGAGAGAGCCCATCCATTCCAACCCCCTCATTTTAGAGAGGAAAAAATGAGGGATCTGAACTTAGGAGCCTAGATCTGGTGCTAGAAGGGGCCTCGGAAGCCCTCCAGTTCCACCCTCTCCTTTTTAGAGGTACAGAAGCTGAGTCGCAGGGAGATTAATGGCGTGCCCAAGGCTCAAACCCAGGTCCTCTGATTTTAAATCTCAGGGTCTTTCCATGGTCCCCTCCTGCCTCCCAAAAAAGAAATATTTTTTATCTGAGATTTACCCCATTCAAAAATCAGGCTTGCCATCCTGCAGAACCCACAGCCATCTGGGGCTGACGTTGGCTTCTTTTTTAATAGCTGGATTGAACCAATTTATTTTTCAAGATTTTCAGCTTAAGAACCAGGACGACCTGGGCTCCAGTCAGGATGACTTTGGCCTAGTAGTCTCAATGCTCTTGGCAGTTCTCTAAGACTGTGATTACTGAGAAGGTGATTCACCTTTGTACAGGGAATTTCCTCATCTGAAAGTACCCTGTCCCAGAGAAGGCCAGTCCCAGTCCCCTATCCTTTCCTAATGAGAAAACTGAAAAACCCTAAAGAGAGGTAGCAGTTGACTGCTGCAGTCTGAATCTCTCATCCAGACGGTGTTTTCTAACCCAGACCCCACGGAGAGGAAAGCGAGGAGGCATGGTGGGCCGGACGGTGCACAGCTGGGCTCTATTTTAAGGTGCACAGCTGGTACCCACGGTCGCTGCTCTCCGAGAGAATAACTTGTCTCCGGCGGGATTCCTCCAAATAGAAGGAAGGTTGAGCCCTCTGGAGCCCCTTCTCAGGGGCTTTCCAGCCAAGATAAACTGAGCTGAAAACCCGCCACCCACATTTTCCAGCTCTTTACCAGCGGGCTGTGTTCTCCCTTCCTAATCCTCTTCCCAGATGCCACTTCTTTACTGACCACTCCAAAATGGGAGAATAACAATATTTGCGATACTTTTATTCTTGAGGGGGGAGGGAGGATTTTGTTTTGTGGCCTTAAGAGACCTCTTTTGCACAACTGTGGAGGTGACCTTGGCCCGTAGACTGACCCTAACCTCTTGTGGGAAGCCACAAAATCCCTCCTTATATAGTGATCTGACCAGACAGTGTGGGGAAGGCTTGTATGAAGGACCAGTGATTGCACTGGTATGGGGGTGGGAAACTAGGACTGCTGGGGGCCATCTTCTCTGCAGCTTAGACAGTCACCTGGAGTACTGGGCAGTTAAGGGAATGGCCAAAGGTCACAAAGCCAGGATGTCCCAGAGACAGGACTTTCAGGCTGTCCACTACTCCACCCCATCATCCTTTAGAGCAGTGGTTCTCAACCTTCCTAATGCCGTGACCCTTTAATACTTGTATGTGGGCATATCTGCATGTGAGTGGACCCACCTGGAGATGGATAGAGGAGCGGTGTCTCGGTTCCTAAGACCATCGGAAATATGTATTTTCCGATGGTCTTAGGTAACCCTGTTCGACCCCCAAAGGGGTCGTGACCCTCAGGTTGAGAACCCCTGCTTTAGGCAACATTCTCTCAGATCAACTTCACTTTCTCCCACCCTGACACCTAGCCACCTCCTAGGTGCCCACCCATTGTCTTTTCACTGACGGTCTTATTGTCTTCTGGTTAACTGAACTCTGCTACATTTTCTTAACTGGTGCCAAGACATGAGCTTTGAACAACTTATGGTATACCATACTCCTTCCTATTCAAAAGGGACTCTTACAGATCCAAAGGAATGAAGCTGTAATGGTATAAAGTCAGTAGTAGTGTAGAGTATATATCCCACTATGGGTGCGCCCCCATCTCATCTTCGTGCATGGGAAGGAAGGTCAGCCCTGCCCTCATGTGTATCACTTATTCCTCAATGCATGGAGTGGTTGGCCATGATTGTCAACTGCTCCTGCCCCCTCAGAATCCAAAGCAGGTAGAACGTTTTTGGCCTGATTTTTAAAGTTCTAATTAAGTATGGAGGAAGGTGCTTTACATCAGTCTTTCTTTGAGGGAGACCTTCACTGGTGGGAAATTCAATTCAGGTCACAATATGCATTTATTAAATACCTGTTGTATGTAAGGCACCGGATTAGGCACTGGGGATACAAAACCAAAACCAAAAAGTGTCTTGCCCTCCAGGAGCTTATATTCCAATGAGAGAGAAGAAGTCCTTTATTTCATAAAGAGAAATACTTCAGCAAAATGAACAACAGACCCACTTCTAAGTAGCACTGACCCTCAGAGCCCCAGAACAATCTGCAAGACACATGGAGGGGCTTAAGAAAGAAGAAGAAAGTATTTAACATAAGCAATGTGTTTAATAGGTCTTATATGTTTAATTTAAATGATTCAATCTTTTAAAGAACAAGGATTTTGAGTTCATTATAATAATAACAGCAGTGGCTAGCATTTGTATATACCTACTATGTGCAAGGTGTGCTAAATACTTTACAGATATCTCATTTTATCCTCACTTTAAATAATTATTCTCATTTTACAGTTGAGGAAACTGAGGCAAAGAGGTTAAGTGACTTGTCCAGGGTCACTCAGGGAGTAAGTATCTGAGACTGATTTTTTACTTAAGTCTTCTTGTCTCTAGACCCACAGTCTCTCCACTGCACCACCCAGCCGCCCCAAAATACTTCTGCAAAACACCTTCAGTTATTATTTCTGAAACATATTGGAGAAGAGTGCTACCCTCCAAACCTGAACTCCAGAAATAACAGGGAGAAAAGAAAAAGGTAGATGGTAGTTCTGATTTCCAATGAATGTATTCTCATTTACTAGGTTAATTGTATTCTTTCCTAGTTAAACCTCTTCACTCAGTCTAACTCCAGAGTTTTTGAATCACACAGTTTTAACAGCATTCTCAATCAGCCAACACGCTATCAGGTAAGCGCTTCTCGGGCACGTGTATACACGTTTGTGCACATATGTAACTGTGTGTGTTTGTGAGTAGAAATCCATCCTTCATTTGTCCTGTGAATTTGAGAGAGCCCTGTTCAGTGTGTGAACGTGAAGGAGTTGTTGCGGGACAGTGCAGTGAGGCATGGCTGGGGTTTGGGAAGCAGTGAATGCCAGGCTGCCCAGAAACCAGGCGAGTCTGATGGCTGACCGTGCCATCCTCGTGGGCAGGATATAGACAGGCTTGGCACCTGGCCTGGATGTACAAACGCTTTGCCTTCAGGCGACCCCCCCCCATTATTGTCCATCCTGGGGAAGGGGGGCCGAGGAGAAGCCATTATTAAGGGCCCCCTTGTGCTGATCCTTACAATTATTATCTCATCTGATCCTCACAATAGCCCTGGGAGGTAGGGGCTGTTCTGATTTGCAATTTCCAGATGAAGAAACTGATGCAGACGGGGGGAGGTGACTTGTCCAGGGGCATATGGCTAGAAAGTGTATGAAGCAGGATTTGAACTCAGGTCTTCCCAATGCCAAATCCAGTGCTCTCTCGTCTGTACCTCCTAGCTGCCTTGAAATGATGCTGAGTATTTTGCATTTTAATATTGGGCGAGGCACTTGAAAGCTGCTCTCAGACTGAAGGATGGGGGGAGCGCTGTTCCTCTCCCCTCAAGGTGCCCGTTATAGTTTCCAGATCTCCCTGCTGTTTCTGGGGGTGATCCCCCAGCGGCAGAGGAGGAAGGGGATCGGGCAGTGAGGCTGAGTAGGGGGCTGAGTATTTGGGAAGTGCAGTGCTGGTGTGGGGGGTGAGGGCTGGGGCTCCCGGGAAGCTGCCTTTGACCTGTTCTTCCCACGCGAGGCTTTGGACATCCAAGAGTAGTGGAGGAATGATAATAACTCAGTGTTCTGTGGTGGCTTCTGGTTTCCAAGCATTTTGTTCATGGTCCTGGAAGGTAGTATAGCCTTTGTCCCTCTTTTCTAGATGAGGGAGCTGAGGCCCGGTGAGGAGCGCCAGGGCCTGGCGAGCGCAGGGCTCTTGACTTCCCCTTCACTCTTGTCACGCTCCTGGCTTCCATGGTGTGCCTCAGTCTCCTGATGGGTCAGAGTCTCACGATGATGGCCCAGACAAACAAGGCCACTTGAAGAAGAGTGTTTGGGGGTGGGGGAAGGTGTCTAGGAAATGATTCATTACTTATTTCCGAAGACTGAAAAGACTTAGTGTACTGTCTACTTAATTAGCCATAGAAACCGCATTCAAAGCCAGAAGGGACCTTGGACTGAGGCTATGGCCTGGTTTATCCTTCTCACTTTACAAAAGAAACAGAAGCCCTAAGCCAGTAGGGAGTTTGGCCAGGATCATAGAGCCCCGACTCCACATCCCCTGGCTGTTCTGCCATAGCCCCTTCTTCCCTCCCAGAGTGACCAGGGGCCCAGGGGCTGCCTGGTCCTTCCACGGCAACAGGGTGGATTCAAGCCACTGTTCTCTCATGCATGTTTTGCTTACAGGTGCATAGGACTCTTGGGAGAGTAAGTTGTGGACTCTTTACGTTATAAACAGGGGTATAATTATGTCTTCTTTCTGCAGCAAATAATGAAAAGGCTCATAAAGCGTTATGTTCTGAAAGCCCAGGTAGACAAGGAGAATGATGAAGTCAATGAAGGTGAGTGGCTCCTGGGGGAGAAGCTCTCTTTGAGAAGGGTTTCACCAAACATGGAAGACAGGAGAGAGACAGAGACAGAGAGACAGAGAGAGAGACAGAGACAGAGAGAGAGACAGAGACAGAGAGAGAGATGAGAGAGAGAAAAAGAAAGAGTGGGAGAGAGAGAGAAGGAGAGACAGAGAGAGAGAAGGAGGAAGAGAGACAGAAATTGGGAGGGAGGGGGCAGGGAAGGCCCTTGGGACATCTTCAAACGTTACAGAAGTTAGATTTATGGTTATTTGAGCTGAGTCTTTCTTATAACTCAGGGCAGCTGAGCAAGCCATGGCATGTTTTTCAAGTATCTGAGCAGAGCCATAAATAGGGCTTTTTGTGCCTGGGGAAAAGAGAGCAAGGAGGAAGGGTCCAGAGGAGGGGATGATAAGGGAGTGAACAGGGACAGTCCTGGGACAGTCTGTCTGGTGCCCTGGAGTGAAGTCCTACATGCAGCTTGAAGAGGCAGCATGGGTAGCACCCTAGACATAGGGCTAGGGAGACATGAGTTCAAATCCTACCTCAGAAGCATACTCGCTGTGTGACTCTACACAAGTCACTTCCCGTCTCCACTTTTCTCAGGCATAAAATGAAGGGCTTGATGCTGATGCCCTTTCAGGGCCCTCCCAGCTCTGGATCTAGACTCTCAGGGGTTCTGTGATGGCCCCGGGTCTAAGAACCTCTGAATTCCCATTGGTGGAGCCCAGGATTCCTGGGCAGGAGCCCAGGTGACAGGCCATCCCAACCCCCCTGCCATTTCTCAGCTGTCTTTTTCCTTCACTGATGGGGTCTTCATCCTCACAGCCCTGGTTAGGCAGAAGGTTAGCTGTACCAGCTCCTGTTTAACAATCACGTGGAAACACAGATAATTGTCTACTCAGAAAGTAATGATGGAGCCAGAGTAGACACATGTCTGGTAACCTGGTGATGAGGAGTAGGTTACCTAAAAGATGTCAATTGTGTGACCCTGGGCAGGTCACTTGACTTGTGGGTTCTTCTGTTTCCTTTCAGGCAGTGTCATAAAAAATGTCCTTGTAAGACTTGGCCCTTCTTCTTGGCGGCTGCCTGGGCTCTGAAGGCCATGAAGGATTCAGGTGCTGCTTGGGCTTACTGCCAGCTGTCAGAGGCACCAGTGCCTTAGTCTGTCCTGGCAAGTGGAGGAAGAACAAGTGTCTTCTGTAAAAAATATATGGACCGGAAAGTGTTTGGGGACCTATTATTAATACAGGACTTTTTTTGGATCTGGCTTCTTCCAATGGGCAAACTCTTCATTTGTTCATTAAGACCTATTATTAGGGTTTTCTTTTAGGGGCAATTTTCTCTAATAATAATAATAATAATAATAATAATGATACCTGACACATGGCAGCTTAAGGTTGTGAAGTGCTTTATCCATTAATTCAGATTCTCGCAACAATCTTGTGTGGCAGGTATTGGAGGTTTTATGGTCTCCATTTTGCAGATGAGGAAACTGAGACTAAGAGGTTAAGTGACTTGCCCAAGGTCACATAGGGTAAGGGTCAGAGGTGGAATTTGAACCCAAATCTGCTTGACTACAAGTCAGATTGTCTCTTTGCCTTATCAGATTCCTGTAAATTGCCCTCTAGAGAGCAAAGGTTCTTAAACATGTTTGTGTCCTGGACTCTGTAGCAATCTGGCAAAACCTGTAAAACCTCTTCTCAGAATAATGTCTTTAAGTGTGTAAAACAGAACACAGAGGGTTACAGATGAAACCGAAAATTACTTGACACTAAAAATGTAATTTTTTCTTATCCAAGTTCACGGATCCTTGAAATCTATCCAGAGACCCATTTAGGGGTTCATGAAACCGAGGGTAATACCCCCTGTTCTAGAGAATGGGCATACTTGGGGACTTGGTCTTCTTTATTGCCATGCTTGCTGTGGTCCCCAAGGCAGCTTAAGGACTATCTTGTCATTGGGCTGCTTTCTACACCAGGAAACGGAACAGTGGCACCAAGATGGCGGCACATCCCAGCACTCATAGTCACCATGGTTGGCACTGATGGAGTTATGATACATTCAACATGGGTCGTCTCACATAGAGCCTCCCAAGAACCCAAATAGTATTATTTCCCTTCTCAAGAAGAAGCATACAGAAATGTGGAAATTAGACCAAATTTCTTTAATATTAGTGGAGACAAAGGAAATAATTTCATAAGTTCATTTTAGGCATTTATTGGTTAATGGATCTCCAAAGTCCTCACCAGGAGCCTAGTGCTGAGTCCCTTCATCTGTTGGTTAAGGATGCATGCTGTATTCTAAAAGGTGACAAAGATCAGAGTAAATGATATTAAATAATGTATTTGCCAGACTACTCTATAACTTTACAGATTATTCTATAAATAAAAAGTGGACTTAGGAGTATCTTGCCAAAAAAGTTCCTGAATGTAAGGTCCATATCTGCCTTGTTGCCTTATCCACAAGTCTGTCTTTGTTAGGGAGGGATGAGTGATGACTAATGGGTACTTTATATCTGAGGTGTCTCACTTAGCCACAAAACTCCTCAACCAGGTTAAAATATAATTGGGAAATGTTTAACAAAATGAATTTAAAATGCAACACAGTAGAGATAATTTGTGATTTCCTATGTTAATAAGTGAGGCAGCTAGATGACTCTGTGGATGGAGCCCTGGTGTTGGAATTAGAAAGGCCTGAGTTCAAATCCAGCCTCAGTCACTCACTCACTCACTGTGTGACCTTGGAGAAGTCACTGGAGAAGGAAATGGCAAACCACTGTAGTATCTTTACCAAGAAAACCCCATTTGGGATCATGGAGTTTGACACTATTGAACAACACCACACTCAATTTGCACAGTAAGGATTGTTTATATTTGAGCTTGATACCTCTGCCTTATATAAACAATTGAGAGTGAGCCATATTTTGGGCGATGGGCCAGATCATTTATGGCAGCCATGATGGTGCTAAATGTCATTGGTGGGGGGCCTGGAGATGGTGGCTGCCCCATTGCTTCTAACAACCTGTGCCTTGTGGCCCCTGTTTCACCATCATGTTTCTTGTCATTTTTCTGGCACGGAACTTGGAGCCAGCCAGCTGTCTGCCTGCCATTGCCTTCTCCACCTTGTTCCCATCCTTGTAAATGCCATTCCCTCTCTCTGGAGTGCCTTCATGCTCTTTTCCTATCTTCGCTTCTGAAACTTGTTCAAAATTAACCACTTCCAGGAAGGCATTTGATAAACCAATGTTGAATCGAACTCGATTTATTGGCTTTAGCACTCCAAGGGAGTCTGTCTTATATAGCGCCCTTGGTTTACAGATGAGGAAATTGAGTCCCAGAGAATTAAACTTACTTATTCGAGGTCACACAGTTATTAAGTGACAGAGCTGTAATTTGAGTCTAGGTTCGTTAACTCCAAATCCCAAAGTTTTCCAATTATCCATCCTGCTTCCTCAAGCAGAACTCTGAGGTTATCTGAAGACCCTCTGTCTGACCCCAAAATGCCATCTGAGTGGATTCATTATGTGTGCCTCTCAGCTGAAGGGACCAATGGCACTGTACCTTCTTATGGATGACCCTGGGTGTGGGAGGCATTCTTGCTGTGACTCAGAGAAGAGGGCATTGGACAAGATGACCCCTAAGGTTCCTTCCAGCTCTGGGTCTGGAGTCCTATCAACCCTATGCACCTACTAGCAAATTGTGTCAAAAAACAGTTGCTGAGTAAACATGGGATTGTTGATTCTGAATGTCACTAGTTTAGCAAAGTAGACTTTTTAAAGGGAAAAATCTGAAATATGTACCTTGAAGAAATCCTCAGACATCTTTACATTGAATGAATTTTACATGTTCTCTTCCAAATTGATGAACAAGAGACCAAAAATTACTTTTTACCATCTTTTCTCACAAATACTACAGGTGAACTGAAAGAAATAAAACAAGACATTTCAAGCCTGCGCTATGAACTCTTGGAAGACAAGTCTCAAGCAACAGAGGAATTAGCAGTTCTGATTCATAAACTCACAGAGAAACTGAATCCCAGCATGCTGAGATGTGAATGACTCAAGGGTCTGGGAGTCTCTTGTCGACAATAGCACAAACATGGGCAATAGTATTTCTAACGGATACTTGGGGGGGAAGACTGTCAATTTTTAGCATAAACTGCCTTTATTATGTGAATCTTTCCTTGAAAGCTAAGACTTTAAGATTTGTCTTGTTCAGTCTGTCAATGAAATGATCTTTTAATTGTCTGCACTGACGTTTTTACATTTTTACGAAAAGAAGATAACATTTTACAAAAGAGTCCAATTGTAGAGGGGCTGATCAGGGGAGTCTGACCAGCTGGATGATGTATAGGGAGGTCAGCCTTGGTTTGCCATTTTGGTTGGATCTCCCTTGGGAAGGTGTGTGGTGTTGTGGGAAGAGTACTGAGAATCATGGGACCTGGGATTGAATCCTGTCTCCTCCATTTACAACAATTGTGTCCTGGGGCCATTCATTTTCCCTCTCTCAGTTTCTTCATCTGGGTCTAATTGGATTGACTCAGGCTCTGAATCTGAGCTGCCCCTTTATATTAGGCAGAAAGGGGGCACTTGGTCTGAGTGTGCATCTTTGGAGGGGTCTGGAGAGAGTCCAAGCCAGAGAAGTGAGAGCGGGCTAATAATCTCTGAATGGGAGTGGGAGTGCAGTGTTTCACACCCCAGACACCCCCAAGGAATCAGTCCTCCTTCCTCATAGTCCCAGGGAGGGCATCTGTGCAGTGGCATCCAAACTTGGGAGATGCCCTCAGTCCCATCATGGAGGTATGAACGGGCATTTTCACGTTTGCATGGAAAACAAGGATCCCAAACCAAGGCTCACTTTCTTGTAACTGAATCAAGTTGACCAGCCTCTCCTAATCAACTCTACACTACATTCAACTATTACAGATCATTTTCCTTTTTTGAACAACTGAACCTTCAGCATTTGCACTAAGTGGTTGGACAGAAAAAGAAATAGCCCAAATCATACCTTCCCTTGAAG
Organism: Pseudochirops cupreus; assembly: GCA_028627135.1. Classification (NCBI taxonomy): domain Eukaryota; kingdom Metazoa; phylum Chordata; class Mammalia; order Diprotodontia; family Pseudocheiridae; genus Pseudochirops; species Pseudochirops cupreus. The sequence continues at coordinate 200,043,062 of CM053583.1, forward strand.
CAAGTGGTACAGAAAGATTTCTTTGGAGAATTGTTGGAGAAGACGTATATAGGTAAATGGGGCTCAGGGAGACTTACTGAGGCATTTTTTGTTCGCCTTTGAGCGGTGAGTCAGGAGCTCAATAGCAAGGGGATGTTGTGTTGGACTGTCCGAAGTGATAAACACTCTTGTGTGTTCTATGTAGAGATCTGTATATACATGTTGTACATCGTGTCCTTCTGTCTCAGATTCCCTTTGTCTTTCTTGAGGTGATCGGGGAATTTAGTCCCAAGTGCATTCTCACAGGGCAGAGGCTCTGTTTCCAGGTCTCTGCCTCGCTGGCACCTTGTCCCAGGCTTCTCATTGCTGTCTCTGCTGTGCAGCAGCTCCATGTAATAGTCACACTTAGTTGGCTTTGAGTGTTGGGAGCCTGCTTTTTTATGCAAAGAAATCAGGCACCAAATGAAGGGCAATAAAAGGAAAATCTGAAACGCTGTTCAGACAGAGCTGGGTCCTGATCAGGGAGCTTCAGGAATGCTGTATGAGCATGGCTGGGTGCTTGTGCAGCCAGCAGATGTCGCCAACGAGGGCAGAATTGGGCCGAGGACTTTCCTCCTTCTAAACAGAAGGGAATAGGTCTTAATTTAATGGACCATAGTAGGTCTTGTCTGGGATGGGGAACCTGCGACCCTGAGGCCACATGTGGCCTTCTAGGTCCTCAGGTGGGGCCTTGCCACTGAGTCCAAACTTTACAGAACCAATCTTTTTATTAAGGGGATTTGTTCTGTGAAGTCAAAGGGCCGCACTTGAGGACCTAGAGGGCCACATGTGGGCCTCAAAGCCCCCCATCAGTGTTTGGCTATAGAGATGACCTTTCCAGTGGGAGACCCCTCTTTTCCCTTCCTCATCTCTGGAAACTCCTGGGAGAGGAAGGTGGAAATTACCTGAGCTGTCTTTATTCAAAGTTTCTGAGGACAAAGAGATAAACTCCAAATTTTGGCCCAGGGCAATGGCTCACAGGTTCTCAAAGTTGCCCTTTCCCCCTGTTATTTCTAGGAGCTTATTACTGAAGATTATTAAGAAAATGAAAGCAAAAGCTCAGAGCTCCCAGGTTAGAGTGATCTCTGCCTGTCGGGTCAAACATGACTGGTAAAAATGTAGAGATTGTATCTTGGTCTAAAGGAAACCAGATCTGAAGTGCTAATAAAGAAATCAAGAATAGAAGGAAAGAAGGGATATAGCATTGAAACCTCCACCTTTTCAGACAGAAAAGGAAGGGGGAGGAGAAAAAGAAGACAGTTCACCAACAGCTTGGGTTTCCTCAGAAAAGACCAGTCTCGTTCTCCCCAGGAGGATCCTTTTGAAATAAACAGATCTATAAGCAAGAGGTTCCAGAAGCTTAATGCTTACGAGGACAGTTCTCAGGCCAAACATCCTCCATTGATGCTGCTACTGCAACCACCTGCTCTTTGTACAGGCAGTTGAGACTTTCTGGGTCAACCTACCTGTCCCTCTAAGGTCCCTTCCAGGACAGAGCTATGTAATCAATTCTGTTTCTTCCCAGGCTGAGCAGGGAAAGCTGTCTCTGAGACACTGAGCTACATCTCCCAGGGGTCTTCTGAATGGTCTGTTATACTTGCCCAGTGACCATTGGCAATCCTGTTCCTAAGGGACATCTGTGTCCATCACTGTGAACACCTACTGAGAGATGCTTTCAGCTAGCCAAATCATTCCAGTTCACCTTTCTCGGTTTTGGGCTATACCTGCCATTTAATCTCTGCAGGGAACTCTCTAATGTGTCAGAGGCAGGACTGCCAACTAGGTCTTTCCAACTACAAATCTGACTCTCTCCACTGATACTTCCTCGCTTCACTGCTTCTTCAGCTATAAAAATAATATAGAAACTGGTGTATTTGTACTTGAAGTGTATCAGAATGGGTTTGGATACTCCTACAATGTCACAATCTCCAAAATTGGAAAGCTGTCATAAGAAATGGGGATTATATTTCTGTTTGCCACAAGAGAGAAGAGATGGGAACACTATGTGGGGGCAGAGGGGTGAGTGGTGGAGTTGCAGAGAGGCAGATTTGGGTCCAGTGTCAGAAATGACTTCCTAACCTTCTGAGCTGTACCAAAGTAGAGTGGGCTGTCTCAGAAAGCAGTGGACTTTTGCTCCTCTCATTGGAGGTCTATGAGCAAAGGTTGGGTGACCACTTGCAAGGTATGTTGGAGGGGGCATTCTTCTCCAGATAGAGGTTAAACCACAGGCCCTTTCAGGTCCCTTCCAATTCTGAGATTCTGGCATTCCATAAAGAATTGAGTTTCAAGCCAATAAGGCATCCTAGCACAAGGATTTGTACTTGCAAAATGTATCACCATAAAGTGGGGAAAGACTCAAAAGGACTTCTGCCAGCTAGTTTAAATCACTTAGAGATTTATACTGTGGACCATGAGTTTCCCCTCCATCCTCCCAAGCTGTTCCCATAGCACTCTCTTAGGAATGTAAATTGTAATCATTTTCTTCTTCCTTTATCTAGATGAAAAAGCCCTGTTTGGATGGCAGAGCCAAATATAGCACCCCAGATTCAGTGACATCAGCTAGCATGTCCGGAGATGCTCATAACTTTTCAAGTGATATAATTTACAAGTTCTTGAGAACTTCGTTTCTGTTGCCATTAAGAAAAAAAAAATCCCCTTCATGCTGTACCAAGAGCATATTCATTCTAGAAGCTTTCCAAATTTCACTTGTATTTTACAGTTGAATATTTGATGTGAAGCCTCAGACCTTAATAAAAGACTGAATATTTTTCCTAGTGTTATGTGTTAATATCCACTTATATAGACTGTGGCCAAGCATGAACTTTTGGTATCATTTAAATCCAGAAATCCCCTGCTCTTCAGTCTCAGGACAGGCCCCCGCAACAGAAAAGAAATGCTTATAGCGAGCCACCTTCTGGCATTAGATCTGACTGTAAGGCACTTGAAGACAGGGGCCGACTTTTGCTTCTTTTTTGTAATATTTAGTGTTTAGCACAGTGCCTGGCACATCAAAGGTGCTTAATAAGCGTTTATTGGGCAACTATGTGGTGCCATGGATAAAGTGCCAGGCCTGGAGTCAGGAAGACCTGAGTTCAAATCTGGCCTCAGACCCCTACAAGCTGTGTGACCCTGAGCAAGTCACTTAACCCTGCCTGCCTCAGTTTCCTGATCTGTAAATGAGCTGGAGAAGGAAACGGCAAACTACTCCTGATTCTCTGCCAAGAAAACCAAAATGGGGCCACAGAGAGTTGGACACACTGAAAAATGGCTTAACAACTACAAACACTAAGGATCTGAATATAACTTCCTAGTGGCCTAACTGCAAAAAATCCAGGACCCATCAAGTTACCTCCTCTTCCTTTCTGGCCAGTCTATCAGCATAGGCAGCACAGAAGCAGGGAAGCTATGCCCACCTGAAACAATGTTCTTTCCTTAATGAATATCCTCTCACTGCTGTGGATAAGTTAACCCTGCTTTGGTGATTTCTAAATGATCTCCAAGTGTTTCACTGCAGTCTAAACTCAAATCTGAGCTGCCAGGCTCCCCTGAGTCAGGGCTGGCTTATTATACAGTATCAAAAGTAAAAAAGGAGAATCCACAACAGAGGAAGAGAAAATAAAGGGGAGTATCAGATTATTAGAACCTATTTTGTAGAATTCTGTAATGAAAAATTTAAATGCATGAGCATTTACAAAAATATGAAATACCTTGACTGATAGTATAAGAAATAGATATTTAAATAACCCAATCTCAGAAAAAGAAATTGAAAAAGCCATGAATGCATTCTTCCCAAAAAACCTAGGAACAGATAGATATGAAAGTAAATTCTACCAAATGTTCAAAGAAAAATACAGACTTTTTAAAGATAGGAAAAGAGTAAATCCCACAAAATCCCTTCATGCATAGAAATATAGTCTTGATATCTAAACCAGGGAGAGACAAAACAGAAATAGAAAGCGTTAATATCATAATGAGTGTTAATGCAAAAATATGAATATAAATTAGTAAAGAAACTATAGGAAGATGTTTAAAATACTATACACTGTGACCAAACTGGATTTATACCAGGGTTGGTTCTAAATTTGGAAAAATACAGACCTAAGAGACCATACTAAACTTTAAAAAAAATCCATGATTATATCTGCAACCAGAATTTAGAGGGGTATTATGAGATTTATGGTCTTTCCCCACTCTGGGAGGAGATGTGATCTATTCCGTGGTTTACCCTGGACTGAGTGTGGTGATGCCAAAGAAGTGTCTCTGGTCTCTGGTCTCTTCGCTAGTTTCTGACATCATGCAGTTTAGTATTGCCAAAATTCTGCATTAGATCCTCTTTCTTCCTAGACTGGGGATAAACTATAACTCTCACAACATTCTAAGTCCCAGTTTTGCATCAACAGAAGTGGAATAGGCTTTCTGATAAACTATAATATTCATCTCTTTAACAACAGCAACAAAAACCCTAAAAATCACAGGAATAAGTGAACCTTTCCTTAATACCGCAAATAGCATCTTTGAACCATTATTGCTCAAGGTGGGGATGTGCCATTATGATAAAAATGATGTTACCAATATAAATGTATTTATTTGGTGCCATACCAATCACAGAACTAAAGAAAAAATAAAATTCAGCTAAAGGAATCAAAAGAATCTCAAGGTGAATAATGGGGAAAAAAAGTGGGAAGGAAGCAGGTCTAGCCATTCCAGATTTCAACTTTACTAGACAACAATAATCATAAAAATTATTGGGAATGTGTTAAAACTAGGAAAAACAATAAATTGGGCAGTTTGGGCACACAAGACCCAGCAAGAAGCAATTGAGCATTAGTTCAGTAAACCCAGAGATGCCAATTACTGTGATAAGGATTTACTGTTCAATAAAAACTGCCAGGAAAATTGGAAAGCAGTCAGGCTCTAAGAAGGTTTAAGCCAACCTAGCACAGCTATGATAAGTTCCAGATGGGTACAGAACCTAGATTTAAAAGATCACGTAATAAAATAATTAGAGGAATAGGGAAAGAGATCCCTTTCACTACTATGTATGAAGAAATACTTCTTATCCAAACAAGAGTGACAGAAAAGGACGTAAGAGATAAAATGGACCATTTTTATTGCATAAAATTGAAAGGTTTCTGCACATGCAATCAAAATTAGACATGGAACAATTACTAAGGTTGAAATCTTTGCAGCTTGTTTTTCTGGTGAAGATTTTTTTTTCGAAATAAAATGTGTTTTGACAGTCTGAAAGTTCTTTGACGGATTTCTGATCAAATTATTCCCATTTAAAAATTACGGATTTTAAAAACGAATGACTCAAAACTGCCATGAAACAAATGTCCAGAAAAACCCCCAAACCATTCCTTTCTTCCTGAAGCTTTTATGATGCATTGTAATCATTAACCAGTCTTTTGCTATTAAATATCAATGGCCAATTGAGACAAACAGTTCCGAGACACTAGGCTGCTGATGTACAAAATATTCATTTAAGCCTTTGCATCTTCTGGGCAGATTTAGTGGCCTGGCCAGCTGGAACAGCCATGCTGTCAACTGCCTCAATGACACCAGCTGTTGTGGTCTGCCTCATATCATGAACAACAAAAAATGACCCAGAGGAAGATCACCCGGGAAGCTTTCTGCCCATGGGTTTGCCTGGGACCATGTCAATGGTGGTAGCATCAGCATATTTCAGGAACTTAGGGACACCTTCCAGCATCTCACCCCAACAACGATCAGTCTGCTCTTGTGGTTCAGCAGCCTTGCAAATAGTTCAAGCTGTGTGACGATCTGGAACAGAGATGCAGCCAGCCGTTATTTGGCCTTGATAGGATGATGGTCCGGGTAGTGAAGCCAACAGCTTCCATTGGTGGCTCATTTTTGCTATCACCAACAACATTACCATGATGGGACATCTTTGACGGACACATTCTTTTATTTTTGTAAATAATATTCTATTTTTTTCCAATTACATGTAAAGATAATTTTCAACATTCATTTTTTGTAAGATTTTGAGTTCCAGTTTTTTCTCCTTTCCTCCCTCACCTCCCCAAGACAGCAAGCAGTCAGACATAGGTTACACACGTGCACTTCTTGACAGAGGAACACTAGATGAGAGCTGTGGGATGAGGCATATATGGCTTGGGATGTGGCTACGTGTGGCTTTGCATTGTTTTACTATGCTGATTACAGGAGGATTTGTTTGTTTATTTTTAATTTGGGGGAGATGAAGGGGAGCAAAGGGGCTAGTGATGATGATATAAAAAAGAGAAGAAAAAGTTTGTTGAAGGATTTTAAGAAACAGAAGAGAATATAAGAAAGTTAAGAGGGCCACTAACAAAGGGAATCTTGACACGAACGCATTGGATTTATTACTTTTAAAAACTGTATGTAATGGAGCTTTGTAATTTCTTTTGCAATCCTCTTTTCTGTTCTTTCTCTGTGTAAATGTTGGTGTTTATCAAGTGCAGGATGACAAGATTTTTTTTTTAAAGAATAAAGGATTTTGTTGTTGTTCAGTTGTGTTCGACTCTTTGTGACCCCATTTGGGGTTTTCTTGGCAGAGATACTGGAGCGGTTTGCCACGTCCTTCACCAGATCATTTTATAATGTGGAAACCGAGGCAAGCAGGGTTATGTGACTTGCCCAGGGTCACACAGCTAATGAGTGTCTGAGGCTGGATTTGAACACAAGTCTTCTTGACTCCAGGCCCCATGCTCTCTCCATTACATCACCTACCCACCCAATAATGGAGTTGGGATGGAGCAGTAGACTGTGACCCAGGTATCAACTTTCCTGGTGAGGAGAGAAAGGCCCAAAGATGGCAGCCGTAAGAATCTGGGAAGGATGATGTGAACTCAAGCTGGGAAAGGGCCATTCTTGAGTGATGGCGGCAGGAAGGTGTATCAGAATGGGGATGTGTGGAATGAGGCCACGGGTCTGGATGGCCCTTCCGGCTCCTCCTCGTTTTGAGTCTATGATCCTAAGCCAGGGTGGGAAATCCCTTGATAAAAGGGTTTGGACTCAGTGAAAAGGCCGCACCAAGGACTTAGAAGGCCATGTCAGCCTCGACGTCGCAGGTTCCTCACCCCTGTGCTAAACCCTTGTGATAAACAGAACCCTGCTTTCTTTGTCTCCACACAGGGAACAATTTAGCCCAGAAGAAACTCGAACATCTGTGGTCCTAGGAAAAGGAAAAGAAGGAATAAATGAAATCTGAAGACATTGCTCTTGTAAAATAATCCAACCTTCTTCTCCACTAGGATTTTTTAATTACATTTTTATTATTACCTTATTTTTATGATGTTATGAATTATTATTTATTTGTCAGTGCTAAGAATAAGAAGCAAAACAAACTGCAGGTTCACCTCCCTTAGGCCTCAGGCGTGCGGCACACCAGTGACCAGCCAAGGCCAGAGTTCCCACATCCTGGGCAGCACCAAGAACGACGTGTAACGCTGTCGCCTCCTCTGGTGATCATCTCCCATTTATCTGGAAGGCAGCTGGTTTGTATGTTTTTGTGTGTTGTCTGCCTGGCTAGACAGCGAGCTCCTGGAGGGCAGGGATTGTCTTTTACCTTTCTTTGTACCTTAGCACAGTGCCTGGCACACAGTAGGTGCTTCATATTTTCTGAGAGTATCTCTCAAGGGCCTTAGAGTCTGTTAGGGGGGTAACAAAATAGCCATGAGAAGGGCACCCTGCTCTACTCTTTCAAGCTGGCGATTCTTAGGCCTCTTCTCCCCTACATCTTTCATGTGGGATCCACCCAAAGTGTTAGAGGTCTTCCTCTGTGGTGCTTATCCCTTGAGCCGGCTCAGTGCTCCGTACACCATCCCTCTGTCAGCCTTGACCTCCCTACAGCATCTGACGAGCAGCCTTGATTTCTGATCAGTGATAAATCTTGTGTCTCATCTTGGTTCCTTCTATGGACACTGCACTCTCTCTCCATGGCTCTTTGAGTTGCCCAGCACAGTGCCCAGAACATAGGAGGTGCTTAATGAATATTTGTGGGATTTAGGTGAATTATCGAATTGAAAACGTCTGTCCTCGGAGGTCCTGATGCCACATGGTTCACAGCCACACAGAAGCACCAAGCATTAAAAGGAAGGACTTTTTTTTTTGGTCAGGGATTGCTGGATGTCTTTCTCATATAATAATAAATGAATATGGGACAGTCACAGAATCACTGCATGCTGTGAACAGGGGACAAAGTTCTTTCCCCATTCATGAGTTCATCACACAGATCTGGAAGGAAAGCTTTTATGGAAGCCTTTCTATTTTGGGTCCTTCAGCCTTTTCTTTGCTTTCTTGTTTCCTATCCTTTGACCCCTCCACTGGTGCATCGTCCCCAGGGCCTGGCTTTGCCTCAGCTGCTGCCTCGAATGCCTGCTGGAGGACAGGACTGTCCCCAGCTGCTTTTCCCGGCCCCTTCCCATTATTCCCTACTGTTGTTTCCCTCTAACCTAGGACTTTGGGTCTGGGAAGCCAATGGAAGCCAGAATGATTTTCAGCCTTTCCATTCCTCCTTCTCCTCTCCTCATTTCCTTTGCTTGGTTGGACAGAATCAGTGACTGAGGGTCGATTCTTGAGTGTTGGGGACTGGGAAGTACTTGGAAAGAATCACCATTGTAGGAGATGTACAGCTGAGGTCTCAACCCTAAGAAGTGCCTCCTGCCCCGAGCCTGAGGAGGGCTGACAGGAGGACACTGAATGAGTGTTTGGGGGTAATGCTGGCTCACCAATAACTCCTTAGGGCATTATTTTGTGAAATCTGTTTTAATTATTTCATCCTTGGCATATAGTTCCTTTCTTTCCTGGTCTGGTTTAGAGAAAGTATCTTTTCTGCCATTTTCCTGGTCATGTCTTCACAATTTATGGTCAAAGGCCCCTTTCAGGTCTGACATTCTAGTGGCTAAATGAAAGAAAAGCAGGATTCAGTGTGGAGTCTGGCTTTTGCACTTATTACCCCTGAATTTGGTCGAGTTACTTAAAAATGAGGAGGCTGGTCTAGCTCTAAGGCTCCTTCCAGCCTTCAGTCTACAATCTATGGTCTCTGAGCTCTGCCATTCTGCGTTCTGAGCAAAATATGAGGCAAATTTCTCAGCAGAAAGAGTGGAGAGCCTTGGAAGGTTTAAGGAGGGATAAGAAGATTTGGAAGAGTCAACGCGTTTTGGGATAGTGAATTAATTAGGGTGGGCCAGCTAGGTAATACAGTGGACAGAGTGCCAGGCTTAGAGTCAGGAAGATTCATCTTCCTGAGTTCAGATCTGGCCTCAGACACTTAATAGGTGTGACCCTGGGTAAGTCACTTAACCTTATTTGCCTCAATTTCCTCATCTGGAGAAGGAAATGGCAAAGCACTCCAGTATCTTTGCCAAGAAAACCCCAAATAGGGTCATAAAAAGTTGGACATGACTGTAACAATTGAACAACAACAACAACAAAAAGGATTGCTTTGCAGCAGTGAGGGCCCAGTTGAGGTGGTATAAGATAAATTTGTAGAAACACAGTTTCATGATTTTTTCCAGCTTCATTCAGCAGCACATGTGTAGGAGAAATCCAAGGCTGAGGCTGGGTAGGGCATGATTGGCAACATGAGGAAAGGGACTCAAGAGAAGGCCGAAATGGTAGAGTCAAATTGTTTCACCAAGGTGAGGGAAAGATGAGAGTGTAGGTAGTAATGGTCTGGGAAGGAACGGAAGGTTTGAGAGATGGAAGTTACAGTACAGGTGAAGAAGAGCATTTTGGGTTTCAAGGCAGAGGGACAGCTGGAATGACCATATCTAGTGATCCAATAGGGGAATTTCAGAGCTCATGACCATGGAAGTGGGGGTAACGGCAAAATCTGGTTTTTTAAGATCCTCATTTCTCACCAGGCTGCGCTGCTTTGGGACCTCTCTGGTGGACTTTTCTCCCAGGCCCCAGGGAGCTCATTCTTGGGAGAACCTCGTCATCCTGTACGAGCTCAGCCTTGGAATCCTGCTCCTCTCCATCCTCTGCCCCTCTGATTGGAGGGAGGGACCGTGAATCCCGAACCTCCATGTAGGGAGAGCTCGCAGCTCAGACACGTCTCCCCGGCTGCCCTACTGCTTGACTTCACCTTTCGCACCTCCCCTCTCCCCTGTAAGATTGTGAGCTCTTTGAGGTCAAGCACTGTTGTTGGTTTTTTAAATCGGTATTTATTTAGCTCAGTGCCGGGCACATATGCTCAGTGTCTGATCGGTAGGTTTGGAGGCTGCATCCTACTGAAAGCCGGAAGATGGAAGGAGTGGGAAGAGAAGAGCCTGAATGTGAAAGCAGGTTTGGCACCTAGGCTTGCGCAGTGCCCGGCACACCGTACCTGTAAAGGCCTGGGACTTCAGGATTCTCGGTCCGCTCCACCTGGAGCAGATGTCGCCTCCCAGCCCTGGGAGAGCCGACGGCGCTAAGGTGGGGCGGAGCCAGCTTGGCATCTCCGTCACCATGGAAACGGTTCCCAGCGTGGCTCTTCCCTCCTTCTCCTGGGTGCCAGGGAGGCTGCGCGGGCGCCTGGGGGCGGGCCCTCCGCCGTGACGGAGCACGAAGCTCCGCCCACTCCCCGCCCCACGTCTTACCGGCGCTCCCATTGGCCGCGGTGGGGGGCGGGGCTCCGCGCGCGGCTCCTCCGCTCTCAGGCGCTTCGCCCCTCCTAGTTCGGCCTCCGCACCCAACATGGAGCTCGTCCTAAACCGCTCCGACTATTTACAGGTGAGAGAAGCGGCCGGGAGCCGGGCCGGGCCGCCCCCAGCGCCCGCGGGCCTGCCGGGCGGCGACGCTGCTCCCGCCCCGGGCTCCGGCAGCGGCCGCGGGAGGCGGGGCCTGCCCTCCTTCGGTCTCCTCCCCCTCCCCCATTCTTCATCCCCCCTTCCCCCTCCTTCCATCCCCGCCTCCCCATCCCCTTCCCCTCCCCCATCTCTCTCATCCTCCCTCTCCCTCTCCAACATCTCCCCTCCTTCGGCTCCCTCCCTCCTCCCACATCTCTCATCCCCTCTCCCCTCTCCTTCCATCCTCTTCTTCCCCCTCCATGCTCCCCTCTCCCCCTCCCCCTTCCCTCCCCCTCCCTGAGGACGGAGAGGCCTCCGGGCCTGGAGTGTAGAGGAGAGGGGCGGAGGGGCGTGTTTGGGGAGCAGGACTGCAGGACGGAGGACTGGGTTCAGGGGTGATGTGCGGTGTAGGAAGGCTGGAGCTTGGCGGGGCTGGGTACTCGGGCTGAACTGCGGAGGAAACTTGGGGTTCTGAGGGGTGGGAGAGAGGCCTGGGGATGGGAGGCGCGCGTTGTGCGCGGGGAGCAGCGAGACCCGCGGTGCAATGGAGAGGGGTGAAGGAAGGTCAGTGGGTGCTGAGTGGGGAGCCCGGCGGGAGCCCAGGGGGAGGCCTGCGGAGCCGGGAGGCAGAGGAGCCGAGCCGGGTGGCCCCTGGGTCCGAGCGAAGGACCGATGACTGCCGGTGGGAGGCTGTAGAGATTGACAAGGTGGGGTGCAGAGGAGAGTCCTTGAGGAGGCTGAGCGCACACAGAGAAGTGAGGGAGGAGGAGTCTGCGCCCCTCACCTGGCCAGGAGCCGGTGGGTGATGAGCGCCGGGAGCCAGGGGGAGGCAGGAGCCAGCGCAGGATTCTGGGCTCATCTGCTCGGAGCTGATGAGATGACAGAGGCAGAGGCAGAGCCGCCTCCCCTCCCCTGCAGAGTCAAGGGGAGGATCCAGTGGGGGGAAGACCTTGAAAACTGCAGTGCGGGACCTGGAGTTTGAACCTGAGAGTGTGGTCACTGGCGTCCGGACTTGTCTTCACCATCTTCTTGATTACAGCCCCCTACTAACTCTTGCATCCCAGTTCCATGTTTGCAAAGACTTAAGAATTACTTTGTCAGAGAAGAGTCAGTAGATTAAATTATCAGCCTGACTTTTTTAACAGAAAGTTAGTGCAAGAAGTGTTCTTGCTCCGTGCCCCTTCCCACCAGGTCATAAGCTAGTGCTCAGTGTCATTTACTTTGTGACTTAAAATAGAAAGCTTGTGCTGTCATGCCTTCGGGATTCCGATTCTGATTTTGTCCCTAAGGATACTGATGAGGATTTCGTTCTAAACCGATTGGTCACAGTCGAAATTTGCTTACTGTGATCACAGTTTACTTTTGTTTTCCTAGGTGGGAGTGACCTCTCAGAAGACCATGAAGCTGCTCCCAGCGTCAGGACGCAGAGCCACACAGAAGGTGCCAGTTCTTTGCCACATACGAATCTGAGCCCCTGCGCATGTGCTTCTCTCTTGAATTTGACTTAACTGAGAAATTTATTGGGGAAGGGAAATTTTTTTTTAAAGGGAAAATACTTATACCTCCATGTTGGTCTGTCACAGTAATAAATGTTAACATTACAGTTTGGTTTTGAGCCTTAACTTCTGCAGATTTGTCAGTGACTTCCTTAAAACTTATTCGTATTTGGGGTGGCTAGGTGGGGCAGTGAATAGAGGACTGGCCCTGGAGTCAGGAGGACCTGAGTTCAAATCCGGCCTCAGACACTTAATAGGGACTGCTAGTGTGACCTTGGGCAAGTCACTTAACCCCAATTGCCCTACCTTGCCCCCTACAAAAAGAAAAAAAAAAGCAAAAAAAGGTAACTTCATATTTGTTTTCAGTAGATAGGAGAGCCAGATTTGATAGTCTGTCTTTGCTCATGGTTGATCAGAAAATACTTTTTATTAATTTAAATTTCAGAATGTTTCTTTCACATGAAGCAGTAGATATACAAATAGAAAAGATCTTAAACATAAGGATGACTTTATAAAGAGATTTGTAAAAATCCCATTTCACAAGTAAATTTAATATTTAATTTATAGTAATTCACAGTAAAGTCAGAATGTCTGCAAAAGAAGCACTTAGGCGCTTACTAAATTGGACCATCGATGTTGTTTTATTTTCTTGATTTGTTCTTTAGTTTTAAAATACCAACAATTAAAAATAAGAACAAATTTCAATTTTAAAGATGTCGTACAAATTCGGTAAAGTATTTCGTGTGTGAACCAAGATTTGCTTGTACTAAACAAAAATACGATGCCTTGCAGTTCACACACTGTGTCACTGTGGCAAATACAATGACAAACAGAAGTTACTTAAGTTCTTTGTCTTTGCAGTCACTGTGCTGTCTGTGGTTGTTTAGGAGCAGGAATGTGGAGCCGCAGGGGTTGGGGACACTGACCGTGCCATTCTGAACTGTTACAAACTGAGGTCCTCGTGTACTGGGGGCCTTCTGATTAACTTCCTTGCAGAATGAGATGTTTGTTGTTTTAAACTTCTCTACAGGCCATGTAGCCCCTCATTGCCTGCACCCCAGAAGGACCACTCACTCTTGGTCCTTGGTGCCCCTGGGCCTCTAGGGCGTTTTACATTTTGTGGCTGTGAGGGGGACACTCTGGCTGGCCATGACTCATCCCTTGCTTCCACCCCATGATGGGCCCACCTCCTTGTCTGAGTGTACGTCCTGGATGACACCCTTTCCACCACTTTGGGGTGTTGGAAATGGGCATGGGCGTCTTTCTTTTGTTGGACTCTGGGTACCTTGTAATATCTTCAGAGATTATGTGCCCCAAACTTCACAACCGCATGGCAGCACCAGGAGCCCGCTTGTCTTAGGCAGGTGATTTTTGCACAAGGGAGTAGTAGTCTGGGTTTCTTAAAAACTGCAGTTTCCCAGATGCCATATGAGCACTCTCTTCCTCCAGTTCAGTTCTGGACCCCACTCACTGTCCACCTACGGTGCCTGAAATCAGCCAAGCAACGAGCATTCATTTGGCACTTACATTGTGCTTCAGGGTGGGGATGCAGATAGAGAGAATGAAACAGTCTCCTCTCAAGGAGTGTATGTCCTGACAGGAAGCACAGTGTGTGCATATGGAAGCATCCGCTGGATAATCATAAAGAGAAGAAGTGCCAGGTCATTGGGAAGGAGGGTGCCAGCAAGTGTAGGGGTGAGGAACGGCTGACCCAGTGGACTGCCCATGTAGTTGTGTGTCACAGTGGGAGCAGAAACGTTCTTTTGGAATTCAACAGTTCAGACTCCACAAACCCCGGATAAGCGCCAGTCACTGCCCTTGCCAGCCTGGTATTTAGTATTCCCTGGAGTGTTGTCTTTGGGAATACACAAAGAAAACAAAAACATGCACTTGAAACTGCCTCCTTCAGTCACTGATCACGTTTTCAGTCAGGGTACAACACACCTCTCTGACATGATCTTTGTCTTTGATGAACAAGATTATTTTTATGTAAATATGAATTCAGTGATTTCTGCCCGGTGATTGTTCATTAGTACACGGGGAGGATTTTTAAGCAACTGCAAAACGATGCCAACAGGATTTACTTGCAAAGAAATCATCAGGTGTTTTGGTGATGGAGGCAGCCTTTTTAGCTCTCTGGGAAAGACTTCTTAGTTGAGTTAGACAGCTTGAATGCAAATCTTGTCTCTGCTGCTTTGGACAAATTGCTTTGCCTCTCTGAGGCTCTGTTTCCTTATCCATAAAAGGAAGGGCTTAGACCAAAATAATTAGAAGCCACTTCTGTCTGTAAATCTGTGCCTATAATATCACTTGGTAAAGTAGAAGATCAAATTGAGCACCAACCAAAATGCCCCACTTCATCGGGGACAAAATTTTAGTATTATATGTTATATTTTTTTGTCTCAATAAGAAACATTGCTTAAACCATTACGGACACATGGGTGCCTCTTGTGTTATTTAAAGCGTGTAAGGGGAAGATACCCCATAGCCATCTGGGGTAATCCTTCCTGAGGGATAATCTCTGGAAATTCTTACAAGTGTTTGGATGTTTAATCTGCCCTGCTACAATTTGAGACAATCTCCTCCTGTTCCGTTCTCATTTGGAGAACATACAGTCACATACCTTTTTGTAATCCATATCCATAACCTTTCTTCCTCTGTCCAATTTTATAATCCTTGGGTTTTTGTGTTTGTTTTTGCTGGATTCTCCAATCTCTACAAATCCAAAGTAATAATTTATGTACTGAGTATAGTACCTTGCACAAAATATATACCAAGGAAATATTTGCTGAATAATAAAATACAGTAATGTTTTTATGCATGAGTAACCAAATTTAAAAATAATGACTTTATCCTGTTCAATTTGTTGAAGGTGGTCATTGGAGATCAAGATGGGGTGGCTACATGTTTTGGCATCAAGAAAGGGGAGGCTGTGGTAAGTGGAGCACTTAGATGTGTTTTAGAGAGAGAAATGCTCTCCTTACATTCTCTTATACTTAAGCTTAAAAAGTCCTAAAGTGCATATCTTGATGATAGAGACAATGTTTAAAAAAATTAAAAAGAAAATTTGTTTTGGACACAAATACTTACACTGAATCGGGTAACAGCAGATAACTTGGAATGCATTTGCTTGATAAATGGCTTAGAAAAAGTCATTGCCACTCATGGTTGGGAATAAAATGTACATATTTTCTTGTCCCATAGACCTAAACTTAGATATACTTTCAATTAGCGTTGGAGATATTTTGAATTGGAAAAAATAATGATGGAGGGGAGATAAGAAATTAATAGGTATTATTAAATGTCCCCTTTGTGTCTAGCACTGTACTAAGCGTTGTGGTAGTAACAAAAGAAAGAATAGAAGACAGAATTCCAGGAAATTATGTTCTGGTTAGATATGTGTGAAAAAACCTGGAAACAACCTAAGACAACATACACTTGAGTGTTACAGGTAAAAGCTCTAGGGATTCAGAAAGGAGTTTATTTGCTTCTTGGTCTTGTGTCCCTGATCTGTTCCATTTACCAGCTTTTCTCTTTTTAAAATAAGTGTCCAATAGTTTTTATGGTTACGACTTTGTAGGATAGTTAGGAACTGGTGCTACGAGGCCCTCTTCTTTCCTGCTTTTGACCTTTCATTCCTGAGATTGTTATTTTTATAGGTCTATAAAATAATCTTTTGGTAGTTTAATTAGTGTGGCACTGGATAAAGAAACTCATTTGAGAAGTTGTATAATTTTTATTACATTGGCATAACCCAACCTGTGTCTGTTTTTACTTTTGCCCTGTCTGATATCATGATGACCATCTCTCCTTTTTTGAATTCTCTGGAAGCATAATAAATTCTGCTCTAATCCCTCATTTTAAATCTTTAGGGATTTTTGTTTTTAAAGTGTACTTCCTCTAAATAACGTATTGTTGGACTCTGCTTTCTAATCCATTTCCTCCCTTCTATATTATGTGGGTGAGTTTACACCATTCACATTCACTGTCATGATTGCTAGTTATATTTGTGCCTCCATCGTGTCCTCTTATGTTGCCCCCTTCCCATTTCCCTCCTATAAAGAAGAAGATGGCAAAACAAAGGAAACAGGATCAGTGTTAGCAATGAGTGACTGAAGTAGCCTGCCCCCTTTCTCTTCTCCACTCAAGGCCAGAGTTCTGATGACCAACCCTTCTATTTTCTTTCTCCCCATTTGAACCCCACTTCTGATCTATCATCCAAAGTTAAAATCTGTTTTGCTTCAGAATATTTCCTTGCTGACTCTGCCCTCTCCTCTAAGCCTTCTCTCTCTTCTTGCCCCTACCTGTCTGCCTGTTCAGTTCAGCATATTTCTTTACCAAATTGTGTGTATGTGTGTGTGTTCAGCCTGCCCTTGTCTGGCTCAGATATGAGTGAAGTTCTGATCCACCTTCCCCATTTACCCTTTCTTCCATGTTCGTATGTGCTTCTCATGCACCATATTTAGGAGGAATCACAAGCTCTTCCCCCTTCTTCCTCATGTTTCTCCAATATAGTCCTTTTTCCCCTCCATTTTCTTTCCTCTCTCCCTTTTCCTGTAGTGTGAAGCAGGTCCCCAGACCCTTGACTTTGCCTTTCTTTTCTTCCTCTGTGGCCACAGAGGGAGGAATTTTCAAGGGGCAGTTGTCTCTCTTCCCCTTATTAGAGTAAGCCTTTGCGTATCATTTAGCATTTCCCAGTTATTCGTATATATTTATCTTTCTGGGTTCCTCATTTCTCCTTTGTTTGCATGGTGCAGACTCTACGTAGTTCTGGTCTTTTCATCAGGAGTGTTTAAAATTCCTCCATTCCATTAAAGTCTTATTTTTTTAACCTTGTAGGATTATACCTATTTTTAGGGAAGAGAAGGGCAAAGGAATAAGCATTTCTCTAGTGCCTACTGTGTGCCAGGCACTGTGCTAAGTGCCTTTCGTAAACGTTGTCTCGTTTGACCCTGCATCAGCTCTGAAAGGGAGGTGCTAGCAACAGGGAAATGACTTGCCCAGGGTCACCCAGCTAGGAGGTGTCTGAGGCAGCATTTGAACTCAGGTCTTCCTGACTCCAGGCCCAGTGCCCTGTGCTCTGCCACCAGGTGCCCTCTTCCTCCCTTTCTTTTCCTTTGACCTGGAAGCTGTGGATTTGGGCCATGACATTCCTGGGCATGTTCAGTCGGAGGTTTCTTTTGGGAGGTGGATGGTGGATTCTCTGTTTTCACTTTGTTCCCTTATCCAGATGGATCTGGACAGCTGTCTTTCATGATTTCTTGCCATACGGTGTCTGGGTGGGGTCTAGCAGTCTGTATTGTACTGGATAAATTGGAAGAAAGGCTGTATGCAAGAACACCAGTGAGATGCAGTGATTTATGTCATAAAGTGATAAGGGAAAGAGAATACATTGGGATTCTCCATCTGTAAATAGCCATTGAGGAGGGTAAGTAATGGGGTTCTTGGTGGTGTCCTTTTTTCTTAACTGCACCGCCCCACGTTTGTTCCCTAAATCCCTCGCTCGATTTTGGCCATTCCCTCGAGCTCTCATCCTATGTCTCTTTTCCCTTTCTCAGGCAAACCCCTAGAACAGCGGTTCTCAACCTGTGGGTCGCGACCCCTTTGGGGGTCAAATGACCCTTTCACAGGGGTCACAGGGATTGCCTAAGACCATCGGAAAACACATATTTCCGATGGTCTTAGGAACTGAGACACCACTCCTCTATCTGTCTCCAGGAGGGTCTGCCCACTTGCAGATACACCCATATATAAGTATTAAAGGGTCGAGGCATTAGGAAGGTTGAGAACCACTGCCCTAGAAGAAGCTGCATCCATTCTCAGGCTCTGCTTTTCATTCCCCTCTCTTCTCTATTCTGTGCTGTTTGGCTTCTGACCTCATCACTCAACTGAACTGGCTTTCTCCAAAGTGTGTGGTGAGCTGTTCCTCCCCAAATCCAGTGGCCTTTTCTTAGTTCTCATTCTTTGTAGCTACTCTGCTGAGTTTGTTAGTTTCTCTCTGGATTTTCAGACCCTGCTGTCTCAGTTTCTCCTCCTCCCTATCTGACTGCTTCCTCTTGGTCTCCAGTAATGTTAATGGAATATAAGGTCTTTATGCCCATTAATAGACCTCAGGTGGAGCCCATTAAAGAAAGCTTGCTTAGCAGAGGCTTGCTTATAGGAAGGCTTTCACGCTTTTTGCTAATTTCTAGTTAGGCACTGAGTTTGGAGGGTTGTGATGCCTTCTGGCTCTAAAAAGGGTGTATATACTCTGAGGTTAGCATTTTGCTTTGGGGCTCACTCATTGGAGGAGTGTTCTTGTGATTTGGCCAGATAAGACTCTGGGTAAACATTAAGGAGCCCACCGGCTTTGAAAAACCCAGATGTTGATGCTTCTCTCTCTGGTAACTATGTATGTATTGTCTCGGTCAGACAATTGGATCTCTCTGTTGGTCTGTGCTAATTTCTCAGACAGTTAGAAGCCCTGTCTGTTGGTCTTTATTTCTCTGCTTGTATTTTTTCTATTTTCTTTGTTTGGATTTTCTCTGAAGTTCTGGGTGCTGATCTTTCCCCCAGAGCTAATGAATGTAATTAAAAAAGGTTGTTGACCCCTTGAATAGCTATCTTTCCTAGTAAAGCAGGTCTAAGAACTTGTGCTAGCAGCTATCCTGGTGATGCCAGTGTGGTTGCTGTTACACCTTCATTGCTGGTTCACTGTTCCTATGATGTCTCTACCTGTGAATGTACCCCACCATGGCCCCACCTTCTGTCCTCTCACCTGGTTACCACATTAGCTCCATGAGCTGAAGATACAGATGGCACCCAGATCTGTATATCAGGCCCTAGTCACTGTTGTGAGTTCTAATTGTGCCTTTCCAGTGCCCATTGCATAGACTGAGATGCCTTTGGGACATCTGCAAGGAAATCTATCCAAAGGCTTTTGAATATCCCAAAGGCATCTCAAATTAAGCGTATTCCAAACTGAATTCATGCTTTTTCCCTCCAGAAGGGAGGGAGAAGCCTTTCTTCTGAACTCTCCTGTGTCTGTCCAGGTTGTCCTTTCAGTGACCAGGCTCATGACTTGGCATCATCCTTGACACCTCACCCTGCCGAATCTTGGCAGGTCTTCTTCTTCTCCTGCAGTGTATCACACCTGCTTTCTTCACTGAGCCACTGCCCTCATCACCTCTGGCCTAGACAGGAGCTTCCTTGTTGGTCTCTGCTCCAGCCTGTCTCCTCTGCAGCCTGTTCTTCAGAGAGCTGCCAAAGTGACCTTGGGAAGTGCTGGTGTGATCATCGTGCTCCTGCTCACTGACCTGCACCGCTCACTCCCTGTTGTCTCCAGTCTCAAAGGGAGCTGCTCTACCTTCCCAACCCTGCCACTCACGGCTTCCCTTCTGGGCCTCCCGGTGTCCATCTGTGCCTTTGTGCCAGTGTCTCCCACATCTGGAATACCCGCGTCACTGCTTGGAATCCACTGTTCCCTTCAGAGTTCTGTGCCTGTGATCCCGTCTGCAAGAGCCCTTTCTCCCCCGCCCCCAGCAGCTCTTAGTGCCCCTGCTCCAGTTGATGCTGTGTTTGCTTTTTCTGTATTGTGGACTTATGTACAGGCTCCCGTGCTGTCTCTCCCACAGCATGGAAGCTCTCTGAGGAAGCAGTGCTACATCTGTGTCTGTATCCCCAGGGCCTTGTGCACTGTCTGATGCTTACCAAGGGCTTGTTGATGGATGATCAGCCACGATTCTAGAGGCCTGCCTCGTGTCCTGTTGATCTTGGGTCAGATCTGATTGTCAAGGAATCTGTGACGTGGGTCAAGTTTTGTACCTCCTGTTTGAGACTCTCTTATTCTCCTTCCCGGGTTTTTTTTTTCCCTCTAGAGTTCTTACTTCCTTTCACATTCTTTCCTTTAGAGCTCTCGTTTCATGATTTTTATTTTCACTTTTCATTTTCCCCCTGAATTCCAGGAGAGCTTGAGGTAAATCTGATTTTCTGTGTAGCCTTGCTCATCGATGATCTGGAGTTATTCTCTTTCTTTTGGGTCTGTACTTTCAGCATGGCTGGTTCTGTACCTCCTTATTGTTTGGTTTTTTGGAGGGGCAGTTGGGGTTAAGTGACTTGCCTTAGGTCACACGGCTAATTTTTGTGTTAACTGTCTGAGGCTGGATTTGAACTCAGGTCCTCCTGACTCCAGAGCCAGTGCTCTATTCACTGAGCCACCTAGCCACCCCTGTACCTCTTTATTATCAGTGTTTTCTTGTATTGATTCATTTTTCCGGTGATACTTCCCAGGTTGAGACTTTGTGTTGGAACTGGGCTCTATACAGTTCTGCAGGGGATGGTGGTGTCTGTTATTATTGACCTCTGGCTCGTGAGGTCTGTGCAGTGAGGACCCCAGAAATGACTAGCCAGCTTGGGGCAGTGTACGCAGTGTACTCTCCCCCAGGACTGGAGTGCTCGTGGTCTGAGTCCCACAGGCTTTGAGTCTCCATTGCCCATGCCATTGCAGGCCCTTGGCTAGCCCTGGTCCGTCCTGTCTTCTGGCCACGCTTGGCTGGAGGGACCGTTTCCCTGGTTTGTGTGGAAATGGGCTTGTCAGATGCACTCACTGTGGTTTTTCCTCTATTATGTCTTGGTGCCTTAAGAAATATCTTTGTTGCAGTCGTTGTGGTTGGGCCGAGCTGGCTGCTCCCACTCGCTCGGACATTTGGAGGAGAATCAGAATCATTCATTCTAGAAGATATGTATTTTTTTTTTGATCTGCAACACTACAGTGACTTTTCCATTACTGTCTGTGTGTATGTATGGAAAGAGGCAGTGGGGCATGGTTTGTGGAGCCTTGGCTTTGGAGTCAGGAAGGCTTGGGTTCAAGTCTTGCTTCTGACACATACTGGCTATGCATTTGTGTTCTGCAAAACTCAAGACTGTAGAACTTCTGACATGGATAAAAGCATAGCTCTGCCCCTGTGACACACACACACACACACACACACACACACACACACACCTGCAGATGTACTCATATGTGTACATACAGACATACAGTGTGTATGTACATGCTTGTGTATACATGTACACAAATGAGATAGATGCACATATCTGTACTATGTATATTTGTACATATTATACATGACTACAATGTATGTATATATACACATACACATACAGGCATGTGTACATGTATATACGTAGATGTGTAGGTGTGGTACTTAGATACTTGGACTCTTTATGGTTGCTTGTAAAATATACATATATATGTATATATGTATACACATACATTTTATGTTGTAGCTTTGAGTTTTGGCTATGATATGCGTGCACACACATGCGCGTGTGTACATACACATACACACACACACAACTGTGATTTGTTGTAGTCATTCTGGAAAGCAGTTTTGCACCAGGCCTAAAGATGAACTAAACTGTCTACATGCCCTTTGACTCTGCAAAGAACAAAGAAAGAGCCAAAGGACGTGTATCTGGGAAAGTATTCCTAGCTGCTCTTTCTGTAATGGCAAAGAATGGGGGACTGAGGGGGTGCCTGTCATCTGGAGAATGGCTGAACAGACTGGGATGATGAAAGGGACGGCGTCAGAGAAACCTGGGGAGACTTCTTTGCATTGATGCAAAGTGAAGGGAGCAGAAGAAGGAGGACCGAACTGGGGAGCCAGACAGCTCTGACAGGTGGAGCATTCTGGTCAGGTGGTGTCCAAGAATGTGCCATGGGCCTGACGTGGAGAGGAGGTAGATGAAGGTGCAGATCGCAACATACATTTTTGGGACGAGGCCAATGTGGGGATTTGTGTTATGAGGGTTTTGTTTTTCAGAAGGCAGAAGAGGGGAAATTGGTTGGGAGAGAGGGAAGGTAATACTTGTTAATTGAAAAAACAAAAAAAAAGATAAACTGAGGAGATGTCATTAGCACAGACGTATGAGTGAATTATGAGTTCTGTGTAATTCTGCTCTGAAGGATAATCTTGTGTTAGCAAAAGTAAAGTAAAATTCTATGCTGTTGGTCTGAGTATCAGGGGGTTTAAATTCACACACTAGCTGACAGACAGGCCTCAGTGACTGTGAAGGCTTAAGGAAGGCTTAGTTCAAACAGACAGCTTATCCGAATTGACGGCTTTTGAGATCTAAACTAGGCCTTTGTGAATTTGCTGGTTGACCTTACCCACTCTGTATTAATAGTGCTTGGGCTTTAGCTTAGTGCAATGTGCATGTATAAATAAGCACGCTTATTTAGATAAATAAATATTTAAAGAACATTTATCAGAAAAGTGCTAAAATAGAAATGGAATTTGATCTAATTGTGCCCACTGAAGTTCTGGTTCCTTGCATGTGATGAAAAAAGGAAGATTTTTTTTTAAAGGCTTTTTAATTATTTCACTAATGATTTTTCCAGCCGGTGTTCAAGACTTTACCAGGGCTGAAGATTGCTCGCCTAGAGCTAGGAGGAGCAGTTAGCGCACCCCAGGAGAGGATTTTTGTGGCTATGGGCTCAGAAGTCAGAGGTTTCACAAAGAAGGGAAAGCAGTTCCTGTCGTTTGAAACGAACCTCACGGAAAGCATCAAAGCTATGTATGTCGATGATTTCATTCTTTTTTAGCATGCTAGGTCTTGTGGCGGGCTGAGGAGTTTTTGGCCAAGCCCCGTATCTAATAGCTCGTGGCGCTCTGGGCCAGCTTCAAGGCCTGCCTTCCCGCAGGGGCACAGTGTAGGCCGAGTGCACTCCTCTGGAGATCTGCTCCTCAGTTTTGTGGTTTTGATAATCTTGCATTTCCCATCTGTTCCTCTGTCTTGTTTGTAAGAACTGTGCAGACTCTTTGGTTTTTTAAACAAAGAAATAAAGTCAGGTTAAAAGAAAAGCCCAGATTTTGGGCATTCATATTGGCTGGCTGCCACCTTGTTCTATTTTACCTTTTGTGGCCAGTAGGGCCAGCCCTATGAGTGGGTGACCACCCATTTGATGCCATTTCATAGGAGTCAGAGAAGATCTCTTCCATGTCACAACTTACACAAGGCCTGTGGCCTTTGGATTTATTTCCTGTAAAATATCCAAGTTGAGCTGAGAGGGGTGGCACACTGAGCCTTAAGTGCATAGTGAAAATAAGCCAAACTCTTGCAAAAAGCAGAATTTTCTTGGGAGTGGGGTACAGAGGTGTGGAAAAGTAGAAGACCTGGGTCCCTGATGGAAGTGGGATGGAGTGTCACAGAGAGGCGACCATGCTCTTACTCCTCAAGCATTAGACTGATGCTGAGTACCATGGTTAGGCACTACAATCTTCTCTTGAATTAGTTAAGGATCTGGCCACAGTGCTGTGGAAGCTTCAGTAGTCTCATTGTTAGACTAGGCACAACTGTAGACCAGGCTGGAAGCAGGACAGTCAAGCACTTCGCTTCAGATTGGAATGACATGCGATGCCCACAGACCAGCTAACACTTAGGGACAAAAGGAAACAGACTTAGCCTGAGCAGGGAAAGAATATTCAGCCTGGATCCAGAGCAGCACCCATCAGACGTCCACCAAGTCTGAAGGCACGGCCTCCCTGGGGGCTGACCTCTGACGTCCCAGCTCACCAGGGCCCTTGTTTCTGCAACCAGTTGGGCCTTGGAGATGGTTCTGTCTTTTAGAGACACAAAGAAAGATTGAACAAAAAAACTTGCTCAGCCCATAGGCCAGGGACTTGAGTAGATGTTACTTTCACCACAGTGACCAGTTATATTTTTAAAATTTTTTAAGATTCAGACTTTACTGTTTGAGCTGTTAAGAGTTTCTTCTTAGTGTGCTGTGAAATTTTAGGTGAAACAAATTATTCTTAAAATAACTTCATCTTGAATCAGTCACTTAATTGTTTCCATTAATACACAATCACATTTCTAATGTCTCTGCTTCAATTTCCTGCAGTTTGAATTTTTCCAGGAGAATGCTGAAATTGCTCTTCTTTGAGATTCTCATAAAAATTATAGCGACATAAATTGTGTAGCAGCATAATACTGGAATTGCAAAAATTGTAGCAGCATAAAAATGGTAGCAACATAATGCTGAAAAGGTAGAGATTAAGGAGGGGTGTGAAGAAAGACCTTATGAGCCCTTCAAGGCAATAGGAGAACTATGGTGTTGGTGGAAGTGAACTGCTTTCTGTTAGTCTCAAAAGAAAATCGAGTTTCGGTTTGCTGTTTCGAGAATGGACTTTTCACTTGTTGGGCTGTCTCTCATTCCCAGGCACATCTCTGGCTCAGATCTCTTCCTCTGTGCCAGTTACATCTATAACCATTACTGTGACTGCAAAGACCAGCATTACTACCTGTCAGGAGACAAAATCAACGATGTGATCTGTCTCCCCGTTGAAAAATTGCCTTGTATTATACCGATCCTGGCCTGTCAGGACAGAGTGCTTCGAGTTTTACAGGTCGGTAACAATTGTTGGCTTCCTTCTCTTGAGTATTCAATTCTAGAGGTATTTATGGTGAGGCTAGGAATACAAGACAAGTTCTTGCCCATTGCACTGGGGGAATAAAACAGGTAAGTAATTGTATACCAACTTAAATAAAGCAATTTCAGAGAGAGGGATGAGGAAAGGCCTTATGTAAGATGTGGTACCTGAGCTGCCCTTTGAAATGCTTAGGATTCTGCAAAGGGAAACAGAGGACATGAGGGACATTGGGGAGTGGGGGTAAGCTGATAGTCCAGTTTGGCTGCGTGCACGCACACACATACACACACACACACACACACACACACACACACACACACACACCCATCTCTTAATTTAAAATAATAGTAATACTAAAGACATTTATCCAAGAACACTTATATAGTCTCTGTCACTGTGTTGGTAACTTAATTGCTATATCAAATTTTTATTTTAAACTGTCTTGTTAGTTTGAGGGCAATGTGAACAGTGTTTTGGCCATTGTCAGGGAGACTTTGTCTTGACTGTAAGTAGCAGTACCCAATTTTGTTGTTTGGAGACTATTCTGATCCCAAATTTCTGGCTATATCAAGGCAAGCATGCCTACTCTCCAAAGACTTCCATGACCCCATGCTCCTTTTTTTTTTTTCAAAATCATATTGATTTTTTCCAACTTAATAGCATTTTTTCCTGTTACATGTAAAGATAGTTTTCAACATTCATTTTTGTAAGATTTTGAATTCTAAATTTTTCTCCCTCCCTCCCTCCCCTGCACTTCCCCAAGACAGCAAGCAATCTGATATAAGTTAGGCATGTATGGTCATGTTAAACACATTTCCACATTAGTCATGTTGTGGAAGAAGAATCAGAGCAAAAGGGAAAAACCATGAGAAAGAAAACACAAAAAGCCACAAAAAGTGAAAATAGTAGGCTTCCATCTGCATTCAGACTCCATAGTTGTTCTCTGCATGTGGATAGCATCCTGAGTCTTTTGGACTTGTCTTGGATCATTGTATTGCTGAGAAGAGTTAAGTTATTAGTGTTGATCATTGCACAATGTTGTTACTGTGTACAGTGTTGTCCTGGTTCTGCTCACTTCACTCAGCATCAGTTCATGTAAGTCTTTCCAGGTTTTTCTGAAATCCACCGGCTCATCATTTCTTATAGCACAATAGTATTCCATGACATTCCTATACCACAACTTGTTCAGCCATTCCCCAGTTAATGGGCATCTTCCAGTTCTTTGCCACCACAAAAATCTATGCTCCTCTTCTGTAGTACTTCTTGAAGTTGAAGGAAGAAGACATGAGGAGAATCAGGATCTGTGATTTGGGTGGATGCAGGGGGAATCATGGACTG
This sequence comes from Pseudochirops cupreus, assembly GCA_028627135.1. NCBI lineage: Eukaryota > Metazoa > Chordata > Mammalia > Diprotodontia > Pseudocheiridae > Pseudochirops > Pseudochirops cupreus. The sequence goes on from CM053583.1 coordinate 200,069,102, forward strand.
CTGTGGTGAGGTGGATAGAGCAGTGGGTTTGGAATTAGGGAGTCTTGTTCAGATCCTGCGTTAGACACTTTCTAGCTATGTAAGAAAACCCCAAGTGCAGTCATGAAAAGTCGGTCATGCTATTCTTGATTACAAGCTGTCATGGGGGGCAGGGGGAGAAAATTTGAACCGCAAGGGACTATGGAACTGAATCTTGTAAACTAAAAGTAAACAAACAAATCAATAAAGACAAAAAGAAGTCAAAGAAGAAAAAGTCGTTTGTGACTGAAATGACTGAGCAACAACAAAATGAAGGGTTGGCTTCCATTATAAGATCAGAAATCTAGAGTGTGGGGGGAACTGAGAGGTCATCTCATCCAGCTCTGCACTGAAGTGGTGCAGGGGATGGAGCACCAAGCCTGGAGTCGGGATGGCTCATCTTCTGGAGTTCAAATCTGGCCTCAGACACTTACTAGGTGTGTGACACTGGGCAAGTCACCTAACCCTGTTTGTTTCCGTTTCCTCGTCTGTAAAATGAGCTGGAGAAGGAAGTGGCCAACCACTCCAGCATCTTTGCCAAGAAAACCCCAAGTGGGATTAGAGTGAGTCAGACATGTCTGAAAAAATGACTGGACAGTAACAACAATCGGAGAATCACATCCTTAGCCTTGCCCATCACTGAGTCCAACCAATGCTGTGTCAGTGGTAACTTTACAGTCAAGCAAATTAAAATAAATTTGAAGCAGGCAAAAGCATCCTGACCATGAATTATAAACATTCATTTGTCCACTTTCTGAATAAGCCTTTGAGGGCGGCTCCGTGTCTGACGTGAGTTGTGCTGCCCTGCAGGGCTCTGCCCCCGAGTGAGGCTTCACAGCTTTGTTGTACAGTTGTAGAGTGTCCCCTCTTCTCCCTCTCCCTGCCCCCCCTTCCCGTTCCCTTTGTTTTCCATTTTGGCAGAACCAGGGCTGTCTTATAGGCAACTTGTATAGGCCAGTGAGAGCCAATTATTAAGTTTCCATTGTGAGCAGGCAAAACTTCGGGATGGATAAATGCTACAAATCAGGACTTCATTTGTTGTTTTGTTGGTTTTCTAGACTTAAGAAAGTGATGAAGGGAGGCTGGGTGGTGCAGTGAATAGAGCACTGGCCCTGGAGTCAGGACCTGGTTTCGAATTTGGCCTCAGACACTTAGTGCTTACTAGCTGTGTGACCTTGGGCAAGTCACCTAACCCCAATTGCCCTGCCCTCCCCCCTCCAAAAGGCAAAACACAAAAAAAGAAAAGAAAAAAGAAAGCGGTGAAGCAAAGGTTGACAATGCAGATTAAACTCACAGATGTGTCATGGGCACGTGGCCCCCACACCCCCATAGCCAGTGCTTACACATTTCCCAGCACTCCCCAAGGTAAAGCTGCAGAACGCTGTATTTGAGTACTTACGGCCAGAGGCGTGCTCGCTCCTGTTTAAGAGGCATGGTTTTGAGTTCCTTTATTTTGTTTTCACGTCATGCTTTTCTGCAGGGGTCTGATATGATGTACGAGGTGGAAGTCCCGGGCCCCCCAACGGTCCTCGCCTTACACAATGGAAATGGGGGTGAGTGTTTTCATACTCAAGGAGAGCAGCATGTTGACTTGTTGGCAGCTGAGGTTACAGTTCTGATCAACACTACACAACTTTTGTGTTCATGATATTCTTTTGTAGCACCTTATTTTTTAAGTTAATTGATGAATTGACTATATATGTTAAAAGAGAAGCCATCTGTACATGATAGAAATGTGTGGTTTCATGTATAATCCTCTTCTGTTCTGCTGCTTCATGTATATGTGGACATAACCATTTTATTTGATATTTGTAAGGTCAGAGGAAAAACAATTGAAAAAACAACTGGGGGATCAGGAAAACCATTGGCACCCCAAATAGTCAGCAGAAGAAACAGCTCAGTCCTCACAGAGTGTTTTTAAGGCAATAAATGAGCACTATGCGGCTGTCCTGGAGATTCGGGTTCTAGTCCTGACCATGACTTTGCCACAAGACTGTTGTAATACCTCTCAGGGTGTCATGTTCCTCATCTCTTGACATGAAGGGGTTGGAATAATCTCTTAAGATCTTCTTACAGCTGTAAATTCCACCCCTAAAGGATATGTTCATCTGAACTCTTTTTTCTTTAATGCGTATGTTGTAGTTTCACTGAATGGTGAGTATATATAGTTACTGGAAGCCTAACTGCATTACCTACAAAGGATAGTTCTATAAGTATTTTTTCAAACTAAAAGAACTAATAAAACAGAACCCTATTGTAATATCATTTCTATTACAAAGGTCAAATCATGTATCTTAAAATATTCCTACTTGTTCAGTCAGCAAACATTAATTGCCTACTGTGTGCTGAGCATTGTACTAGCATGGGGAGAGAGACAAAGCTTAGAAAAGACATCGTCTCTGCTTCCACGGAGCATAATGGGGGAGGCTAAGAAGCAAGCGCAGGTAATTATGATCTCCACTTTTCCACAAGCACTTTAGAGAGTGATACAGCAGCCGGGCAAAGACGTGAGGTGGAATATCACGTGCAGGAAACAGCAAGTAGCCCTGCTTGGCAGGAGTGTAGAGAGCATTCACAAAGTAGAGCCACGTGTAATAAGTCTGGAAAGCACGGCCTCAGCCAGACTGTGAAGGGCTCTACTGCAGGCCATGGGGCGCCTCTGGAGGTTGGGGGAGGGCGCAGTGAAATGGTCAGACTGTGCTTTAGGTGTGAACTGTGGGCTGGGGAGAGATTAGAGGCTCAGAGGCCAGTTAGGAAGCCATTGCCGTGGTTGAGATGAAAGGCATTGTGGGCCTGAACTAGAAGTGACCAGTACCAAGAGGTTGTGAGCACGTTGGAAATAGGGGCCATACCTTTTATGTGCCCATAGGACCTAGCACAGCACTCGGGCTATCGGAAGTCGTGGGTGAAGGCTTGCTGTTAGCCACGGTTAGCCAAAAAAGAGAGGGCTTGACCATTCCTCCTGACACAGCCTTTTTCCCAGAGTTCCAGTGCAATCACATTTATCGTGTTTTTTCCCATCCTCTTAGAGGAACTGTCATTTACATTTTGGGGAGTTCAAAAACTTCGCAATTTCTGTGACGTTTGGAGGGTTATGGGACTTCTGTAGTTTTTTCTGTTAATCAGAGTAAGAACATTAGGGAAAATCGGAGCCCGTGGTAACGTAACTGTAGCAAGACAATGATCTGCTGATGAAGAAATTGTTATTTTATCTTCTCCATTTTCTCCTGTTTATTGGCAGGCCCAAATTTCATAATTCCCAACGTAACGTAATTTGGTTAAAAGCCCAAAAGTGTTCTCCTAGTCGTGGCCCATTTGGATGTCTCATAGTGCAGACTAATTAACCCTCCAGAAGAGGACTCTCTGTACTGCCACTGTGAACACTGGGAGAGCGATTGAGATCGATCGAGGGGAACAAAGGGCATTTCTTTCATAGCTGGTGTCGCAGTTATCATCAAAGTATCCTACAGATTTAAATAGGATGTCCTTTTAAAATTGAAGTTCTGTTTTAAAGTGTGAATTTTGTGTTCTGGTAAATATGGTAGTTGGTATGTTCCACCTTTAATATTGACTGGTTTCGGGCACCTTTCAAAGATGAATCTACAAAGTTATCCATCAGATTATGTATCTCTGGTTAGAGAGGCAGAGGATGAGCTTTTGTCAGTGGAAGGAGTTCTTGGAAGTATTGGCATACGTATGGGTGTCCCAAAAGCCCAAAGGCTGTTCTAACAAATTAAAACTTTGATATTAAATTACTATCAATTCATTATTAATTATATCAATACTGAATCATCCCAATAATTAACATTTAAATAATTTAATTAGCAAAGCTTTAATATAGTTAATTTCATATTAAAGCTTTAATAGTTTAAAACTGCATTAAGATTTTTGGGGCAGCCCATCTGGTAGTTTAAAAAGTCAAGGAAGAACTTGGACTTTGGGGAGGGGGGGATTTGGCTTCTAGTCCCAGCCATGTGCAAGTTTGCCTCTCAGAGTCCTTTAACACAGTGAGGCTTAGACTTGATCGTTTCTGAAGCCTTTTCTAGCTCTAACATTCCATGAACATGTACCCAGAAACTGATTGAAATTGTTTTTCATTGCATAGGATTGAAGTTTTTCCCCATAAAACTGTTAGGAAAATAATTTATTTCTTTAAGGTCCTATTGTAAATGAGAGAAATGTTTAAGTCACCTTGATTTCCTAGGTGAATCCGGAGAGGATCTTCTGTTTGGAACCTCAGATGGAAAACTTGGAATAATTCAGATCACCGCCACTAACCCAGTACACAAATGGGAATTAAGAAATGAGAAGAAGAGAGGAGGTATGCTCTTTGTTGTAATCTGGGGACTCTAGCACTCCTGTGGGATTTGAATTAAATCTGTAGCTCATAATTTAATGGGGACAATAATCTTGCCTTACCCCAGAGGGTGGCTGTAAAGATCCAAAGAAAATGAATACAAAATGCTTTGTATTTGAAAGTAATGTGATATGAGTGAGTTGTTAGTATTAATTAGAGGATGACTAACCTAAAAGAATCCTCATTTCCTTTTCTCTGAGGCATCCTTGAACTGCTGTGTTTATTAAGACTGATCATTTTTAATTTTTTATGTGAGAGTATTTTTCAGAAAGAAGTCATTCCATCTTAAAGTCAAGGCTTTCCCTTTTTTATTTCAGTCGTCTGATCGTATCTTTCTTTTTACTTCTTCAGTTTTAAGGTCTGTGTTTACTATTTATTACAGGCTGCAAAAAAATCCCAAGTACTCATGTGCTTTACCTTTCTAGATAAAGGCAGTTCATTTTTGTTTAAAATATGATACCTCGGTTTGGTAAAATCACCTTGAATCCCTCTGAGCCCTCGATGTAGGTCCGTGGCCCACGTGGGTGGATGGCCTTGAAGACTCACAGCCAGCGACCTCTTGATTGGCTCTCTCCCTCACATCTCCAGTCTAGTCCATCCTTCACACTGCAATCACAGCTCTGAGCTTGTCAATCCCTTTCTCAGTCAACACCTGCATCCTCCTGTTGTTGCCAGAATCAAATATAAACTCCTGCATTTCGTTGTTAAAGCCCTTCTCCCCCTGGCTCTGCCCTATCTTTCCAGTCTCATTGGACGGCCCTCTTTCCTCTAACTTCCCTCATACTTTGTGCTTCAGCCAGACCAACCTCTTCTTTCCTCACACAAAACATTCCATCTCCCATCTCTTTCCTTTCACTCTGGTTCTTCTGGCTGAATCCCATGCCTGGAACATGCTCCCCCCTCACATCTGCTCCACTGGACCCCTGTCTTTTTTCAGGTAGTTCAGGAGCCATCTTTTCCGTGAAGCTCTCATGATCCCTTCAGCTGCTAGGGCCCTTCTTGTCAGACAGCCTTGTATGTGACTACGTTTTATTCTCCACACAGTGAGCGTTTTATATAGTACTTCAGGGTGCCTTACAAATATCATCCGTCTTTCTATCAGCCCTGAGAGCTGGACGTGGTCATTATCCCCACCTTTATATTCATTCGATCTAGACTTCGAGAAGTTCTTTTTCGCTTTCCCATTAGAATGTTGATTTCTTCCAAGTAGGGCTTGTTTATTTGTCCCCTTTGTATCCGCAATTCCAAGTCAGGTTTCTGGCACACAAACATTGATTGACCAATGGATCAGCACATTAAAAGTTCAGAAAATTAAAGAATCTTTCTCAGTGATTTTGGAGTGTAACAAAATAAATCTCAGCTTCTGGGAAGATGGTAGAATGAAAGGATCCAAGAGAGCCTCTCTCAGGAATCCCTCCCAATAGCATCAGAAAAGAAGCAAAATGACTGGAAATTCCCAGAAGAAAAAGTAAAAGCTGTAGTAATCAGCAAACCAACAGAGAGTTCCAGCATGATGGAATAATACCATGAATTTTTTTTGAAAACGGAGGCAAAGATCCCACAAGAAATAATTGAAGAGAGAGTTTAAGCAAGATGCCCTGCCACAGCACAGAGGGTCAGAAGACTGGCTGCAGTTTGGAATTAGGCTGGTGAAATGACTGAAAGGTCCCTACTCAGGCATATGCTGCCAGGCATGCATTCACGGTAATAGCCCAAAAGCAAGTTCCCATAGACACTTAAGTATTTATAGAAGCTCTTTTTGTGAAAACAAAGACCTGGAGTCAAGGCAGACATCCATTGAATGGCTAAACAAATTGTGTTCCATGAATGTAATGGAATATTACTGTGCTAGAGGAAACAGTGACTACAGTGATACAGGGAAGGTGGAAAGGCTTTCAGTAATGGAAAAAGAGTGATGTCCCAGAGTTAAGAAAACAAGGGGTGGGGGCAGAGCCAAAATGGCAGAGAAGAGGCAGGAGCTCACCTACACCCTCCCAAATTCTCCTCCAGACAAATTTAGAATAAAGCATCAAGTCAAATTCAGGAGCAGCAGAGCCAATGAATGCTTTTCGTGAAACAATTTTTTGGCCCAAGACAGCTTAGGAGGTCAACAGGAAAGGTCTCTCTTCCCAGGGTGGTGGTTGGGCCTGGATCAGGCTGGGCCCCAGGAAGTCAATAACAGGTTTGGGAAGCAGCGGCATCAGTGGCAGCAGCAGCTTCAGGAGCTCTCAGTCCACAGATGTCAAGGAGGTCAGACAGCTGGTCAGTAGGAGATAACAGGACCTTTAGCTGTCACTTTGTTGCATTGATGATATGTGGTTCTGGGTTGCAGTGCCAGGGTGAGGAGGAGCACATGTGCCCAGCACTTGTGGCTGCAGGAGAGCAGGAGCCCGAGTCACAATTCCAGGGTCATAAGGAGCAAAAGTATCTATGGCCATACGGGAGCAGAAGTCCTGGTCACAGTTCCAGGGCAGAGAAGAACGTTTACACTGGCTCACACACCAGAGCACAGACCAGGAGAGCAGGGACAACATCTTTTCTTGGATCATATCACCTTGGAAAAATGAAAATTTATAGATCCTTCCCCTCCCCCTGTATTAGCTCTGTGTAACTAGAAGCATGAAAAACATGAAGCTTGAGACAGTGCTCCTCCACCCTGGTAGCAACTTTAACATAAAGTTAAAAGTCGAGAAATAGACTGGAAAAATGAAGAAACAGCATCAACAACAAGAATTTGACCATAGAAAGTTACTGTGATGACAGGGAAGAGTAAGACACAAACTTAGAAGAAGACCACAGTCAAAATGGCTCCATGCAGAACTTTAGAGAAGGATGTCAGTTGGTCCCAGGCCCAAAAAAGAATCCCTAGAAGAACTTTAAAAAGGATTTAAAAAATCAAATAATAGAAGTAGAAGAAAAATTGGGAAAAGAAATGAAAGTGTTGCAAGAAAATCATGAAAAAAAGAGTCAACAGCTTGGTAAATGAGACACAAAAAAATACTGAGGAATAGAATTGGCCAAATGGAAAAAGAGACACAAAACTTCACTGAAGAATTCTTTAAAAATCAGAATTAGGCAAGTGAAGCTAATAACCCCTTGGAACATCAAGAAACAACAAAACAAAAATCAAAAGAAGAAAAAAAAAATAGAAGAAAATGTGAAATATCTCATTGGAAAAACATCTGACCTGGAAAATAGATTGAGGAAAGATAATTTAAGAATTGTTGAACTACCTTAAAGCCATGATTAAAAAAAAGCCTAGACATCATATTCCAAGAAATTATCAAGGAAAACTGCCCTGATATCCTAGAACCAGAGGGTAAAATAAAAATTTGAAGAATCCACTGCTTACATTCTGAGAGAAATCCCAAAATGAAAACTCAGGAATATTACAGCCAAATCTCAGAATCAAGAAGAAAATATTTCAAGGAGCCGCCGCAAAGAAACAATTCAAATATTGTGGAGCTACCATCAAGATCACACAAGATTTAATAGCTTCTGCATTAAAGGATTAGAACGTTTGGAATGTAATATTCTGCAGAGCAAAGGAGCAAAACTGAGTATGATCCTTCTGGGGGAAAATGGATATTTAATGAAATAGAGGATTTTCAAGCATTCCTGATGAAAAGAACAGAGCTGAACAGAAAATGGGATTTTTTTTCAGTAAGTTTCTCTGATGAAGGCTCCACTTCTCTAATATGTAGAGGGTCAGATTTATAAGAATGAGTCATTCCCCAATTGATAAATAAATGGTCCAGGGATATGAACAAGCAGTTTTCAGATGAAGAAATCAAAGCTATCTATAATCGTATGAAAATTTTCTCTAACCCGGTATTGATTAGAGAAAGACAAATTAAAACAACTTTGAGGTACCACTTCACACTTATCAAATTGGCTAATATGACAGAATAGAAAAAAGAAAAATATGGGGAAAATATGGGATATGGGAAAGGTGGAACCCTAATGCACTGTTGGTGGAATTGTGATCTGATTCAACCATTCAGTAGAGCAATTTGGCTAATTTTTTTATTTTTGGTTTTCAACATTTACTTCCATAAGTTTTAAAATTTTCCCATCTCCCTCTGCAAGCCGGCCTGCAATCTGATATAGGTTCTACATATACATTCCTATTAAACGTATTTTCACGTTAGGCATATTGCATAGAAGAATTGTAGTGAATGAGAGAAACCATGAGAAAGAAAAAACAAAACAAAAAAGGAAATAGTCTGCTTCACTCTGCATTCAGACGCCATAGTTCTTTCTCTGGATGTGGCTGGCATTTTCCGTCATGAGTCCTTTGGAATCTTCTTAGATCTTTGCATTGCTGAGAAGAGCTAAGTTTATCAAAATCAGTCGTCACCAACTGTGGCTGTTACTGTGTACAGTGTTCTCCTGGTTCTGCTCACTTCACTCAGCATCAGTGCATACAAGTCTTTCCAGGATTTTCTGAAGTCTGCCTGCTCATCATTTCTCAGAGCACAGTAGCAGTGCATTACATCTATATAACATATCTCTGACTCAGCAGGCTCTCCCCTCCAGCCTCCTAGGCAGAGGGCCCATAGATGGGATCATCTCCCAGCCTCCGCCACTGCAGCCCATTCCACAGAGCTGGCTCTGGCTTCCTAGCTCCTCCCGGCCCTTTCTATGTTGCTCTGGTCAGAGCGGAGGCTCTTCCTTGACCATGGCTCTGCTGGGGTCCTTTGCACAGGTTTGTTCAGGAGAGCTGTGCTTCTTTGGGACGATTTGCCCCACTGCTGGGCCAGAGGGGATGGACCTCTTAGCCACTTACTGAAAGTGCACCTTGAAATGACCTTGTATTGCTTGTGTTTATTTTTCTGGATGTGTGTGTCTTCCCTTCTGGTTTCACGTGGGTTTCTGGAGGGCAGGAACTGTTTCATTTTTGTCTTTGTACCTTCATCACTTTGCTACATAAGTAAATGAGTGAATGAAAAAATAAAGTAGGTGCTTTAGTAAATGTCTGGGGGATTTAGGGGCATGCTGGTGATGGTAGCAGCAACTAGCAGTTCTGTTGTGCTTTGAGATTTATAGTTTTTGATGTATTTTTTTATCATTTGATTCTTATAATTATTCTGTGAAGTAGGTACTTCGGATAATATTGGCACCATTATAGAGATGAGGAAATTGAGGTGGCCTAGAGAAGTTAAGTCACCTGGACGGGAAGTGTCATCGGTGGGATTGAAACCCAAATCTCGCCTGGCTTTAAGTCCAGTGGAGTTTTTCCCCTGTTCTACCGTATGGCTTCTCAGTAAGATCATGAATAGATTAGATAAAAATTGCCGTCAGTGAAGTGAGTATCTAATCTCAGACTGGAAAGACTAAGGTTTAAGGGCCAACCATTTTGATATGGATCTCAGTTCTGTCTGTCTGCTCTATTTTGGGCATCGTTAGCGTACATTTTGCCTGTTCCCTCGCTCTAAGGCTGGGGGTTGTACTGCCATCCAAGCAGTCCCTGCTCTTGCCAAGGTCCTGATTTACACGTGTCAGACCAAAAGTTCGTTAACAAATCAAATGTCAACAGAGACCAATTAAGTAATAGTTTCTCGGGTCAGCCTTATTTGGCCTTGAGCATGATTGAAGTCACAGGGAGTCCTTGAGATGAGGGTGCGACTGTTTTATCTACTTCATGGTTTAAATGGTATTTATAGATGCATCCTTGCTCACAACATTGTTTCGAGGAGGGGGAAAGTGTGTTCTGTAAACCACAGAAGGAAATGGGGACACATTAGACTACCATGCATGATGGGCCCTGGAGGTGGCCAGCCGGTTCAGGGCGTGAGGACTCAGCACTTTGGTTTCCTGCAGGGGCCTCATCCCTGAAGCATGCACTGTTAGACTCAGAAGACTTTTTTTTAATTTTTAAATTTTTTTGCTTTTTTTTGGAGGGCGGAGGGCTGGGCAGTTGGGGTTAAGTGACTTGCCCAAGGTCACATCAATAATTTTTCTATTAAGTGTCTGAGGCTGGATTTGAAGCCAGGTCCTCCTGACTCCAGGGCTGGTGCTCTGTTCACTGCGACACCTGGTGGCCTCTGACTCAGAAGTCTTTGTCCCTTTTAATTCCTTCCTAGAGCACTAAATGCTGCCTCATCACAAGCTTTCATCAGCACTCACGTCTGCCTTTTTCTTTCTTCAATTGAGGCATTCTGTGCGTTGACTATTTTGATATTATGGGAGATGGCGTAAAGGACCTGCTTGTTGGTCGGGATGATGGAATGGTGGAAGTGTACAGCTTTGATGCTGCCGGCGAGCCCGTTCTCCGATTTGACCAGGTACATCATGCTATTGAGAGTGCTTTATTCCTGCATCAGAGAAGTGAAATAACACCAGTGACAATGATAGCGAGCATTTGTGCAGCGGCTGAAGGTTTGCTCGAGAAGGGCTTGCTGGCTGTTTTCGCTTATCCTCACAGCTTCGGGAGGCAGGCGCTATCATTGTCATCACCTCAGTTTTACAGATGAGGAGACTGACACAGGCAGCTGGGTGACTCACCGAGGTTTCCCTAGCTAGCAAATGACTGAGACGGGATTTGAACTCAGGTCTTGCTGGGCCTGGAGTCAGGTACTTAACTAGCTGTGTGACCCTGGGCAAGTCGCTTAACCCTGTTTGCCTCAGTTTCCTCATCTGTAAAATAAGCTGGAGAAGGAAATGGCAAACCACTCCAGTGACTTTACCAAGAAAACCCCAAGTGGGATCTCAAAGCCTTGGACAACACTGAAACAACGGAACAACGACATGTGTATGTGTATGTTCATATGTGTGTGTATATATATATATGTATATCCTTCTTGTACAGATTGAACTTTTCACAGTTTCACCATTTTGAACACGGGGAGCCATCTGTATATAGTTTAATTTTTGTTTGTCGTGCAGGAAGGGATCACAGCCAGGTGGTACAAAGGATTCTTAGTGAATTCTTACCATTTAAACAGGAGAACTTTTTCTGAACCCTTACCAGTCTAGATTGTTTTTTATCACCATGCAGATAGGACCAGCTGCTCTGCTGCTTATGTTAACAAGAAGTCTGCTTTTTTGAAACGAATGCTCTCCTGCGTCCCATATTTCTCATAGGCATTGTCTGAAAGTGTCACGTCCATCCAGGGTGGCTGTGTGGGGAAGGACGGTTATGATGAGATCGTGCTAAGCACATACTCAGGTACAGTAAATGCTTCCAGGTGTTCTAGAGAACTGAGGGATTTCTTAAACTCCAGATGACTGTTTTCATTCGTACTACCTTATTTCCAATCACTTTGCCCCTTAGCATAGAAAACCCCTGGGTGGTGCAGTGAATAGAGCACTGGCCCTGGAGTCAGGAGGACCTGAGTTCAGATCCAGCCCCAGACACTTAACATAAAACCAGCCATGTGACCTTGGGCAAGTCACTTAACCCCAATTGCCCTACCTTCCCCCCCTCCAAAAAAATCCTAACCGAATAACATGCCTCTAAAAATAAAAACAAAAAACAAATAAAGAAGAGAAAATCCCTGGGCGGAGACAAGGCGGCTTTCCCCGGCCACGCACTCAGTTACAGAGGGGCTGAGTCTGGGCACCCGCCCCACCACACTCACCCACTGAAGTACGGTGATCTCATTCTGTACCTGGTAATTAGGGCTTCTCCTATCCAGGGGGGCTGAGACTTCCTCTTGTCTTGGCAGTTTTGTGTGGGTTTAAGGAGTTGCCGGACTTGGGGTGGAGTTTTCCAGTTGGGGATGGACTGGGAGGTGGATGGAATGGTGCCTGGAGGAAGAGTTTGGGCCCAGCCCACATCTTTGCTAGTCCCTCTGGATGTCCTTGAGGTGGCATTGTCTTTGGTGTGTAATCAGGGTCCTTTCCCGTAGGCTGGGTCACAGGCCTGACCTCAGAGCCTGTCCACAAGGAGAGCGGACCTGGGGAGGAGCTGAAAATAAACCAGGAGATGCAGAACAAGATTGCATCCTTGCGGTAACATCTTTGCTTGGCTTCCAGAGTGGATCGCTTTGGTTTGCTCACTTTGAAATGCAGGATTGCTTGAAAGGGACTGTCTAGCTTATAATTTAAAATGTGTCGATTCATTTGGGGGAGTGAAAAATTAACAGATAATAATAGCCCTTGGTTTTTAAAGTTTAGTTTGAAGAAAAAACCTGGTTTTATACTAAGGTTTTTTTTTCCTTAGGTTAAAAATTCCATTTTCGGGGAGGCTAGGTGGTGAGTGAATAGAGCACCTGCCCTGGAGTCAGGCGGACCTGAGTTCAAATGTGGCCTCAGACACTTAACACAAAAACTAGCCGTGTGAACTTGGGCAAGTCACTTAACCCAAATTGCCCTACCTTCCCCCCTCCAAAAAGCAAAAACAAAACAAAACAAATCTATTTTCCCAGATGTTTAATTGCGAAGAATTTCTCCATTCTTAGTCATTGAAAGGGACCAACGGGGACCCCCCCTTCCTTTAAAAGCAGGGAGCATTCATTCCAAGTCTCCTGGCACCTGTAGGTCGCTCAGTCAGGCAGCAAGAATATCTCAGCACCTCCTGAGTACCAAGGACACAGAGAAAGGCAAAAAGTGGATCCTGCCTGAGCTGAGGGCTTACCCTCTGATGGGGAAGACCACGGTGAAGTTTCTCATTGCGTGACATAGTAGAAATGATCACTGGGCCTAGTCTGAAGACCTGAGACCAAGGCCCTGCGTGCTCACTTTTGAGTCTGGGCTTTTTTAGGCAAGGGAGCTGGGTGGTGTGGTTAGAGCGTTGGGTCTGGGGTCAGGAAGATCTGGGATCTGAGTTTAAATCCAGTCTCAGACACTTACTAGCTGTTTGATCCTGGGCAAGTCACTTCACTTGTGTCTGTCTCAATGTTTTATCTGTTAAACGGGGATGAAGGAGACAATTCAGGATTGTCGTGAGGATCAGATGAGAAAACATTAGTAAGCTTCTCTGCACACTATAAAGGGCAGCTGTTTTGAGCTGTGCAGGGAATCACTTTCCCCATCTGTAAAATTTGGATAGCACTTGTGCTGCCTGCCTCAGAGACTTGTGGTGAGCCTTGATGCGCTCTGTAAGGGAGACGTGTTCTGGTTGAAATTACTTTTGTCCAGGGCCTCTGACTTCATCTGGGTAGGGGACTCCTCCCTACTGGTGAGGAAACTCCATCTTCCAGTGTAGGTCTGTTAAGTGCTCTGCCATGAGCCTTGTGCTGGCTACAGCCTGGAGGGGTGAATTCAAGTCAAGATGCTTCAGGAAGTGTGTGCTGAGTGCCAGGCACTGTCTGAGTGTTCTGGAGCCAGACAGCCAGCCGGGGTGTGCCCCCCTCGCCCCAGGCGCTGCCTGCCACCCGATCATTACCGTGACTGCTGAGACTAGGAAACGGGGTCTCCCTTGGTGGTCACAGGGACTGCAGCCACTTTGGGAGAGGCCCCCCCTCTTGGAGAGGTGTGTGCTGGGGTCAGGAAGGAGGAGCTAGGAGAGCTGACATTTACTTAGCCCCGAAAGTTTAGCTAGAGCCCATTTCTGTCTGTCACAGCGGGGAGTTGACCTGCTCAGATTGTCTGTGGCTCCACTGTCCAGATCCTCTGGCGGCCAGTGGGCCCTTCTCTGTGGGTGACTTCTTGGTTACTGTTGCTGTTTGAATGGATCTTTAATGCCTACTTGGAAAGAAAGTAATCAGTTACAGAAAGCCCCAAGGCTTGTGCCTCCAACTTGATTTCTCTTGTGCATCTGCCTGCAAACAACTCCCATTGTAGAAATTCAGGCTTTCTCATTTATTTGGTAGCTGATCTTTGAGGCTGCAGGGTGTGTGTGTGTGTGTGTGTGTTTCTAGAATCTAAGTATGTCTGCCTTTCTGTAGGAGCGACTTGGAACAATTACAATTTAAGGTGATTCAGGAAAGAGAGAAATACCAGCAGTCCTCCCAGTCCAGCACGGCGATCTCGGCAGTGCTGTCCTTCAGCGTGAATGACAAATTCACATTAAATAAGGACGATGCCAGCTATAGTCTCATCTTGGAGGTGCAAACACCTATTGATAATGTCATGGTCCAGGTAAGTGAACTGGCCCCTTTCCTCGGCCTTAACTAGGTGCTTATTCCGTTCCTGTTGTGTGTAGGGGGTCGGGGGATCTTGAAGGAAGGCAGAAAGCTGGAGGAAATTATGTTAGGGGAAGAGTTAAGTTACCGTACTAAATAAGAGCAATGCATCTTAAATTTAATAAATTTTTATTGCTTTTTTGTTTTTACATCACCTACACTATATCTATCCTACTCCCCTTTCCCAGAGAACCTTTCCTTATAAGCCTTATAAGAAAGAATTAAAAAAAAAAAACAGTCCAGCCAAACTAACACATCAAAAAAGTCTTCTGTTTTAGGCAGGAGCTCCCCACCTCTGCCGTGAAAGGAGGGTGAGCCTTTTTCTTTCTCTTCTCTGGGGCCAGCTTGGTCATTACAATTTCACCCAATCAGGTTCAGTTGTTTTTGTTGTTAATTTACGTTGTTGTCATGTTTACTGTTCGCCTGGTTCTGCTTGCATTATTCTGCATCAGTTCACAGAGGTCTTTCCCTGCTTCTCTGGAGCCAGCTTCCACTCCAGTCATGCCCCACCCCTGCACCCCTGCCTGTTTAGCCCTTCCCCAGGTGAACGGGCATCTATTTGTACCAAGTTCTTGGCTGTCATAAAAAGTGCTGCTATAACTATTTTGGTCTGCGTAGAGATAAGTATGGTTTGTGAATTGAATAACTCACTTTTTAAATGAGTTGGCAAAACTTATATATGTTAAAAATGTGGTTAAAAAACTAATGGATTTAGAGTCAGAAGACCTGGGTGCCATTCCCAAGATACAAGTAAACTCTCAGTATCAGGATCCCAAGGATAATTAGAGTAAAGAAAAAAAAAGGAGGAAAAAGGAGTAAAGAAAAAAGAAAAAAAGATAAAAGGAAAAAGAAAAAGAAAAGGAGGAAAAAATAAAGAGAAAAAAGGAAAAGAGGGAAAAAGGGTAAGATGCAGTTAAGGAGGGAAGAAGAGCACCTGAGGAGCTCCCCTGTGCCGCCTCTGTAAAGGCCGTCTCAGCCCCCAGAGCCCGTTAATGATGCTCACTTCTGACTGCCTCTTTAGACAAGAAAATCAGGCTGTCACCGAGGGGCTGAGAGCTTATTGCAGCAGTTGGGCGCTGGGAGCCCGGTTGTCTCCTACTGTGGGATGATTGCAGCAGGTCACAGGGTTAGGGCTGGAGGGGGCCTTGGAGAGCAGCATTTTACCTCTCCTTATTGGGCGACAGGTGTATTCATGCTCCCAAATCTTATGAGATGTTGGTTTGTTGGTTTTAATGAATGTTGAGGCAGCAAAGTAATTGATTATACAGCAAGGTGTGCTTATTGTTTCCTTACATTTTGACAGTTTTCTAGTAGTGTATACCTTTAAACTTAATTTAGGAGCTAAAGCAGAATTAATTAAAAGCCCTCAAGAGTATAGTCTTTTTCAGATTTAAGAAATCTTTCTACTCTTCTTCCCCCACTTGTTCTGTCTAGAGCGATGTTCCCATAGATCTGCTTGATGTGGATAAGAATTCAGCTGTGGTGAGTTTTAGCAGCTCTGATTCAGAGGTGAGTAAAGGCAGAATGTGAAGAAGCTTTCTAGCATCATTTTTTCCTTCCTTCTTGGGGCTTTCTAGAGAGGAAGGCTTTTCAGTGCCACTAATATTTGGTGGGCTCTCTGGCTTTTTAAAACACAGGACTTTTCAAGAAGCCAGAACTGCTTTGAGTTTGGGCAAAGAGATTCCCCACCTTTCTGGCATTGGGCGGGATGGGCCCTCACACCACCAGGCCTGCCACTTCTTGGATGACTGCTGAGCCTGAGCCGAAGGCCAGTGGGAACCAGTGGTGTTTGGATTTTATATGAGTGAATTTCTTTTGGTGGACTGGTTTCCTGTGATTAGTATTACTCATTCCATTTTTACTCAGGTATAAATGCTGAGAGGAAAAATACCAAAATTTCACTGTTTTCATTTATTAGAGGATTTTATTTTAGGAAAAATTACAGATATATGATTTTCATCTTAAAGAGTCGGAATTTTGATTACTCATAAATCATGATATATTTTCTGCTTACATGATGGATAGAGTATTAGAGTTGGATGTAGCAAGAGCTGAGTGCAAATTTGACCTCAGATACTTCATGTGATCCTGGGCAGGTCATGTAAGCTCTTACAGCCTCAGCTTCCTTATCTGTAAAATGATGATAATTATAGCACCCACTTCATAGAATTGTGGTGAAAATCAAAGGAGATAACAAAGGTAGTAAGGACTTTGCAAAGCTTAAAGAGACGGATAAAGAATAGCCATCATAGTTAATGTCAGGAGAATATAGATTGTTCTAGGTATTCATAAACAAGTTCATATGACTTGTTTAAAGCAATTCAATATAAATAAACCACATTTTTGGAAAATTAGCTCATAAATCACACCTTCCCTAATTGCTAATTACTGTTTTGGCAATAAAAGAAATGATCGTTGTTGCTCATAGCTTGATTCTCAACCAGAATGCTTTTAGGGTAAATGTCCTATTTGTAAATTGTTTTATATAATATTGATTCATCCTTCTCACCGACTATGAATTCCTCATAGGCCAATGAGAACTTCCTCCTGGCCACTTATCGGTGCCAAGCAAATACTACGCGGCTGGAGCTCAAGGTAAAGTGCTCAGATGGCTGCCTTGAATCCTGCTGCATGTGTTTATTCCTAAGAATACCATCCGCTGCTACACTTTTTGTCTGAGTCTTTTATCTCTGTTCCGACTTTTACTTTGTATCATAGTCTTTTGGACACATTTGTGAACCGAATTTAAAACCAAATGCCTTTATCTTTTTCATTTCCGTGCACTTAGCCCTCACTTAACCTCCTCTCTGAAAGGATAGTAATTGTTTGTAACCTTCTTTGAAGTGTTGACTTTTTATGGTTAGAGGAAGTCTTTCGAAGCTTTCTTTTTGTGATTTAATAAGTCGTGTTGAATATCATTTCATGAGACCTTAGCTCAAAACTTATTTCACTGGTTTTATTTGTAAGCTCATCCTAAATTAGTAAAATGATGGTTATTTTTAATGAAGAGTAAACACACTTATGACAAACCTAATGACAAAAGACTTATAACCCATTATTTTGTCAATTTTCAGTTTTAGAGTTTAAGAATCTAGACATAGAATTTACGAAACTTACCTAAGTCTATTTTTCTTATGAAATGTTAAGTGACACAGTTTATAGTTCACTGATAAGTAACTTTTGCCCTCCTTTCCCACCTTTGAGAGAGAAATAAATTGTTGTTGGTCAGTATCGTTCATTTCTTTATGGTAACATTTGGAACATGTTATCACAGCAGCTAAAAGTTTAGAGCTAATTTTGAGTGACTTGAAGCATTTTGACACTGTTGCCTTCAAAGATTCTTTAGTCAAGAGTTACCGTTTAACGGTTATGTCAGTTAAGTCAAGGTTTCTTCCTCATGGTGAAGTGGAAAGCACCGGGCTGCAAGTCAGGTGGGCTAGGCCCCTGGCCCGGCCCCGCCCTGCCTGTATCTAGAATCCTGGCCTTGGGAGAATCATTCCTGCTCTCTGGGACTCAGTTCACCCCATCCGTAAAATGGAGGGAAGTGGATTTTCATACAAATTCTTGGGGAAATGTTCCATTTAAATTGTTTCCCTCTCCTATAAAAAAAAGATTTTCCTCTCCATTGTTTTTCTTGAATTAGTTTTTTTGGCAGGAAGAGGTGTCTGTACAAGTTTATAGCAGTACAAGTATACGGTTATAATGTAATGGACGTTATTGGGCAATTTCATGTTTCAAGTAAGTGAAGACTTTTTCAAATAACTGAAGCTGCCGTCTATCGCCAAAGCTTTAAAAAATGTTCACTTTTAAAAGGCAGCACCGTACAGTGTAGTAAGAAGAAAGCTAACCTTGGAGCCCTGAGACCTGTGTTTGAATTCTGCTTCAGAGCCCTTAGTTTTTTTTTTTTATTTCTAAAATGGAGTTAATGTATTTTGTACCTGCTGCCTAGGGCTGTTTTGAGGGTCAAATGGGGAAAAAATGTATGAAGTACTTTGGAAAATGACTGTGCTCTTTAAGGAGTACTCGTAGCAAGGAAACTCCCTTCACCAGGGCAGATCGACACCTCCGTCACTGCCTCAGCAGCTGAGAGTCTGAGATAGGCGCCTGGTGCCAGGAGACGTGCCCAGCTTCTTACAGCTGAGATGTGCCAGAGGCAGACCTTGGACTGAGATCATCCTCTCCAGGATGGTTCTGCTCAGAATGCCTCACAGGCTTGCTCGTCTCCTGTGTTATTTTTGATAGAATCTTTCTACACTTTTGTGAAGCACTTTTCCCATCAATGAGTAAATACCTTGCCATGTGCCAGGCACTGGCTAGGACGTGAGACAAAGTCGTTTGAGAGACTTTAGGTATATTTGGTGTTGGAGGAGCATGTACAGAGCTGGTAAAAACTGGGGATGTGGAACATTTTTGATGCCTCAAGGGTTCTTTTTCAAACTACCTACAAGGTGGGATGAATTCATCCTGCTGTTGATTGTGGCTGCCCTGGCTTCCTTTAGGACATGGCTCAGATGCCACCTTCTGCAGGAGGCTTTTCCCAGGCTGCCCAAAGCCCAGAGGGCTCCCCTCTAAGATGAACTCCCACCAATCCCCTGGATAGCTTGTTTGTACTGGATTGTTGGCCTAGCGTCTCCACCATTAGTCTGTGAGCGCCTCGAGATCGGGGCCGTCCTTGGCCTGTCTTTGTTTCCCTGGTGCTCAGCGTGGTGCCTGACACACAGGGGGCCCTTCATAAATGCTTGTTTGTGGACGAGCGACAGGTGGAATGAACATCTTTTGACTTGACTTGAATTTCCTTATTGTAGCTTAGTCATTGTATAAAAACCGCCTTTTTAATGGAATCCCTGTTTTTCCTTCGGGTTACTTGGTGTTGCACATACAAAGGATGGAGTTGTACATTCTCCATTATTTGCAGCAATCATTTTCTTCAGGTGTTTTTGGTCTCTAAGGTCATTCAGATTTTTTCCTCTCTTCTTCCCTTTGCACGTAATCAGATTCGATCAATTGAAGGCCAGTATGGTACTCTGCAAGCATATGTGACTCCAAGAATCCAGCCCAAAACCTGCCAGGTTCGTCAGTACCAGATCAAGCCACTTTCACTTCATCAGAGAACTCACTTTATTGATCACAGCAGGTAAGACAAAGGACCAGCCACTTTGCCTTTGTCATTCACTGGATTTACTGACGTTTGTTTTCTAATGTTACCATCCCTGACGCTAAATGCAGGTGTTTCCTGGTGGTGTAAGAATGTTTAACCTCTGGGGTTTTGTTTAAGACAATTCTGCTAATTAATGAGAAGCTTTGCCTTCACCTAGTCAGCTTCTGGGCTGGATTGCTAGCTCCTCTGCATCTTCCCATCTGAGTTTCCATTGTATCTAGGAGTAGCTCTGAAATACCTGCTACCTTCAGAATAGGTCACGTGGGTGCCACCAGCCTGTTCCCATTGGATCCTTGTGGCAGAATGTCCGTTTTCCTTTCTCATGCTCCCGAAGGACTGTGGGCAGACTGCTTTGCTAGCATGGTCCTTTTTGGTGCCCAATTTCCATATGCTCCTTTTGGAACAATTCCATTCCCCTACCCCCCATTCCAAGCCCAACCCCAGGAACGTTTTCTAGGGTGGCACCCTCCCTGCTGAATCGGAAGGCTGTCTAGCCCATCCTGTATCCGAGCAAGGAATCCCTCCAACAGAGATCCCACCAGCAGGCCCCCAGCTTTAGCTTGGAGCTCTGAGATGATGGACAGCTCCCTATGCCCAGGGAGGCCCAGCATGCCCCTGATCCAGAGTTCTGTCCTCTGGGGCTATTGAGCTGGGAGGAAGGTGGATTATGGAAGGATTTCTGGGTGGGAAGAGCATTAGCCCTGGGAAGGCTGAGGAGAGGCTCTTGTGGCCTCTCACTCTGGTCCTACTCAAGCCTCAGATTCCATAGTCCTCCATTTGTCAGCCTGTTACTTTGCATCTGTGAAGGTGAGCCGCTGCTGCTGAGTCGGTTCAGTTGTGTCCGACTCTTAGTGGCCTGAAGTCATCTGTAAGTTTTTCTGAGCAGCAGGGCTCTGGATATGTTCTCTTTATCTAAATCTATCCAACAAAAAGGAATTGTATTTGCTAACCATTGGAACGAAGCTGGCTACCAGGCAGCAGCAGGGCCAGCTGGGTGACAAGGTGGATAGAGCACTGGGCCTGGCATCAGGAAGACCTGAAGTCACATCTGGTCTCAGACACTTACTGGCTGTGTGACCCTGGGCTGTTGCCGCAGTTTCCAGGAAACAGCAAACCACTCCAGTGTCTTGTCTGATTAAGGAGGTTCAAGATTCGCGTGAATGGAACACTCAGCACTTCAAAAGATCCAATGTAGTTTATTTAGAATATAGGCAAGTGGGAAGGAAGCCAGAGACAACAGAGTAAAGACTTAGGAATAGTAAGATAAGAGCAACTATGATTTATATATATATATATATATGTATACATACATATACATACATACATATATACACATATATATCCACAATCATCACTGATTCGGGGAAGCACCAACACCTGACCGCCCATCAGGGTCCCGCTCGGGACAGGCAGGGCTCCAGCTGCATAGTAGAATATATCTATACATATTTACAGTCATCACTGATATGGGGAAGCACCAATACCTGACCACACAAGCTGGGGAATCCCGGGTACAGCCATCAGGGAGGGTCCCAGGCAGGACGTCTCCTCCATGGCCGAGATTCCAATTTGGGGTCTGAATCTTACAGTTTAAGTAATGCTGAAAACAAAGAAGGCATCCTGCCAGGTGTTTTTTAGCAAGCATCATCTTGTGTGAGGCAGGGGAGGGAGGCCAATCCCTCCAGGGGCCCCCCAAGAGTGATGTTTCCTTGGAATGGCTAGTTCCAGGAGTTGGGCAGTTAACCATATCTCTTCTCAAGGTCCTGGCCACGGTCCCAGGAGAAGCGCAGCCCACGGTTCCCAGGATTTTCTGTTCCAAAACAACTCAGGGTAATAGAAAGGTCCTATTGAGTTAGGGCCTTGGTTTGTATAATCTTATACCTCATAGAGGGGCTTACCTTGTCCCTTCATGTCTCTGCCAGGAAAACCCCAGATGGGCTCACAAAGTGTCAGACATGGCTGAACAGCAACAATATCCTGTTCATATCCCTTGACTAAATCAGTTCAACTTGACACACCTCTGTTTTCTCAGCTGGAGAACGGGGATAAGGATAGCCCCTACTTGCCAGAGTTATCATGAGGATCACATGAGACGGTACACATTGTTTAGCATGGTGCCTGGTTTCCTTGTTCAGGCAGCGTGAGATCCCTGGGGGAAAAGTCATCGTACCCTAGAATTAAGCCTGAAAGGGATCCGAAAGGCTGCCGAGCGCAGCTGTCTTATTGCAGATGAGCATCGTTAAGTGACTTGCTCAGGATCCCACGGCTTATAAATGTCCAAGCCGAGGCTGGAGCCCAGGCTCCCCCACCCACCAAGCACTGCTTCAGTCAGGGCCCCTGGCCCCGAGGAGGCTGCGTTTGAGTTGGCACTAAATAACGATGAATGATGAAGAGCTGAGTCATCATCAGTGGTGTAGACAGCATTTACAAGGTGGGCAGAGAAGGAGGGAGGGGGTTCTTCCAGGCACAGCATGAGCAAAGGCCTAGAGAAGGGAAAGTGCCTAGCGGCTGATATGTAAAATATGCGGAATGTGGCACCAGAGGGCAGCATTCCTCCTTCTCTTCTTCCTCCTCCTCCTCGCCAGCCTTTATGTGGTGCTTTAAGGTTTTCAGAGCATTCTTTATCAGGTAGGAGCTATGGTTATTCCTCATTTGATAGATGAGGAGACAGAGACTGAGGGGGGGATGTTGTCCCTCAGCCAGGACCCCCCAGCTGGTCAGTGTCAGACCCCAGGCCCAGACCTCTCTCCACTTCCCCCATAGACTTGGTCGACACCAAGAAGCCCTTGGAGGCCTTTAAGGGATAACTCAGTTGAAACAATTGAGTGCTCCGTGTGGAAGCTTTTTCTGGTAGAACAGGAAGAATGGATGAGAAGGGGAAGAGAACCATGGCAGGGAGTTTGGGTAGGAGGGCTCTGCTGTGGTCCAGCTGGGTGGGGTGGGGGGATGTAGTGAGGAGAGAGAGGGAGCCGCTGATTGGAGAAATACTCTGGGGAGAGAATGGGCAGGGTGGAAGAAGTGATTGAATATGAGGGTTCTTAAGCCTTAGGGGCCACCTAGTCCCTGCTTCCATGCAGAGGAGCGTGGCTTGTGCCATGGCATCCAGGTGGAGGTTCTCTGTGCCTCTGAGAGCCCACGCTGAGCTTCTGAGTGGGGGTTGGGTGGGGCTGTTGCCAGAAGCAGCCAGTCAGACCTTGAGGCAGTCCAGAGAGGACGGCAACAAATCTGGTTTTGTCATTGCTTGGTGAGACACCTCCCAGGCAGGGATGGTCCTACAGACAGCTGGGAATCATGACCAGAGCAAACGAATGGTGTGCTTGCAGGATTGGAATGGGAGTGACAGAGGGGAAGGGGTGGGCACGGATCACAGCTCATCGCCGGCTCCCATGAGAGGTGTTCGTGCCGTTCGTATCCCGTCTGTCTGTCTGTCTGATGCCGCTTCCTCCCTGCCCTCGTAATGAGTGCTCTCCTCGTCCTGAATTGCAGGCCCATGAACACGCTGACTCTGACCGGCCAGTTCAGTTTTGCCGAAGTTCACTCCTGGGTTGTGTTTTGTCTGCCAGAGGTTCCAGAGAAAGCTCCAGCAGGAGAATGTGTGACTTTCTATTTTCAAAATACGTTCCTGGATACGCAGCTAGAAAGTACTTACAGGTAAAAGTGATCCGTGTTCTTGGCCGGTTTGAAAGGACACTGTCTGCCTTGAATGAATGAATGAATGTAAAGGTATTTATTGAGGATTATCTTTGTCATAGATGGTCCCTCCCCTTAAGCAGATTACGTCCCTATGAGGGACCCCTGTGGCAGGGTGGTGGCTAGGATTGTTACTGGGAGAGGAGATGGGTGCATCTCATGCTGGAACAATGTCAGAGTTGATTTGATCTTCATTCTTTAATTTCTGCTGGTTGGAATGAAAGAGAGTGTGTATCCAGGCCTGGGTGCACCACAGAGAATCCCAGTGTCCAAAGAGATTTCAGAGATCTAGGCCAACCCGTATCTGTGGTCAACTAGCCTTTCCTTGTGGAGGAAGAATCCACTCCCCTTAAAGTGGTTTATTCTGCTTGTGAATGAATGACTTCAGTGCCTCTTAATGGGCCATGCTCTGGAGAGACAAAACGAAAGCCAAGACAGTCCTGCCCTCAAGGAGTTTAAGTTTGTCCTAATGAGAGACATGGGAAGGTATGTTTCTTAGTGAATTCTGGATCAGATGGAGAAGCATTCATAGTTCAGTGTAGGTGGGCGGAAGTGTGACCTGAGGGTGGAAGAGCAGGTTTTGAAGGATCTTAAAAGCCAGACTGAGATGAGTTTATTTCATCCTATAGCCAGGCAGGGAGCTACCAAAGCTTTCTTAGTAGGGTCGTGGTATTCCCAGACTTTGAGAAGCCATTTATATATCATGTGAAGGCTAGATTGGAAAAAGGGGAGACTGGACGTTGGCTGAGGCCACAGAGACCAAAGTGGAGACTGTTTCACTAGTTTCTGTGAAATAATATAAAGGCCTGGAGAAGTGTTAGTACTTATCCCATTTTACAGATGGGGAAACTGAAATAGAGAAGTACAAGTACATTCTTAACATTTAACCCAATCAAGAAGTATTTATCAGACATTTTGGGGTACGTGTCGTTATGCTCAGAAATTAGAGGGGGCACAGGGAAGTGACTGTGTCCTAGACCCCAGGAGGCAGCCTGGAGCTCCTTAGTGCTCTCCAAGCTCTGTCCTGTAGTCCTGAGTCTCTGTTCACATGAACAGGTAATCAGATTGGCCTTCATGACAGCCATTACTGCTCAAATAGATGAATACTTGACACTGAAAACAGATGTGAAGTGTGCACTTTAGACGTCTCTCCTAAGAAAGCCCGAGTCTGCTCACTCCCTCAGAGGGTGGGGGAGCTTGTGAAGTGGTGTTCCCAAAAGAAGGTAGAGAGCACCCACCAACAGGGAGAGCAGGGGGATGCTGAGAAAAGAATACATCAGGCAGCTTTGAAACTGAGTTGAGTCTGCTTTAGACCAAACCAAGCTGATTGACAGACTCATGGTCTCATATATAGCCCTCTTGTTCTGGCCTTTGTGTGTGTAATAGTTTAAGTTTGTCAAGTTTGTAATAATGAGAAATAAAATTCCTGAAAGAAGGGGCCCCAGTAGCCATGGAGGGCTTCTGGACAGGTGAATGGCCTGGTACAAAATAGTCCTGAAGGAAGATGACTGTGCTGTGTGGAATGGATTTGGGAGGAGGGAGCCTGTAGTTTGGTAGCTCAGCGAGAAGGCTGTTGTCTGGCTTAATCCACTGTGAAGGGATAGTGTGAAAAAGGCCCTGGCTCTTGGTGGGAGATGGGAGTGGAGGTAAGAAAGGATTGGAAGGGTTGGGTGAACATAAGGACCATTTCAAAAAAGGGAGAGTCTGTAGCATTTTTGACAGCAGATAAAGGATTCCATGTGAGACCTGTGGGGGTAGCTGATGAATTCAGTTTCAGAAAAGTTGCAGGATGAGCAGCAAAGATGAGCAGCAAAATCTTGGTGGCAGCTGGAGGTGTGAGACTGAAATTCAGATGAAAAGAGAGGACATGAGATGTCAGTTGGGGTGTCACCACTGTGACAGCTATGGCCTTAAGCATGAACCAGACAAAGCTAAGAAAAGGCCTGGTTTTCTCCTCCACCACAGCCCAGATCCCCTAGACATGAGGGAACTGGCCTGCCATTCTCATATGCCTCTCCTACTAATCCTCCTTCCTCCTCCTGAATGAGAGAGCAATTGGGGTATTTCCTGAGGATGTACAGTACTAGACTTTCCATGAAAGGTACATTCTACTCAGTTTAAGCATTTTTAATATAGTTTAT
Organism: Pseudochirops cupreus; assembly: GCA_028627135.1. Lineage (NCBI taxonomy): Eukaryota > Metazoa > Chordata > Mammalia > Diprotodontia > Pseudocheiridae > Pseudochirops > Pseudochirops cupreus. Next base: position 200,094,536 of record CM053583.1, read on the forward strand.
GGATTGGTCAGAAGTTATCTTAAGATGAAAGTAGCTGTCCTCTGGAAAGGTAAAAGGTTACAAATGACAGTCCAGAAGGAACCTAAAAAGTGCTGCCAAAGATGAGGACATCTTGCCTGAGGAACTGATAACCACAGAGGCATAGCTGTGGTTTTCTTGCTCTTGTCCATTGAATGCAAGAGACACAGGAGACCCAAAATTACTTAAATGAGCAGCTGGCTAAGAAGGTGGTGTCTGAAAATGGGATCTGGATTTCTGGATCAAAGCTTGCAGTTTAAGATCGACAGATTCCTGCCCAGAGATGGAGTACACCTCACAAAAGCTGGTAAGAATATATTTTTGTGAGGTGTCCTACAAGTCAAATCAAAAGGGCTTTGAAGATGAGAGAAGGAAAAGATTGCTTAGGTATATGTACTTCATTGTTTATGGTCCTTTTGGAAAAATGTTGTTTTTCTGATTATCTGACTTTTATTTAGGTCTGTTTTTGTTTTTGCTTTTTCTGAGATCGTGATTGCTACTTCTGCCTTTTTTTTTTACTTCAGCTGAAGCATAATAGATTCTGCCCCAGCCTCTTAATTTTAAATCAGTGTGTACTTTTCTGTTCCAAGTGTCTTTCTTATAAGCAATGTATTATTGGATTCTAGTTTCTGATTTATTCTGCTATCTTTTGTTTTATGGGTGAGTTCATCCCATTCACTTTTATAGTTTTGGTGACTAACTGTCCATCATGTTTTCTTAGACTTATCCTTTTCTTTTTTCACTCTGTCCCCTCCTCAAGAGTCTATTTTGCTTTTGACCACTGCTTCCTTTAATCTACTGTCCTTCTTATTCCCTCCTCTTTTTCTTAATCCTTTTCTCTCCTACTTCTCTGTTGGGTAAAGATGAATTTCTGTGACCAACTGCATGTTTATGTTTATTTTTCCCTCCTTGAACCAATTCATATGAAAATGAGTTTGAAGTGTTGTTTCCCCCATAGACCCCTCCATTGTGTAAACTCTTTCTTTCATACTCCATGTAGATGAGGTAATGCCTCTCTTGAGTCCTGTGTTTGAATGTCAGATTTTGTATTCAGTTCTGGTCTTTTCATCAGGAATGCTTGAAAGTCCTCTATTTCATTAAATATCCATTTCTCCCCCACTGAATGCTAATCCTCAGTTTTGCTGGATAAGTTATTCTCGGTTGAAATCCTAGTTCCCTTTGCCTTCGGATATTCCAAGTCTTTGTTTCTTTGTAGTGTTTTAACAACAACAAAAAGGCGCTAAATCTTAAGTGGTCCTAATCATGGCTCCTTGGTACTTGAATTCTTTCTTTTCTGGCTGCTTGCAGTATATTTTCTCTCAGTTGGAAGCTCTGGATTTTGTCTATGGTGTTCCTGGGAGTTTTCATCTTTGCTCCTTGGTTCTGAGAGATCTAGATGGTTTAAAGATTTTATTTATTCATTTACTTTTTGGGTGAGGCTATTAGGGTTATGTGACTTCCCTAAGGTCACATAGCTCGTACGTATCATGTTTCTGAGTCTGAATTTGAGCTCAGGTCGTCCTGACTCCAGGGCCAGTCCTCTGTCTCCTTCACCATCTAGCTGCCCCTTGTTTTAAGATTTCTTGAAATAGATTGTATAGTCTCTTTTTTCATTTATGGCATTCAAATAGTCCAATTAAAAATTTTTTCTCCTCAGTCTGTTTTCCAGGTTAGTTGTTTTTGCTATGAGATATCTTGCATTTTCTTTTATTTTACAGTCTTTTAACTATGTAAAAAACAAACCAAAACATTTCTTGTTGCCTCATGGAGACATTGGTTTTCTATTTGATCCATTCCAGTTTTCAGGGAGTTTGTTGCTTGGTCAAAGGTTCATACCTCTTGGGTCAAACTATCAATTCCCTTTTCCAATTCTGTCTTCCATAACTCTCATTTCCTTTACAGTTTTTGTCTCTAGTACTCTCATTTCATTTATAAAAACATGTTTACCTCTTTTTCTTAAACTCTTGCTTCATCTCTTCTAGGAATTCTAGCTGAGTTTGTGTCCAAGTTGTGTTTTTCTCTGGGGCTTTGGTTGTTGATGTTCTGGATTGTTTTCTTCTGTATTTGTGCCTTGAGCATCCATGTCACCATAATAACTCATTATGGTGGGGTTCTCTTTTTTTGTTTGCTCATTCCGAATTCGATGTAAGGCTGGATTCTACGTCTGGAGGAAACATCTGTGCTGGCTCTCTCACTGCTTTCTTGGAATGTTGAGTATTGTTTTGTTCTAGGCTCTCGGGAACAGCTCAGGTTAGGGACCTAGAAGTCTCTAGTGCTCCCAAAGTGGTCTGATCTTGCCCCCTGGTCTAAGCTCTACAAGTTCCTGTTCTGCCCACATCAGCCAGCTCGAGAGCTCTGCTGGTTCAGAGTGTAAGCCCCTTTTTGGTCTTGGTTACCTGCCCTAGCTGTGCCTTTGCAGGCTTCAGATTGGGCTAGAAGCTGAACCTGAGAACCTTCTCTGTTCTTTGGGCGCTGAGTCCCACCACTGCTGTTGCTTCTGAACTTGTTCTTCTCAGCCTCAGGCCTGCGGCCTCTCTTTACCCTGAATACCACCCCGTGTGCAGGTTCCTGTATTTGAACTGCCGCCTAGAACTGGGTAGTGTACGACAAAGCTGTCAGTAACCTGTTCCTTCACCCAGTGGTGCCCTTGTGTAAGTCTGACACCCCCTCATTCCCAAGCGCTCAGTCTCTCCTGGGACTCCAGAGTGGTTTGTATCCCATAGCTCCTTGCCAGACCCTGTAACCAGTGTGGCTCCATCTCCACGCTCTTGAACTTGTGGGGTTCTTCATTCACGAAATATTCATTTAGCACCTACTGTGTCTGGAGTATTGAGCTAGGTCCCTTGGGGATACCAACATGGATAAAAGATCCTATTGTTACTTTTCTCTGAAATGTATACTTTAACCTGGGGACGAAGGACCATTCAGAGAATTCCCCTGGAAGATAGACCAGATAGACATACTCCAAGAAAAGTTCTCCCCACAGTTCCAGAGTTGGGAGAGATCTCCTGTGGCTGCACAGAGAAGTGAAAAAAGGCTGTAGGGAGGGAGGAGGTAAGAGTGATGGGTAATGCCTGGAGAGAAGTTTTGGGCAAAGGGCATTTAAGACAGAAAGAAATCCTGAGGAAAGGAAATGAGGGGAAATTGGGTCCTAGAATGTGGTCTAGATTGGCTGAGGCCTAGGTGCAGAGGGAAGGGCTGTTCTCTAAGGAGTCTGAAGTGTGTTCTCTGGGCGTTCGGGAGCTGCTCAGGGCTGTGAGCAAAGGAGACACCTGGGTGCGAGCCCCGCTCTGGCGTGGGAGCCTCTGTTTCTTCATCTACGTGTGTGTTTTTGAGCTAGAAGAGACTCTGGTGGTGAGATAGTCCAGCCTCTCGTTTTTATTTTATTCACATCTAATTTTTGTTTCCTTTTTTTCTCACTTGCATGTAAACAAAACTTTTTAACATTTGTTCCAAACTCTCTCCCTCCCTTACTTGCCTCCTCCCTCCTCGAGAAGCAATTTAATATCGATTATATTTGTACAGTCATGTAAAACATATCCATATTAGCCATACTGCAAAAGAAAACATAGACCAAAAAACTCAAGGATAGTAAGGAAAGTGAAAAATCAGTGTGTTTCAATCTGTATTCAGACTTCACCAGTTCTTTCTGTGGATGTGTATAGCATTTTTCATCATAAGTCCTTAAGAATTGTCTTAGATCTTTGTGTTGCTGAGAAGAGCTAAGTCAGTCACAGCCGATTATCATATAGTATTACAGTTACCGTGTACAGTGTTCTCCTGGTTCTGCTCACTTCACTTTGTATCAGTTCATGTAAGTCTTCCTGGGTGTTTCTCAAAACATTCTGCTCATCATTTCTTATAGCACAATAGTATTACATTTTAATCCACAATATGTTTAGCCATTCCCCAGTTGATGGGCATCCCCTCAATTTCCAATTCTTTGCCACCACAAGAAGAGCTGCTGTGAATATTTTTGTACATATAGGTCCTTTTCCCTTTAAAAAAAAATCTCTTTGGAATACAGAACCAGTAGTGGTATTGCTGAATCAAAGGGTATGCACAGATTGATTGCCCTTTGGGCATGGTTCCAAATTGCTCTCCAGAGTGGCTGGATCAGTTCACAACTCCACCAGCAGTGTATTAGTATCCCATTTTCCCATATCCCCTCTAACATTTGTCATTTTCCTTTTCTGTCATATTAACAAATCTGGTAGGTCTAAGGTGGTACCTCAAAACTCTTTTAATTTGCATTTCTCTAGTCATTCGTGATTTAGAACATTTTTGTATGACTATAGATAACTTGATTTTTTCTTCTAAAAACTGCCTGTTCATATCTTTTGACCATTTATCAATTGGGGAATGACCTGTACTCTTAGAAATTTGACTCAGTTCTCTATAGATCTGAGAAGTGAGGCCTTTATCAGAGAAATTTGCAGCAAAACTTTTTTTTCCAGTTTACTGCTTTCGTTCTAGTCTTGGCTATATTGATTTTGTTTGTGCAAAACTTTTAAAATTTGATATAATCAAAACTATCCATTTTATATCCTGCAGTGGTCTCTTTTTCTTGTTTGATCCTAAATTCTTCCCCTGTTCATAAATCTGGCAGGTAAACCATTTCATGCTCGCTTAATTTGCTTACGATATCACCCTTTATACCTAAATCACGTACCCATTTGATCTTATTTTGGCATGTGGTATGAGATGTTGGTCTAAACTTAGCTACTGCCAAACTGCTTTTCAGTTTTCCCAGCAGTTTTTGTCAGATAGTGAATTCTTGTCCCCAAATACTGGATTTTTGGATTACTAGATTGCTGTGATCGTTTACCACTGTGTATCGTGTACCTAATCTGTTCTGCTGATCTACCACTGTTTCTTATCCAGCCCCAAATTGTTTTGGATAAATATTCAGTTATTATTGAATATTACACAAATATTGATAACCGATACCAAGGGTGGTATCATAAGCAAATTAAGGGAGCGTGAAATAGCTTATCTGCCAGATCCATCAGCAAGGGAAGGTTAGAGAAATTAAAGAAAGGCATGCCGTAAGAAGTGGTGAGAGGTATGTGCAAAAATATTTATTGCAGCTCTCTTTGTGGTTGCAAAAAACTGGAAATATAGGGGATGCCCATCAATTGGGGAATGGCTGAATAAGCTGTGGTATATGAATGTAATGGAATACTATTGTGCTATAAGAAATGGGA
>CM053583.1:200100260-200166536 GCA_028627135.1 Pseudochirops cupreus
AAAAAAAAAAAAAAGAAGTGGTGAGAGGGATAGCGCTAGAGAAACCCAGAAGACTTGTGTGAACTGATTCACAGCGAAGAGTACTGAACTAGGAGAAAAATAACATTTTTTAAAAAAACCATGGTTGAAAAACGTACAGACTCTTTATTGTGCTGTGGCTCACCGTGACTCCGGAGGGCTGATGATGGACGTGCAGCTGACCTCCTGGCAGAGGGGATGGACTCAATGCCGAATGACTCCGACGGTTTTGGACGTGGCTACTCCGTACATTTGTTTTGCCTGACTGTGCTTGTTACAAGCATCTTTTTTTGTCCTTTTCAGTTGGGAGGAAAGGGAAGCTAGTTACAGTGTTGCTTAAACAGAGGAAAAGAGGGTCACTGAAGCATTTTTAAAAATGCATCCATGAGAGATGAAGTCCAGAAAGAAACAGACAGAACAGCTTTCAAAGTAATGTGTTGGATTCGTTATATAATTTTTTAAAAAGTAGACCCTGCAGAGGTGCATGGTTTTATATATAATCCTTTTTTTATATTCTACTTTGTATATGGAAATACTGATTTTTAGGGCATTTAGGTTTGAAATATTTAACTCATTATCACATCTGTATATCCACACTGCCTTTTGGCATGTGAATTATTTTCCACCAGAATCAATATATTTAAGAGCTTGCACAGGAGCGCGCATGCACGAGCACACACAGCTCTCTTCAGAATCATTGACAGTGAGGCTGGAGTATGATGGGCAAAGGGGCCCTTAGCAGCTCCTAGTACCACAGACAAGTCATGGGGGTATGAGGATTGAGGAAAGGGGATCAGACTTGTTGCTGAGGTTGTCATTAGTAAGTTTGAGAGGGCCCTTTCAGTAGAGTGATGAGGGCAAATACCATCTACTCCCCAAACCTGAGATTTAGAAGTAACCTCAGTCTGCCTGGTGCCTCCCCAAGAATTTTGCCTGCAGCATCACTGGCAAGGGACCTTCCCCTCTGCTTCCAGTGAAGATGGATGGTGAAGGGAAGAGGTGAGATGATAGCTTGGAGGAAGTGGGACGGGGAGGGAGACTGGGAACTTGATGGTATTGGTAGAAGCAGAGGGTAGAAGGGAGACGAGCCATTGACCTGGAAGAAGGACCTTGGGTAGAACATGAGATCAGAGGGCATATTTGGAGATGTCATGAAAAGGAGTAAAGATGCTCCCTACCCCTACCCCTACCCATCTTCTGAGACAGGAAGGAGCAGAGGGTAAGAGAAGACAGCAGTTTAGGTGAATGAATGGATGAAGCATCTGCTGGCTCAGTGTTGGGGCTACAAACAGAAGTTAGTGAGCCTGCCCCAGCCCTCAAGGAGCTCGCATCCTGATGGGGGGAGACGATACCCTGGGAGCTTTCAGCTGTAGGTCAGATGAAAAGGTTTCATGGTCTTTAGGGTGTAGAGTCTTCTTTATTGTCATTTCCACTGGAAAAAGTGATACCAAATTCTGATGTTGAAGCATTTTGCCAGTGCCAAGGACCAGAACTTTCCTTCCTGAGTCTCCAGGGGCTGTGGCTGCAGCCCCTGCAGGCGGTGGCCCAGGGGCTGCTCCCATGGAGGATCCTGAACCCTTGGGCTCAGGGCTGTCCCCACCAGGGTTTGAGGGGACCTGGGGGTGGTCATAGTGGTGATGGTGATGGTCTGACCTGCCTGGCACATGCTACCCCCTGCCTGTCCTCCTGGGGCCATGCTGGCTGTGCCCACCCTGAGAGTGGCTGCTTACTGGCTGAGAAGTAGAGGCTACTTCTTAAGAGTAGAGCATGAGATGGGGAGGTGGGCTTGTCTTCAGAGGATGAGACTTGGGCAGGAGGTGAACCATCTGCAGGGGGAGATAACTAGGCAGGAAATGAGATGGAGGAAGGATTGTGAGTGGCACCAAGAGCCCAGGGATTTACCCTGGGCTGTGGATTGGCAGTGGCCACAGAGGAGTGAGAGCCACACCTCACCAGAGGGTGTGGGCTATGGGGGTGATGTGGAGAGGGCAGGGTTCACAGCGCTTGCTGTTGGGTCTTGGTTAGGTAGGGAGGCAGGTGCATCCAGAAGGGGGCTAATGGGCTAGGAGAATAGGGGATGACAGTGAGGGAGTGGGATCGGGGGAAGGGGAGGGAAGTGTCTGGGCTCTGGGTCCTTGAAGTTTAACCATACAAGTGAGGTCATATGGGGAGGCAGGACTGTGAGCCAGACGCTTTCTCCTGGCAGGGTGCTAGACATTGGGCGATGGGAGAGGGCAGCTAAGTGCATGGGCATGTGGACTTGAAAGGAGGGGCTATGGAGAGGTGACTGTGGGGAGTAGCGGTGGGGAGCAGGGAACATGGGGGCACTTTGGCCCTGCCTTTGAGATTGGGAGTGGTCCCCCGTGCAGGTCGTGCCTCAGACTCTCTCTGCCCTGGCCACGGCACTTCATCTTTCTGGGTCAGTTTTCTCATCTGTAAAATGGGGCTAAGCATGGCGCCTGCCTCCCAGGGCTGTTGTGAGGGTCAGAGGAGGTGACATCTGTAAGTGCTACATCAATGCTGGCTGTTATTGCCGTGATTATCATTCTTATCACATCAGTGTCAGTGTAGGAGGGGGAGGGAGGAATGGACAGGGAGGAGGTGGTGGAGGGGGAAGCTTAGGGGCTACCTCTGATCTGGAAGCCCAGCTTCACCGTCTCTCTGGCTTGTTCAGTGTGGCTGCTCCCTTGGCTGGCCTGCCGTCGACACCTGGGCTGGGCTTCAGTTTGCATTTGGTCCTTTGAAGTTCCAGGCCTCTCCCTTCCTCCTCCACATCTCTCACCTGCCATCTTTCTCCAGATGGTCACTATCTTAGCCTCCCGAGCTTCTGGCAGGGCTGCAGTCTGCCCTCGTGGCCCCTGCAGCAGGCACTCAGACCCCTCAGGGGTTATCAGCATGAGGATCTGAGTTAATCTAGTGGGCTGCCTATTTATAATTTTGTAGAGCTCACTGGATGGTGTTTGTGTTCTGTGATTGATGTTAATAAATTCTAAAGTCAAATCAGATTTGAACTCTAGGCTTCATACAAAAGGGATTTGTGGGCTGGGCCATATTCTTCTCATGTTCTTTCAAAAACATGATTTTTTTAGGAAAGGAGAAGGAGTCTTTAGATCGGACAACATTTCTACTATCTCCATCCTAAAAGATGTACTTTCCAAAGAAGCAACGAAAAGAAAAATAAATCTCAACATAGCCTATGGTAAGAAAAAAACAAAACCCAATTACAGCATTGTGTGGCAGCGCATCATTAAAGCCATGCCCACTGGCCTCTGCGTCTTCCCTTCCCTAGAGATCAGCGAAGTGTCTGTGAAGCACACCCTGAGGCTGATCCACCCCAAGCTGGAGTACCAGCTGCTGTTGGCCAAGAAAGTGCAGCTCATTGATGCTTTAAAGGTAAGCACAGTTTTCTGCTTCACGTAACCCTGTTAGGCCATTTTCTAGAGCCTTTCAGTTAAGTGCCACATTTCTGGCTTTACCTGAAGAATCACGTTCTCCTTTTTCATTTGGGGCATTTTGCAAATAAGATGAATGTTATGCGGTGCTGCAGCTGCCGGCTTATCTCTGGAACAGGAAGGAGAAGATAAAACTCTGCCTCATTATTTTTTAGCAGACCTAAAGAAATCCGTGTGTGAGTCTTAGGAATGTTTTATTGATCCAATTTTGTTATCCTGAATTGTTGCCATGCTCTAATTGTGGTGCGGACTTGTGGGTCAGAGGAATGTGGTGCTGGGAATAGCAAGCTGGCATTGGAACCAGAAATGCCTGGCTTCACTTCCTGCCTCTGACCCATCATGGTTGCGCAGAGAAGGGATTTCCTATTCCGAGGACATCACAGCTCTAGCCTCTGCTCTGATCCCTAAGGAGGACCAGGGCAGAGTTTGCCAGCCCACATGATCCTGAGCCTGACCTCACCGCCTCCCTCCAAAGCCTGAGTGCCAGGCTGTGTTTGGAGAGAGTCAATGATGTGATTCCAGGCCTGCAGTACTTCTGAATGGATCATGCCAGGCCTTTGGGCCCTGGTTTCCATAGCTTTAAAATGAAGAGGCTGAACTTTGAAGTCCTATCTGGCTGTGATGATCGATGATGCTGTGACATTGTGGCCTTCTCTGATTTAAGGGGTGGAAAGTAGGAGCCAGGAAGGAAGCAGAAGGATGGCCGGGGTTTGAGCAGCGGGGAAAGGAGGCTGGAAGGGGAAGGAGAGCTTGGCTTTGGTTAAGTCTGTGGGTTTGATAAAGCGAAGGCTATCCATAGTCATTGTTTTGTAGACTAATCTGCCATGGACTAGTCCATGGGCTGGCTCTTGGGAAATGCTGGACAGAAGGATGTGATCAGAATGTAAAGTTGGATGAAGAAATGCCAGATTGTGTTAAAATTTGCCCCTGCATTCTGGAAATAGCCTTCTTCACTTCTCTGCTGCTGTTGCTGCACAGCAGGGGGCTTTACTAGGAGGGACAAAGAGGTCACTTCTAAAGATTCCCTTCCAGCTCCTTGGGTTTGTGGACTAATGGGCGCCTTTGTTTTATCCGATAAGGAACTGCAGGTGCACGAAGGAAACACTGACTTTCTGATCCCGGAGTATCGCTGTATTCTAGAAGAGGCAGACCGTTTACAGGAAGAGTTCAAGAAACAGCCCGCACACCTGGAAAGGCTTTACGGTCAGGCAGCCATGGTCACAGCACCCAGGGGGCCACACGGGGTGGGGGAAAGCTGGTCCCTAGCATGACGAGTCCAAGCTGCCAGGACTGACTGCGTAGGATGCCCTGGGAATGAATTGGTAGAAGTGCCAGCGTTTAGGGAAGGCTGGTGTGTGTGTGTGTATGTGTGTATGTTTTGTCCAGACCTGTGATTTCTCAGGAGATGAGGAAACTCACCCCTGCCCAAAGCCGCTGAGAGATTAGGTGGTTTGTCCAGGGTCACACAGCCAGGCTGGGCCCCAGGTAGCACCAGAACCCAGGTTATCTCAACTGGAGCTACTCCTTTAGGGACTGTGGCATCTGGGAATCCTCTTCTGGAACCATTGTTTGTAAAAGCTTCATGAGCCCAAGAAAACAGGAGGGACTCCAAGGTATTTTATTTATTCTCTTACAATATGTGGAATACAGCGTAAATCCTGAAATTGTAAACACCTTAATTTTGGTGTCTTAATGGTGAATATTTGCACCCTCAGTGTTTTTACTCTTTCGGCTAAATTGAAATGATGAATGCCCTCTTCCAGGACCAGCCTGACCTACACGTGTAGGTCCCCAGGCCCTGAGAGAGGGAGGATCTTGCCTGTGTCCACAGAGTAAGGTCAGAGGAGGCACGTGACCCCTGGTCTTCTGTACCCAGACCACTACCGGCAAAGGCTGGCACTTTGTAAATTTGAAACTTTATAGACCACTTGCTATTCGTTCAGATCCCTGAATTAGAAATTTTCTGTTTGGATTTCACCTGTGTTCTGCATCATTGGCTAACACTGCACGGCAGCCTTTTTGAGTGGTTAGTTCCCGTTTCACTTTGCCTTCTGGGAGAGGATTTAGGACAGGCTCGGAAACATTTTTGCCCAAGGGAGAGTGTTGTTTTGTTTTTGTCTTTTTGAAGTGATCTCTGTGCAAAGAGACACAATTGCATGCCATACCAGATTGAGAACTAGCCTCAGAGCCAGGAAAACTTGTGTACCAGTTCTGCCATGGAACCTTGGGCAGGTCACTTAACTCTTCAGTGCTCGAGGCTCCTTTCTGCCTAGGCCTGGCAGAGAAGGTGCTGCCTGCGTTGGTAGGGAGCGTTTCCTCACCTGGGAGTCACCTACGCCAATAAAATCACCTGAGTTCATCCCTAGCCCCAGGTAAAACACGTGGTGTGACTGCAGAGTGATGAGCAGATCTGAGGAGGGCGTGATGGTGCTGGCCTTGTCCTGTATCCCCCGGGTTCCTGACGATGATTGGAACCCAGTGGGCACTTAATAAGCCCTTCTCCTGCCTCCTTCATGGGTGGCAACGGTGGCTGCGTCCAGCCCTTGTGATACTGAAGCCAGCTGAAAGGAGTAGGTAGCCCATGACCTTCTGGTGTCTAAATGCGGCCACAAAGTAAAATTACAACCTGACCAAATGATCTGGAAAACAGGGTTTTCGATGGTATATTTGCAGATCTGGTTAAGGTCAGGGGTTGTCTGCATTGTGGCAAAATAACTAGTCAATTCCGTTTTTAGAAAATTATCTTGACTAGTTATTAATGTTGTATAAACAAGACCATTCAGTTGCTTGTCTCTTTCCCTTATTAAAGTCATTATAATAGTGACTTAGACCCTGAAACTTTGATGCCCTAGAACAGGGGGGCTCCTCTGTCCCCACCTCTCTCCAAGGGTTGAGCAGCTATGGAGGCGGGGGCAGACACAGGCTGAGCTGAGAGGTCTGTGGAAGCTGGGGGGTCTCAGCAGCCTGACCCTGCCAGAGACTACCTGAGTGTGGCAGTGAATGGCTCAGGACAAGAGGCAGCAGCAGCTGTCCAAGAGGCCCAGGGGCATGTGGGCCCATGTGAGCTGCTGGGAGCTCCCAGGCCCAGGGTCTGGCCAGGCCCAGACAGCTATGTGAAGCAGGCATTTATTAAGCACCTGCCATAGCTAGGCACTGGGCAACCTGAGAAGCAGAGCAGTCCCTGCTGTCTAGGACTCGATGCTTCACTTAGGGAGATGGTGTGTCCAGATGTAGGCCAGATGATGGGATGGTGGGGCACCAGAGAAGGGCCCTGGTGGGGAGGCCAAGGGAGGCTGGGGGAGGCTGCTGAGGGCTGGGTCGGAGTCACTACCAGTCTCTGCACTGCCATCTCCAATGGCCTTTCTTCAGTCCTTATAGGACCGATTGTCCCTCTCTCCTCTCCTGGTTTCCCTCCTTCCTCTCTCCATCTCCCTTGCCAGGTCTTCTCCCAGGTCGTGGGCACTAACCATGGGTGGCCCCCAGGCCTCTGTCCTCTTCTCCCTCTTGGTCACCTCCTCAGCTCCATGACTCAGTGTCCCAGTGCTGATGATTCTCCAGCCCTCTCCCCACTGCTCATCTCGAGTATCTCATCACCTATCAGACTGAGCTCATTGTCTTTTCCCCCGCCTCCCTTCTTCCTTCTCTTATTGTGGAGGGCACTGCCATCCTCCAGGTCACCCAGGCCCCCAGCCCCCAGTCACCCTCACTCTCTCATGTCTCTGTAACCAGTCCATTGGCTTGCTGACTTGACCCTGGAGCTCTCTCCCTTGTTTCCCCTTGTCTCCCCTGATCCTGCTGTTCCCCTGGAGCAGGCCCTCCTTAGCTCAGCCTGGTCTCCTCCATTCATCCACCAGTGAGCTTCCTAAACTGAAGCTCTGCCCATGTCACTCTCCGTGCTTGGGAAGTTCCTATGTAGCAGTCATCTCAGTGATTGAATGTAAAATTTTCAGAGACCACTGCCCTAGAAGTTGGATTTCTTATACTTAAAAACAGTGCCTGACCAAGTTTGGACAAAAAAAGGTCAGAGACGCTAAGAAAGGCCCTTTTGAGTGGCTCTCTGTTCAAAGAATACTTTTGCCTCTAGGAACACATGTCCTTTTGGGTCATGAGAGCTCATGGCTGAAAAGGAGCCTTTCTCTTTCAGGCATGATCACCGACCTCTTCATCGATAAGTTCAAGTTTAAAGGCACCAACGTGAAGACCAGAGTTCCTCTTCTGCTGGAGATTCTGGACGCGTACGACCCAAACGCCCTGATGGCTTTCTTTGATGCCGCTTGAGGTGTGACACGCACCCAGGCGTCGGCACAGCCCGGCCTGTGACAGGACGTTTTCCAGGTGTATCCTCGCTAGATCTGTGACATGTTGGCGGTTTGGACTCCGTCTCAAGCGTGTCGCGGGGATGTTGGTCCTGACGTTTCTCAAACACTGTATTTTTTGTTAGGTGGTTCTTTAAAAATATATATCTTTGTTTTCGGCCTAAAAGGAGGGCTAGTTTAAGGGCTGTGGAGTGCTGGTGTTTGGGAAGCGGTAACAGTGCGGCAGGAGCACTGGCTTTGTGGCTTAAAACCCGCTTTCACGCGCATTCCCCAAAAGGCACAGCGGGCGCCATTCTCACTTTACCACGCGGGAGCCGAGTGGGGGGCCGTGGGCCCGTGGTAGCGTACAGTTAGAGGCGGCGGGGACCTTCGGGTCACTGACCCAGCCCATGGGACAGGTGTGCGCCTGGCCGGGACCGTGACCCCTCCGTGGCCGAGTCCTCAGACACCCCGCGAGTTCTTCCTCTGTCCCGGCGCCGGTGGTGCTGTGTGATAACGCCGCCCTGGCCGCGGCCGCGGACCCTCCAGTCTAGCACCGAGTTACGCTCCTTTTCGCTGAGCGTCGCTGGACTCAGTAAAGATGACGGGCGGAACAAGCGGCTGTGGGCACGGTCTGGGTCTGTGCGAACACAGCGCCCGCCGCCGCCGCTGCTCCGCGTCCGCTCCGGGTCACCAGCGCCCGGCCCCGCTGCCGCCGCCGCTCCTCGCCGGGAGCTCTCCCGGCTCGCAGCCCAGCGGCCCCACGTGGGCGCCCCGGCTCCCCCGCCCCGCCTCTGCGCAGGGCCCCTCGGGGCGGGGCGGCCCGGGCTGGGCGCGTGCGCGCCGTGACGTGGCGACGCCCGCGGCTGCCATTGGCCCATTTCAATAGTCGCGGGACGCTTGAACTGCGGCGAGGAGAGCCCGGGGCCGCGGCCTGGGCAGCGGCGGGAGCGGCGGCGGCTGCTGCCCTGGTCCAGCCGCGCGCGCGTGCGGCCCGGAGCGCGGGAGCCGAGCCGAGCGGGAGCGGAGCGGGGAGCGCGCGGGCCGGCCCCCGCCATGCTGGGGCACACGGCGGGGCCGCAGCCCCCCAGGCTGCCCCGGGCCGCCGGCCCCGACGAGAACCAGGAGAACGTGCACCCGGACAAGCGCGGCGGCGCCGAGCCCGCCCGGACGCGCACCGTGCTGGGCGTGCTGCGGGCCAACGTGCGGGCCCCGGGCCCCGGCCCCGGCCCGGCGGCCGCCCTGGCGCCGCACAAGTCCAAGAGCCGCAGGGTGAGCGCCGGGGCGCGGGAGGCCTCCCGCCGGGAACGCCGCCCGCCGCCTGCCGTGGATCGTCCGAGGCCCCGCGTTCCGGCGGGGCGCGCCGTGCGGACGGGAGGGGGAGGGGGACCCCCTCTGCCCCCGGCCCGGCCGGCCCGGTTTGCGCGGGATCGCGGCGGGAACCGGCGCGGCCCCTCCCCCACCCCCCAGGAAGTGGCAGCTGTCAAGCGGCCCGGGCCCCTCCCCCACCCCGGCCCAATGGGGGGGGGGCGAGGGGAGGCGGGGGGCTCCTGTGCAGAGGCTGGAGGAGTCCGGGGGCTCATCCCGGGCCGATGGGGGGACAGGGCAGCCTGGCCCGGGCGTGCAGAGACCCCCCCCCGCGGCTCCGGCGGGGGGGGGCAGGGGGCTCCGGGGGCTCCGGTGCAGGGCCGCGCTCATCCCGCCCTCCTTGCAGGTGGCTGCGCCCCTCAGGGAGCTCCCTGTCCCGGAGGAGCGGGCGCCCGGCCCGCCCTGGAACGCCTGCGGCGCGCAGCCGGCTTTCACCATTCACGTGGATGAGCCGGAGGAGCCGGACAAAGGTCCCAAGCCCCCCGGGCCCGTAAGGGAGGACGCTGAGGATGAGGTGCTGGGCTTCAGCTCGGCTGTGGCCCTGCGGGATGCCAGGAAGCCCCTGGTGCCCATCGACTACCCCATGGACGGCAGCTTCGGTGAGAATCTGCGGGCGCCCGCGGGGAGCGGGCTGGGGCGTCCTGGTCTGCCCCCGACCCCCGCAGAAGTGGGGGGCCCGAGTCAGAGCAGGGCGGCAGGGGGTCCGAGGCCAGCACGGCCCTCTCTCCCCCGCCTCGGGAAGCTGGGGTCAGTAAAGCTCTCCTTCCCTCGGAGGGAAGTGCCCCGGGGCTTGCCAGGCTAGGGCTTCCCCCACAGGTCCAGGCTGGGAGCTGGGCAGGCCTTAGCTTCTGAACCCCGGGGTCCTTGTCAGACAACAGGAGTGCGGGGGCTCCTCCCGGAATGGCTGAAGGAGGCCAACGTGCTGTGGGAGTTCCAGCCGTTGGTGTTGTTCCTAGGGATGGCCAGAAAGAAGACGGCCCCAGGCTGCCTGGGGTCAGCCACCAGATCTGGCTTAAGACAGTAACATTAACCTTGGCCCTGTATCTCCTCAGAATCTCCCCTCACCATGGACATGTCAGTGGTCCTGGAGCCCGAAGAAAAGCCGCCGAATGTCAACGAAGTCCCTGACTACCATGAAGACATCTACCTGTACCTTAGGGAAATGGAGGTAAAGCAGTCGGGAAGGGACAGCTGGCTACTCAGGGCAGTGGCCAGGCTTCGGCCGCCCAGCCCCTCAGCCCTGACCCTTCTCTTACCAGGTTAAGTGTAAGCCCAAGGTGGGCTACATGAAGAAGCAACCAGACATCACCAACAGCATGCGAGCCATCCTGGTGGACTGGCTGGTGGAGGTGGGCGAGGAGTACAAGCTTCAGAACGAGACCCTCCACTTGGCCGTCAACTACATCGACAGGTTCCTGTCCTCCATGTCTGTGCTTCGGGGGAAGCTGCAGCTGGTCGGGACTGCTGCCATGCTCCTGGCCTCGTAAGTCAGGCCCGGGGGTACGGGGCTCCTCACGCCTTATCCATCACCCGAGCAACCAGAGGCCTAACTGTGGAGGTGGGGGCGCGATGGTGTCGCACGTGCTGACTTGCAGGGACAGCTGAGAACTTCTCATTTTTCCAAAAAGTTAGTGTGTTGGTCTGAACTTTCTTCCAAACCCAGCTTAGAGAAGGCCTGAGCTCAGCAAGGAGCACGAGTTTTCACGCGTGCCAACGCGTATGGTTTTCCTTTCCTTTTGGGAGGGGAGTAGCCAGCCTTTAGGAGAGGGGACGTTTCCATATTTTGGAGGTGGCTTGTTTAGGCAGTAGAGGGCAGCCCCATCTCAGAGCCCCCATATGGGTTAATGGTTGGCTCGTTCCACAAACGGCTGCCATCTTTAGCTATGGGGGTGCTGGCACCACCACTGTTTGCGTCTGGCCCCTCCGTCCCACCATGGGCCAGCTGCCTGTCCTGCCCTTCCACAGTGCAGTCACTGCCCTTCTCACTTCACCCCACTCCCGGTCTTGGTGCCCCATCTTCCTGCCATACACAAGTACTGGAGCATTGGCAGGACTCTCCCAGATGTCTACCCACGTAAATTACTTGCCTTGATTCAACAGCAGGAACAAATTAGAGTGATGCCATTTAGGTCTTCACACACGGCTGAGGGCCCAAGGCAGGGCCAAAGCTGAGGGAGAAGATCAAGTCCAATCTTGCTCTCCCTGTGAAGCATCAGAGGCCTAGAGCAGGAAAGGGACCATCTAGAACCCAGTGACGGCACAGCTGCATTTCTGGGCCAGGTCTGCACACCAGCTGCATCTGGTGAGCATGGAGTCTCCATGACGTACCAGTGTCTCTGCTAGCGAAGAGCTGCAAATTCAAAGGCCCCAGGGAGCCTACCTTCTAAGTGGGGCTAATGTGGAGACAAAAATATATGGCAAGGAAGAGCAGGAGGTGGGAGAGGGTTTTATCAGCTGCAGCAGCCAGGAAAGGCCTCACAGCCGAGGGGGCGTGAAGGAAGCCACGGGGGTGTCAAGTGCTAGAGGTAAGGAGTGAGTGTATCAGACCTGGGGGACAGTCTGTGGAAAGGAAGAGCAAGAAGGTCTTCAGATGTTGCTAGAATTGTAACCCAAGTATCTATTTATGACCCCAGAGGCAACGGCTGTTGTTTAGGAACCCCAGTTTGGCAACTGCAGAGACCAAGTGGGAGGTTCCTGCAGTCCAGGGCTGTGAAGACAGACTGGACAAGGCTTGGCAGCTCACTGTCTTTGGGGCAAAGTCAGAGACGACTGAGGCTGGGAGCACAGTGGTACCCTTGGCAGAAATGGGAAAATCAGGCAGAGAAGTTGTGGTCTGGGGTACTGTCAGGAACTGTGAGGCCCTGGGCCAAAGCCTGGCCAGGCAGCAGAGGATGGTGCATTATCAGATTTCTGCAGGCTGTCAGTCGGGCCTCTCCTGACAGCCCTGATGATTTTAGATGCTTTCTTTCATCATAGGAAGTTTGAAGAGATCTACCCCCCAGAAGTGGCTGAGTTTGTGTACATCACAGACGACACGTACACTAAGAAGCAGGTCCTGAGGATGGAGCACCTGGTGCTCAAAGTGCTGGCTTTCGACCTTGCTGCCCCAACCATCAACCAGTTTCTTACCCAGTATTTCCTCCATCAGCAGCATGCCAATTCTAAAGTGGAAAGTTTAGCTATGGTAAGTGCTGCAGAGGCATCCCTTGGGTGGGCTCAGTCTCCCTTCCTGTGATTTCACACACTGTGTCTGCTGGGGCCAAATGACTTTAACCCCTTTTCTACAAAGCAGCCCTTCACGTAATTGAAAACAAACATCCCATCCCCCTACATCAGGAATTTTTGGGGGTCCTGGATCCCTTTCTCAGAATTCTTTGAACACATGAACTACCACCCAGGAAACCAATGGTGGTGGTGAAATACAATTACCAAACCATCAGGTAGGTTTGTGGACTGTTAGGAGCCCCTGGCCCAGGCCTTCTCCTTTCCAGCTTCTTCAGCCGACCCTCCTAGTACCTAACTCTGAACCCCTTCACCAGTCTCTCTGTCCCTCACCTATTATAGTCCCGCCATTTAAGTAGGACGCTACAGAGGCCCAGCACCAACGGGAAAGCCAGTTAATAAGAATTACAGTGCAGAAAAGGCTGCGATTGGTAGCTCATTAAACATCCTACCAGGTTAGCATTCGGTTGTGAATGTTAATAACATCTTAGGTAGAAGTGAAATTTGTGTAATCCTTAAATGTGAGGACTTTTACGTTTCTAGTTTCTCGGAGAGTTGAGCTTAATTGACGCTGACCCGTACCTGAAATACTTACCATCCGTTACCGCGGGAGCTGCCTTTCACATAGCCCTCTACACAATCACCGGGAAAAGCTGGGTAGGTAGCGATGGCCTTGTAAATGAAATGTGCTGGAAGAGCTGTTGTTATGAAACATAAAATCGCTGTGGGTTCCTGATTTCCTTTTGTGAAAAACAAAAGCCAGTATTACAATAGCTCATTTCTAGGGCAGCGTTTGGCTGACAAAATGTTTTTGGGAAACACTCCTGTAATGTGGGAAGAACAGACATTCCTCCCTGTTAGAGGAAAAGCAAACAAGTTACACCCTAATGAAGGAAGTGCATCCAGCCACAGGGCAGAGAAGCTGTAGCGCAGCGCCTCTGCTCTGTGATTCAAGCTTTAACTCAACCTGTTTCAAGGATCATTTGAGTCTGAACAATGAGGCACGGTGAAAAGCTGGTGTTTGACTTGTTTCTGAAGGAGCCACAAGGTCCCTCCCAGTCTGGTGGGCTTTCATGTTCCAGGGGAGAAGGGTTCTTTGCCCTGACTGCAAAAGAACCTCATACTTCTGCTCTTGTCCCTTTCCTGTAGCCTGAGTCATTAATTGAACAGACAGGATACACCTTGGAAAGTCTTAAGCCATGTCTAATGGACCTCCACCAGACCTACCTCAGAGCGCCACAGCATGCACAGCAGTCTATACGAGAAAAATACAAGACAGCAAAGTAAGAAACTATCTGCTTGGGTGGAAAGCCCCTTTCTGTCCAAGAGTGGCTGCATATCCTTATCGTTTATAAATGATCTGCTTCTGAGGTCAGAATATAACATTTAAAAGCCAGCGAGCATTTGTTAAGTGCTTGCTGGGTGCCCTGCAGGCACTGTACTCAGTGCTGGAGATACAGAAAGGGCAAAACCTTCGCTGGCCCTCACTGAAGAGGGGAATCAGGTGGGATTCCCCATCTTCTGTGGAGGCACAGGGGTCAGGGCCTCTGTCTGACCTGTCAAGAGAAAGAGGAGGATTTGGGGAGTAAAGATCCAGCACCCTGACTATCTGTGGGGCTTTGCATACATACTCAAATGGTTGTAAAATCATACATTTCTAAGCTCTCCTCACTCCCGAGTCTCTTTGTCATGCCATGTGAACTGTGACCCTGCCTCGAGAAGCTGCTCCCACTAAACCTCTAAATTTAGACATTAGGAAGAAGGGTAAACAAAGAGCAAACTTTGCATCAGTCTCCATCCCTTTGTGAGCTCCCCAGTTATCTTAGCCGAAGTCGGGGAGAAGCAGAAGCGGCTCCTCCATGGGGAGGAAGGCTGAATTTCTCCCCCCCCCCTTCTCTTGCCTTCACAGGTACCATGGTGTATCCCTCATCAACCCTCCAGAGACACTAAACTTACAGTGAGAGAGACGCTCGGAGCTGCAACTCCGGCAGAGGCTGTGCTGCACACTTCTATAGTGGGCCCAGGCTTCTTCACAAAGAATCACTTCACAAAGGACAAGCTGTCCTTTGTCTGACAGATTATGAAGTACCTTTTTTTGATTTTTGATTTTAAATGCCAATCTTTTCTATGTGCAATTGTCCTGCATACTTAGCTGCAGATGTAAGTGGTGTTGTTTATGCATAGTGAGTATCAACCAAGCCCATAGCTTAGGATGAGAATTTGGCAGCCTCCTCAGTTTGCCTCTAACAAGTGAACACCGAGGTCAGAACCTGGCTTGCTCACAGGAGTGTTTGGATGTGAACAGAGTGCTGTGGGAGAGCCTGGTGGAAGGCTTTTCCAGGATAGTTTGGAATGTTGGCGGCCCTCCCTGTCTTGGCTTACATCTCTTTTCCTAAGATTGGCGTGGCTCAGGAGAGCATCAGCACCTGGGCTCGGATTGTACTCTTTCAGGGCAGGGGGACACGCGGTGTTTCTGTAGGGAATGGTGTTTCTGGAGCAAGTCCCTGCAGTGGACCATGTGCACGCACGTCAGGGCTGTGGCTCTAGCTCACCTGCTGTCCTTGGGGTGTGAAATGAGATTTTTAACAGAAACCATGTGTAGCCCTTCTTGATGATGCCTGCCACTCCAGGACCCTGCTGACCCAGAGGGAGCTGCTGATGGGCAGAAGGGCCTTTCCCAGGCTGGTCTGAACAGACTGAAATGCGTAAGCCTTCTTTGCCAAACAGAAGGGAGGGAACATCCTTCCTGTTACTAATGGCTTAGATAGCTGGCAACTAGCAGGACATGGGGCCTGACTACAGTTTAGGATCTGATGTGCCATAAAAACAGGCCCCATTTTCAGGTAAAAGAAATATTCTAAGCAATTAAGTAAGGACTCGGTGGCCCTGCTCCAGGGAGGCCTCCAGGGCCACAGCTCTGCCCCTCAGACCATGCCGCCTGCCTCCCTGGGCCCTGCCCTCCGCTGTCTGCAATCACAAGTAGGCTCAACCTCTCAAATTAACCCAATGACATGAGGTGTTTTCTAGATACTTTATTTTAAATCAAGAAAAAACACATGTAAAAATACGCAGCAGTCCCAAACATGCTTTCCCGTGGGGTATTTTGGGAGTTTTAGCTGGCAGGCTTCTTTTTCTTCTTTCTAGCAGCTTTTTTACTTGAGACCGTGTCCTGTTTGGAGTTGGCCTGTATTCTGTAAACCAATAAAATCAAAGCCTAAAAACATTGCTCTCAGATCACAGACACATGTTCACAGATGTTTCCTTCAGCAGGTGTTCCCTCAGGCAAAAACAGTATTTGGTGAGAAGAGAAGAGGGCTCGGCCTCTGCTCCGCAGGGTGGGACGCTTAGACGACAGGCTGGCGCGTCTTCTGGGCCTATCTGAGAAGGGCACCTCTGCCAACGGAGCAGGAACAAATCATGACCTGGCACGGTTGCTAGCACTGTCAGACGCTCCCTAGCCTTCACACTCCACCTGGGAAAATTAACTTGCTGGGCCACGTTTGCTTTGAAATAATGATGGAAAAATCTTTTGGCAGGGCCACAAGCCACCATGTGATTTTATATCAGGCAGGGCCATCTTCCCCATTGTGAGTGTCCTGCCCTGAACCCATCAGGTACAATGAACTGTCTAATGGAAGTTGGTCCAAATGTTTTCATCTTAACCAAACTTAAAATAGCTCTCTTGTGTCTTCTGACCTCCACATGCTTTTGTCACATAGCACACATTAAGAAAGCCCAGACAGCCTTTCAGGACGATCCACTGTAGTCAGTGTGAAAAGGAAGCTTTGCTGGCCGTCGGCTGAGATTACGGTGACATTCACACTTTTACCTATACGTTCAAAAACCCCACGTTTGGAGGAGAGATACTGAAACGCGGCATCAAGAGCTGAATTAACATTTGCATTAACATTAATGACTGTTGAAATAAATCTGAAATCCTTCAGTTACCTCGTTTTCTTTGGGTTTTCTCCTGGTTCTAAAATGATGATTTCGTCTTCTTCACTATCTGACAGAACTATCGGAGTATCTTTAAGAAACATTAAGAAAAATTAGGTTGGGTAAAAACGTCCAGATGAGATAATGCTGTAGTTTCCAGGTAAACTTAATCGATTTTAGTTTCAATAAAAGTACAGTTCAGACTAACCGCAAGCCCTCAAAGGGCGCAGCTGACCAGTCAAGGTCAGCAGATGGCTATCAGCAGGGGAGCCTGGGGGAAGGCCAGCTCCGCCATGTTGTACTTTATTTCCTGTACGGGCTCTATGTACATAGCCGGTCTGCAATGTTTTCTGTATGGATTATTCAAAAGCTGTAATATATAGGTTTCATTAAATGAATTACTGAATTGTGTTTCTAGAAAAAAATAATTGCCTTTGGGGGAAAGCATGTGGTGGGTCTCTAGGTGCAACCTGACCAGGGCACTCAGCTTGGAACCCATTTTCTCAGTGGGACACTGGGGTTGGGGAGAGGGGAGCACTCCTGTGTGCTGGGTGACACAAAGGAACAGGCTGCACCTGCCCTTGGGGCATCAAATGAGCTCAGTGTGGTGCGTCCCACAGGTGCTGAGACAGAAGAGATGAGCAGAGAGGGGGAGGGCTGGGGAATCATCAGCATTGGGATCTGAGTCGTGGAGAATTGGCTTGCGCTGAGCGCCTGTGTGTGTACTAAGAAGCAGTGAGTGCTGAGCTCAGAATCACAAAGACCTAGGTTCAGCTCCTGCTTCAGACATTCATTAGCTAAGATACATTTGTTAGCAGAACTGCACTAGTGGTGCAAATTCCCCACTCAGTGATGAGTGTGGGGGTCCTAATCTGGTGGGTTACCTGTTTTTAAACCAAGTTGCAATGAAGTGAGCTAGGCCCTCCTTCATTCCAGGCTATTTTACAAATGAATTTGGTTTCCCTTTGCAAACCATTCTAACTTGGCAGTGTTATTTGGGCATTAATGAATTACACTAGGTGATGGGGTGCAGAGAACCATACTTGTGACAGCTGAGGATCAAAACCAAGCTTTCTGCTGTCTTCCCTTGTCCCTCACACACTCTGGGGCTGTGTGCCAAGATCCAAGATCATGCCTAGTCCCTGCTGAGTGCCAGGGTGCACTGCTCCACTGTGACCTGGCTATCCTGAGGAGTGCCCATCTTCTGTTTAGAAACTGCACATCTCCACAGGAAAGCCAGCCCATAGGAAGGTGGTGAGCCCAGAGGAACTGACGCCAAGCAGAGTGCCAATGAAAACGGATGGTTGTGCTGTCATTTCTAATGATAGCAGAACTTACCATCCTCAGTGTGGTTTCCAACATTCTGGTCTTCTGTCTCCATCTTGACACCGTCAAGAATGGTGACTTCATCGCTCCCACCTTCATCCTCTTCCTCTTCCTCTTCCAGATCGCCCCAGGAATTCTCTATCCCTTCTCCAATTTGGGCAGTCCCAGGAGTCCATAACACTGGTTTAGAAACACTTAAGGTGTTAAAGAAAACTAAGAAACCAAAATCTGATCTGACACCCTGGGACAAAGAGCAGGTAAGAGGAGAAGAGGTTTGTGTTGTTTTAAAGAATCATGTGAGCCCACTTAAAACAAGTGGCACAATTTGTTTTCTTAAAAGCAAGAGAATCTAGCAGCCTACATACAAGGTCAGCTATATACGCCCACCGTCAATGGGACTAACAATGAGGAAGGTGACTGGAGGAAGGCTTTATCTTTTTTTTTTTAGATTTTTTTTGGAGGGGAGAAGGGAGGGCAATTGGGGTTAAGTGACTTGCCCCAGGTCACACGGCTAGTAAGTGTGAAGTGTCTGAGGCCAGATTTGAACTCAGGTCCTCTTGACTGTGCCAGGGCTGGTGCTCTATTCACTGTGCCACCTGGCAGCCCTGAGGAAGGCTTTTTCTATGCAGTCATGCACCACATATACATATGACCTGTTCATTTATATGACATGAAGCTGAAGATAACAAAAATAAACATAAGCTAGCACCCCAAACATCTTGGGGCAGTGTTGTGCTGTAATGGGCAGCAGCGGTGGCCTTTTTCTGACACTAAGGGCTCCCGAGGAGACGATAAACAAGCTTCCTTTTGGAAAGACCAGGATTGGAGCACGTGCCAGCAATGGAATGGAGTGACCTGGCTCTTAAAATCCTCGATTTCTGGAGGTAAAATTAGAGTAGAATGTTTGTAACTTCATTTTACAAGCTAGATCATTCCACCCTTCACCATTCCTAACTGCAGAGTTATCAGATTTACTAACACTGAATGATTACAGGCTGGGGAGGGAGCACAAAATTTCGTGTGTAATGGGTCCGAGTTAGTTTTCCATGATCACTTCTAAAAAATAACTTCCAGAAAAGATACGCCTCTGAAGGAGGGTCGGCTTCAGCTATGATTTCTTCTGCTTTGTCTTCCACATCTGATGTGTCAACTGGGGCCTTTTCCATTTTGAAAGCTGTGATCCTTTGGTTTGCTATTGATTCTGCAAAGCCAAACTTCCCACCTTCTTTCCTATTTTGGGTTTTTTTTGGTGTGAGAAAACAAAAGGACAAATCATTCTTATTATTCATCCAACAGCAGGTGAGGAACCTCAAAAATCAGGCTGGTGTGCATTTTGTTGGCCATCATGAACCTCACCCCACACGTGAAAAAGCATAAAATTAGGAACTATTCAACTGGAGATCATTTACAAATTAAATTACCTTGTTACTTTGATTCCTTCAGAAATCACAGTGACTTAGAGGGAGGAACTGTCCTACCTGGCAGATTTCTTTCTAATGAGATAAGGTTTGGACCAGCAGCACACAAGTGGCTTTCACAAACACACTTAAAACATTACTACAATCAGTGGACAAGTGGAATTATGTGGCTGCTCTTCTATGTAGCAGAGGTTTCTAAACAGAAAAGCCAGGCGGGCCAGGAACTGCTGGGAGTCGCTGACACTCCCTTCCTGCCAGACTCACCTCACTCTCTTGTCGTTCTCCAAGGCTTTCTGGATGAGTTCTGTGATCTCTGCCACCTTCACACCAGCAATTTTGCTGCATCTCAGAACCTGTTTGTGAAAGAATACATGTCAAGTGCTGTGCTCGAATGTAATAAAAAACAGGCACATTTGGGTTCTGAGGCTAGTTGTTCTACCTCTTAAAAATGCCAACCAATTTAACCAACCTTGCCCAAAGAGGTGCACCCTGAGCACTCAATAAGTAGAGATTATTTTTCCCCAAAACAACATACAGTTATTCCTTCCACATTGCGGGGGCTAGGGGCGCAGCACCCTGATGATCTGGAAAACCTGCATACAATTTTTGGCCCTCCCTTTATACCAGAGAAATCTGAATTTTTTCTTTTTCTTTGATGGGGTTCTTATGTGCTTCTGAGATTCTAAACTCTTCCTGTGTTATCTACTGCCCTTCACCCGTTACCTGCGACTTCCCCAAATTCTCAAAGAAGTCCTTGTGTCGGCACCATGATGGGGAAGGTCATGATGTGGAAGGGGCAAGTGTATAATTCCAATGCTGATCTTCTGATGGAGAATGAGCATGGAATCTGCCTCTGTGGCCCTGACAAATGGGTTGTCCTCTCTAGATCTTAGCTCATTCATCTGTTAAATAAGGAGCTGGGCTAGATCAGAAGTGTCAAACACAGCAGCGCACATGGAGCCCACAATGCTCCTGAGTGTGGCTTGGGCCAGATCAGAATGTAATGGGGAAATAGTTAACAAAATGAGCCAAAATACAATAAAACACAGCTAAAGTTAACACGTGGCTTTCTATGTCAAAATGTGGCCTGTAGGAACCCTAATATACAGTTCGGTGGCTCCATTTCTATTTGAGTTTAACACCACTGGCTCTAAAACTGACACTACGACCACTAATTCCAGAATTTTTCAACAAAAAACCTCAATTGTCTGAGACAGAGTGATTTAAAATTCATTTTTTTCTGGTCCTTTGCATTTTGAGCTAATGAGTTTTAAGGTGATGGGGTCACTAGCCCTGCTGCTTTTTTTTTCAGAGAAGTAGGCCTTCTCTTTGAGTGATGAGAACTTCTCAAACAAAGGCTTATGTGGCCTGAGTTAGTAAAAAAAAAAAAAACCCAAACCAAAAACCTCAGATTTTTTTTCCCTGTCATCCTTACATGATGGAGAGAGAGGAGGAAGGCCTATGTTTGTGATGGCATTGGTCCACTCTGGGGCATTCCTGAGTGAGGAAACTACCAAGAAGTTCAGTGTCTTCTCTGAAACATACGGTCTTAAGAGAGTTGCTAGAGACTAGCACTGAGCAATTCAGTGTCTTGCCCAATGTCACATAACCAGTATGTGTCTAGAGGTGGGATCTGAACCCAGGTCCTCTGGCTTTGCAGTCACTTCTTGACTCATTATAACATGCTGTCTGATAACACCATCCTTTCATCCATCTGGATCCTCAACACAGCTTGCACCTAGACTTGAGCTTAGTATCTGTACCAGCTGGTAACCAGAAGGTTCAGGTTCTAAGTCTTGGTGGAATAAACAATTCCCTAACATTGCTCCCTCGTTTCTACCCTTTATCTTTTCCTTCATGTCTCCTCAAGTGAAGAAGTAAAAGGTGGAAAGGGGGCATATGTGGCTTTGATGATAATGCCAGAGACACGGGAACTTGTGGCCAGGATGCTGGCCCCACGTGAAGACTGCTTCTGGCTACAGCCTCAGGCTTGTACTGTGGAAGAGGCACCCATAATGTGCTGCTCTGAAATCTTGAGTGGGCATCATTAAAGATCAGCAAGCATCATGTCTGGATTATGTGGCGAGAACTAGCCTCCTCTACACACAAACCTACTTTTCTAGTTACTTAATGATAGCAAGTCATATGAGCCTGGCGCCTCACACCATCATATCTAAAAAGTCACCTGATCTTGGAGCAGCATGATCCCCCCACTGGACTGGATGGTACAAATCTCACGGTGTTTGTTCATGGCGATCACCAGCAGGCCATCCATGACACGTTCCTCTCGTTCATTGGGATCTACCAGTAAGTAAGTTCTGAAAGAAATATTAGGTTCATATTTTAATTAATATTAATAGTCTAGAACAAATCAGACATATGGAGTGACTCAAGGGTTAAGATATGAACTCTAAGCAATGGGTTTTGAAAAACTAAAATAGCACCATTTTGTGCTATTAGAAAGCAACCTGGGGAAGCACTGAGAGCCAAAGAGAATGATTATGTTTATGAACACAGAGTGAATGCTAAATACATCTCTCTTTGAAAACCCCACAGGGCAATTATTGTAAAACCTCTCTCTTAATAGGGATTTCTTCAAATAATGCATAATTTGTCTTTGGCTGATTAGATGACTTAAGTGTTCTAACAAAAAATTAGATCATGTGGACCTGCTTTGATGATTTATGTTAATTCCAAGTCCACTTTCCTCCTAATCTCTTTCATTTGGGATTTCATTTCAAATTTCAAAGTATAATAAAAGCCATTATATCTCAAAAACTAATGACCCTGAAAGTATTTCTAAACTCTGATCATATTCCATCAAAACAGTTCATCTTACAATGAAATTCTCAACTATCAGTTCAATGTAATGAGTCCATCGAGTGCTTCTTAGTGCTTTTATTCAGTCTTTGTTCACTGCTCACAGAGAAAAAATATTGAATCCCTAATTACCTGATCACAGCCCATCACTTTCCAGGTCCTTACTCCCTGAGGTCCAGCCCTACTTCTGATATATACTGGCTCAGTCCCCTCTCGGTGCCCCGGACACGTCTCTAAGGCTGAGTCCCAGACTCGGGGCTGACTTGCACTGGTAGAGAGAGAGTCCTCACCTGGGAGTCTCCTATACCCATGCAATCACAGATTTAAGTCTTTATTGTGCATTTATTAAATGTAAGAGAGATAACACATGACAACAATTGGGAGTGGCGATTTCAGCATCTCATACTCGAATCCTGCTCTGCCATTCTTTTAGCAACATGGAATAATGATGATGAGGAGAAGGAGGATGCCGCTGATGTTTTCCATGTTTCAGAGCGCATGTGTGTGGTGACAGACACCATAAGGAGGCTCTTCTGCCTGCCAGACATGAGTGGCTAGGGACTGGAGGCTGGGTGCTATGGACATACATTCTGGCACTGGACTTGGAGCATCTGTTTTTGCTCCTGATGACGAACCCCCTTCCCCCCCATGACTCACCCTTGCTGGAAGAAGGCAAAACTGATGCAGATGGGCATATGGTGGATACTCAAAGGTACAGGGTCTCGTTCTTCCAGCGTGTACTGCACAAAAACACAATGGCCAATAATTCTAAAATATTAAGAGAGTGGACGAAGAAAAAAATGACCTGCCCCTTTGTCACCACTGTTCTTTCATGCTTCCTCATCTAGAAAATGGGGTTAAGAGCTGTGCCCCAATTGTCACTGAGATATTGTGAAACTCTAATGAGGTAATGAGTGCAGAGCATTTCACACACTGGAATGGCAGTTTTTCTCATTTTCTAGGGGATTCCCAAATCACACTTCTCTTCCTGAGTCTTTGAGCATTTTATTCCACCTAAATGTGTGAAACCACAACCACTATTAATACTGTTTTTTGGTCCATAACTGTGATTTCATCAACTGCAGGAAATTCCTAGTGTGGAAATTCTCTGCCAGAATGTGCTGGGGTCACTGAGCGCTTAAGTGACTTCCCACAGTCACAAAATAGGATCTCTACAGAAGACTTACCAACCCTCCAACTATAACACTGCTGCTTCTCTTCCCTGATACTTTCTACCCAGCCTCATTCTACCATTGGTGCTGTGCTGGGCACTGTGACTTATAAAGCTGGGATTTAACCCCCAAAAGCCAGCACCACTGAAGCGTGGGGTCCACAAAGGATTCCCCAACCATTGCTGCAGACTTACCAAGGTGATCTCATCACCTTGGACAGACACGTCAGGTCTCCTGAAGTGACACAATGCCACAATCGCTGCAATGCTGGCAGCATCAATAATGTTTCCATCATGATTTAACAGATGGAGATCCACACGGATTTGCCAGACCTGGAAGAGAATTAGAATAATAAAAAGTTAATCTTTGTACACTATGTGTAAAATTTAATTACTTTTAAATATGTCCAGCAAGTTAAAGAAAGCAAGTCTATAAAGTCAAGGAACATGTCACCAGGCAGCCTGGTAGGGTGGAAAGGCCATAGGATGTGGCACTGGTGAGGATGACACCTCTGTCACGTCACTGTCCTCTCAGGCCCTGTTTTTTATCTCTAAAAGAGACTGTGAAGACATTTCCGTAATTTGGGCAAGAAGTACTGGAGTATGGAATGCAGAAACAAAAAGTGACTTCAAGGTTAAGTCTAAAGGGACCCATCTGTCAGGCTGGCACCGTGATTCCAGAGGAAAATAACTGAACTGAAAGTCAAGAGAGCTGGGTTCCAATCCTTGCTTTGGATGGACTTGGGGAGGTTAGAGAACCCTAAAGCTCATTGGTAGGGGGATTCTATAAATCTAATGTGTTAGTTCTGTGGAACACAACAGTTGTTTATTTTTTAACAGAAACAAAGTCGTCTT
The DNA here is from genome assembly GCA_028627135.1 of Pseudochirops cupreus. Classification (NCBI taxonomy): domain Eukaryota; kingdom Metazoa; phylum Chordata; class Mammalia; order Diprotodontia; family Pseudocheiridae; genus Pseudochirops; species Pseudochirops cupreus. The sequence goes on from CM053583.1 coordinate 200,124,142, forward strand.
CATAAAGACCAAATTCTACCCACAATAAAGCGATGTTTATGTCTTCCTACCAATAAACAGGATACTGCCCTAAGATGCCCTTAAGCAACCTTTGGGAAAGATGGGAGAATTCCCCATGAAAAAGCTGGATCAACTAAAGTTTTGCGAATGAAGGATGGATGTCGAGTCCCACAAATCTACATTTCCCCTCATGTTAACCATTGAAAACATAGTCAGTACCTTTTCACCAGCAACAACACAGAGAGATTCAGTGTCTATACACTTCGAATTTCTTAGACATCTTTCCAAAAGTCGATTCAACTTCACTAAGAGATCTGACTGCCTAAGAAAATAGGAATGAGCTGATGAGAGAGAACCATTACAACATAAACTCACTGTTGTAATACATTTTCCTCTGTCAAAAGGCAGATCAAATTCTTCTTAAGAAACAGAATCCAATACCTGCCAGGTTCAAAAGCTGGAGCAGCCATCTGAGAGAGCTCAAGGTTAAAGAAAAGAATACCTTCTGTTGCCCGGTTAAGCTTTGGAGAAACAAGCTCACAGGAAACCTGTCCAAGAACTCTGCAAAAACAAACAAAAAAACAACATTGGTCAGTGAAACCTACACCTTCATTTCTTACAATTCACCATGATTTGATTGATTGATATTTTTTTTAAGTTTTTTTTTAAACTAGATCTTCCTCTCTTGCCCAGGCTGGATATGCAGGACATGATCGCACCCCTGCCTGGCCCAGGAGCTCTGACCCACATCCTGCTTCCTCCCTGGGCTGGTCTGTCACTCCTGGATACAGGGGTCACCACATTAATGCCAGATGGTGCAAATGCCCAGTTAGCACAGCCCAGTGCAGCTCAGAAGAGCTGCTAGTGTCAGCTAAACTTGAACCTCTGCTTACTGCCACCCTTCCACAACATCAGAGGACATTTTGTCCAATCCTCTCATTTTGCAGATGAGAAAAAGTGAGGGCCAGAGTGTTTTCAGAGACTCTTCAAATGCCAAAAATACTGAGCCCATGAGGTACGTCTCAAGCTGATTTTTATTAGACTTAAACATAATGGTTAGCCTTTTCTTACCTTGTTTTCCCAAGTTCCACAATACAGCAGCCATAGTCTGTTCCAAATGAAATTTTGATGTTTCTGTAGTCATAGGTCTGTCTACCATCCAGGCGCTTCAACAGAAAAACCACAGTTTCATAGGCAGGGAGAAAATTCAGGAGGCTGAAACTGTTAAACTATGTTAATGACATTAACTGAACTTGTGAGCGCTAATGCAGCTCCAAAGCACTCAGGCTTCACACGGTCTTTGGCTTGATATTATTTTGAATGATGGCTCTCGTTGGTGTTTTATCCTTTACTAATCCATCGGCTCCGTGAGGGCAGAGATCATCTCTTACCAAAACTTCACCTCTCCCTAACAGCTAGTACTACCTACACTCAGTACACAACAGGAATTTTTAAAATGTGTGCTGAATTAAACTATTATCCTGCTATTCATTTCTGAACTCAAACATCTCAGAAACCGATAATACTTTTTATTAGAATGATAAATTTCTAATAGTGGAGACTGGTAAAATAATCAGACCAGTTTCTCACCCCCCCCTAAAAAAAGGAATTAGAAAGTCACAGAGGCATTTCTTTTTTTCAGGCCTCCACCATAAGTGGAAATGAAGGGGTACTATGAGTGGGTTTGGTAAGAGGGTCTCTCCATCAAAACCAAACCAAACCACGCCCCACTACAGATCACAGCTGAACTTTCATGAGGATGGGGGGAAGAGACACAAGCAGGACAGGAGAAAATGGGAAACCAGCTTTGGAGAGGCTGACCGCCTGAGGTGAGGCGGAAGACGATAAAGCGTCCACAGGGAGGTCACCGAGGTCACCACTGACAAATAACGCTCACGCTCACGTGGGAGGAGAGAGGGAAGGTCTCAACAATACAGGGTGACGGTGATTCCCATGGGGTGGCCATGCTGCCTTAGAAAGAAGGGATCTTGGCACTTAGTCTTGGGGCCTCAGTGTCCCTTGGTCATCCTCCCCTGGAAAGTCCAGCTGTGGGAGCCTGAGGAAGGAACAGGTTCTGAGGCGCAGAACCGGGCTGAAACACAGAACGTGTGCAGGGGAATCAGAAGGAGCTAAAGCTAGAACGGTGTCGGATCGTGATGGTCTGGAACCCAGGCAGGAGTTCAAAGCGGACTCAGCAGGGACTTTTCTGCAGAGGAAGGACAAGGCCACGCCTGTGCCAAGGGACAGCTATTCTAGTAACGACGGGAAGGACGGGTGAGAAGGGGGAGAAAGAAAAAACGGCAGGACGGCAGCGGGCACAGGGGAGGCAGGACCGCCCAGAGACACACTGGCACGGCATCGTAAGGCTGGCTCAAGCCAACAAACGCCTTGGCATTAGGGACACGACCCTGCTTCCGCCCTCGAGGCCTGCGGGCTCAGGGATGACCCACACCCGGCTCTCAGCTGCGCCCCCACGGCCCACTGCAGGCACCGCAAGCTCCACGCGTGCCAAGCAGAACGGCAAGCTTTCCAAAGCAACCGAGGCCTCCGGCCCAGGGGCCCTGGCGGCCGGCTCGGGGGCGGGCTGTGTCCGTACCCAACACGCGGATGCTCAGAGAGCGAGCCGTCCCCTAACTAAATTACCAACGACTTTCTTATCTTAACTTCCCGCGGCCCCGGGTGCCGCCCCTCCCGCCCAGGGAGGGCTCACCGTCCCACTGACAGCGGCCGGCCCACGCCCCGCCCCCGGTGACGTCACCGGGCCGCTCCGGTCCGGGCCAGCCTCCCTCCCGCCCCCTCCTCTAGGAAGCCTTTCCCGAATCCTCGCTGTTTATTTTGTATTTGGGTCTTCAGAGGGGGGCAGCCTGGCCGCGGGCCCGAGAGCTGCGGGGCCTGGGACCGTCCCTGCCCCGCTGGGGCTGCAAGCCCTCCAAGAGGAGTGAGCCGCCCGGCCAGGAAAAGGAAAGGAAGACTTGACAGCGGCCGCACGCAGTCAGGGCCTGGGCCCGCCCCCAGGAGTGGGGGGAGGGGCTTCCCAGTCGTCTCGGGCGTGAGCCCGAGCCACAGCTGTGCGCATGCGTGAGCGCGCCGGCTCCTCCTGACCCCGGGCGCCGCAAGGTACGCGCGCCAGGGGGGGAGGGCCGGGAGAATGACAGTTGCTCCGCCCCGCCCCGCCCCCATCTCGCCTCCCCACCGCGGGCTGGAGGCCGCGCGTGCGCGAGGGCGCGCGAGCTTCCCTCCCTACCTTCTTTTCCTCGATGGCTCGGAGCAGGAAGCGCCTCTCGCAGTTAGATAACGGCGTCTCCTTCATGGCACCGCCGTTCCGGAAGAGCGCCGCGGCCCCAGAGCCCGGAGAGAGGGAGGGGAATGGAAGCGGGGAGAAGCGCGCGCCGCTTCACGTGAGTCCTAGGCGTCTCCCGTCGCGCCGAAGACTGACGGCATCTGTGCGCGACCCGGGGCGGGCGGGGGCGGGGGGAGAGTGCCCGGCGCGCGGCTGTCGCTGTGCTCACGCTCCGAGGCGCCGGAGTCCGGGCGCTTGTGCGCAGGCGCCACTGCTGGGACCCAGGTTCACGGAGTCTGGGCTGGGCTATGGGCTGGGGGCGTAGGCAGATGAGGCCGCCCGTCTGCACTCGCGATCTCCCTCTTGGGGGAAGGCAGGGCGACACCCACTTCCCTGGCTCTTTTGGTTTTTTCTTTCTTACTTAAAAAAAAAGGTATTGTTAATATCAAGTTTTAAAATTCCTTTTTAAGCCCACAGACAGACGTGAAGGATTTTTACGTTTCATAAACACGGAATAGTTTTGGCTCCTTTGTTTTGGGGGGAGGGACGAGGGAGGAGGGTCGCGTCAGATGGAGTGTTTTCTCTTGGACCTCCTGCTTGGAATCACTTTCTGGGAGACAGGCAGTTACCCCAGCGACACCCCCAGTACACCGAAGTAGTGACGCGATTGTCTCGTGTGTGATTGTTGGAGCGCGGTTCGGAGTCACTCCGACCGTGAGACGCTCTCCGGGGAGAGTAAGGACCCTGCTGAATAGTTAGCAGTCGGATAAGGCCAGGAATGGAAGGACGTTGGTGTTCATAGCAACAGTCACAGAACAAGTAAGCCGTAAAATACAGATAATAACGGAAACAGAAAACACCCACGGGGGGGGGGGGGCGGCGCCAGTCCGGACCCTTTCAGCCGGGGAATCCGGGGGTCGCCAGTCAGGGTCCCAGTGGGAATCTGTCACCTGGAAAGCGTGCATACCTTGCCTGGGACTTCCCCACTGGGACCCTGATTGGCTGCCCCCGATTCCCCCGCTGAAAGGATCTGGAGCTGGCGCTGCGCCCCCCCCCCCCCAGTGGGTGATGTTTTCTGTTTCTGTTGTCTGTATTTTATTGCTTACTTGTTCTGTTACTGTTGTTATGAAAACCAATGTCCTTCCATTCCTAAGCTTATCTGATTGCTGACTGTTAAGTAAAGTTCTTATTCTCCTTGGAGAGTGTGTCTTATTGTCGGAGTGAATCCGAACCACCTTTCCAATAATCATACATCTCATCAGGGAAGTTTAATGGAGAGCGGATGTGGAGCTGTCAAATTGGTCTCCATATAAAGTCTTTGTAGCTCTGTGCCCATTTTCTCACCTGTCACTTGTAATTCATCTCAGCTGGTGCATTGAGTAATTGCTTCAGAGCTCCCTTCCAGGAAGACAGAAATTCCCTCCTTTGCTTGGCCTTAACACAACATGGTCCCCATTTGTCTGCCTCTCTTTGCTTAGCCTAAGGTCCCTCATCCTGTTGGCTTACTCGTGGGTCTCTGGATGGAAAAGGGAAAGGCCCACAGGGCAGAATCAAGAGATAGCAGCCCCTGCTGTTTCTGATATGCTCTCTCCAAATCTTCCTGTTTCTTGAATTTGAAAGGGAGACAGGCAACATGGAGGTCATTATGCTTTGGATTTATTCATACTACCATTCTCTCTGATTCGAAAAATATTTTATGTAACTAGACCCCTGGTCTAAAAGAAGGAATCTAATTGGTGGAATTGGCCTCACTTGTTTCTTCCCAATTGTACCCCTTATCAGACTGATTGCTTGGAGTTGTTGTTTTGGGTGAGGGGAAGCACTTAACAGTCTGAAACATGAAATAATATTTATCTTCATCGTGCAAAAAACCCAATAAAATAAAAGTTTTTGAGATCATCCTCAAAATTTGGTTGGTTCAGGAGCCTAAAGGCCCAGGCTGTTGACATCCCTACCTGGTTGCCTGAGAATAAAGCAGCCTTGATAAGCTTGAGGCATCCTCAGATTTCTTGACTAGTTGACCTTGATGGGCAGCTCAGGCCCCCTCTCCTTGCTGTAATATCCTCCTCCTGCTATGGTGAAGGAAGTCTCCTCTTGTTCACTGGTGAATGATCTCAGAGCATCTCACTTTGTTCTGGTGTTAAACATAAATTACAAGGGGAATGACTGGAGTCAGGTCCACCCTCAACAAGGTGCTAAGTTCAGAAAGGCTTGTTGCAAGAGGGAAAAAACCTGTTGGATTTTTAATAGGGCATTTCTAAAAAGTGAGAAGTAGCTATGAGCTACTTCAAAGAAAACCATTAGCTCGCTATATAGGCAAAAAAAGGTTATAATACATCTAGTGTAAAGGTTTCTTTGGGTTAGGAAAGGAGTTTCTTCAAATAAAAGTTGCATTAACAGTTTCAGCATGTTTTCGATAATAAGTAGATTCAGTGCCACAGAAGAGCTTGGCCTGTCATGTCGCTTCACCTCTATGATAGTTCATATCAGTAGCACTCGTGAACCAGGCTATAGCAGTCGCCCTAGTCATTGGCCAAGAAAAAGGCCTCTCCTAAAATAATCCTTACAAAAATGGAAGCCCATTGAAATCATGGGAAAGGCAACTGTTTTTTCCTTTCTTTATATCTTACAGAGTATGTAATGGTTAGAAGCCAGCCTAGTGATGGGTGAGGGGGCCTGCCTGGGAAGGACTTGTCTTTTATCTTAAAAAATACCCTATTTCGTCAAGTGCCACAGCTCAATGCAGATGGAAGCATACTGTCTTCACTTTGTGTGTGTGTGTGTGTGTGTGTGTGTGTGTGTGTGTGTGTGTGTTTTTCCTCCCCTTTTGGTCTGTTTCTTCTTTCACAACATGACTAATATGGAAATGTGTTTTACATGATTGTTCATATGTAACCTATGTCAAAATGCTTACCATTTTAAGGAGGAGAGAGGGAGGGAGAAAATTTGAAATTGAAAATTTTTTTAATGAGTGTTAAAAATTAGTTTTTTAAAAAAATAGATGTCGTGGGATAAGGCAATAACATACTAATGACTAGTAGATGAAGCCAGGCAGCCGGTTGTGTGTGCCCATACTTACTATTATCGTCTGACACAGTTCTAGAAATGCTAGTTATACATGAATCCAAGGTAAAACAAAGAGCAAGCACTGATAAAAAAGATGCTAAATTTTCTCCATTTGTACGTATTATCATTTATTTTCAAAACCCAAGAAATCAATAAAACAAGCCACAGATATTCAGCATATTCAGGTAAGTAGAGCAGATAGTGGGTGTTCAGCAAAATAGGTATGAAGAGTAAATTCCTGAATTTCAGTTTACCAGTAATCAAGTACTAAGTGCCTGCTATGTGCCAGAGCAGAACACCAGACCATTTTGTTGCAGATTCATCTTAAATAAAACAAAATGTAATAAACCTGGAAATTGGCCTACACACACTCATCTTGAATTTTTTTTTTAGAGGGGGGAAGGCAAGGCAATTAGGTTAAGTAACTTGCCCAAGGTCACACAGCTAGTGTGTCAAGTGTCTGAGGTCAGATTTGAACTCAGGTCCTGACTCCAGGGCTGGTGTTCCACTCACTGAGCCACCTAGCTGACCTCGTCTTGAATTTCTAAAAATACAAAACAATTTTTACAGAAATAAGGAAAGAACTAAATGATTATATATGCAGTCTGCATGGCTCTGTAGTTCTAATAAAGTAAAAATGGCAATAGTACATTATCCACTACCCTATTAGCATAATGTTTTACCAAATAAAACATTGAGGGGACACTTCATAAAATTAGATCATAACAAAATGTATAAGGACAAAACATAAATATATAGAAATGAATCATGAAAGGAAGGTCGGGGGATTCGTACAACCAACCTACATCATGGAATAAAGCAGCAGCTATTTAAATTATTTGCAGTTACATAAAAAGTCTGCAGTAATTCAGTTTAATGCATTAGATCAGAGAGGAACAAATGCATACAGTAAGATACGGGAGCTTGGGCAAGTCAGTGGCCTCAGTTTCCTCAACTGTAAAGTAACTATGATCTCACCTGCCTCCCAAGGTTGTAACAGTGTATCGAGATCAGTTTGGCAAAGGGCTCAGCGCAGTGCCAGGCACAGAGTAGGCGCTATGAATAACTTATTTTGATACTGCCACTGATGTTTGATAAACGCAAGACTGAGGAATTATTTTTTCAACAGAAGCAGCCGAGGAAAGTGAATATTCCCTGTACAGAGCACTCCGCAATGGCACTGGAGAGGGCGAGGCCGGCAGTCGCGGCAGGGATCCTGGTGCCCTCCCTTATAGCACCTGGGGAGTGGAGAAGGACTGGTCTCCGTGTGAGCCGCCAGGGGCGTCCCCCTCAAGCTGCCCCTCCTCCTACCTTCCCACCAGATCCCTGGGAGTTTCCCTGCGCGTGTGGGCGTGGGGCTAGACCTCTTCTTTCAGGGGCCCAGGTTCGGCCGTCCAGGGCGTAGCTGTGGACCTTATGATTTTGGGCTTGTGGGATTCTCGCCCCGCCAGCTTCAGAGCAGCTCCCTGGCTGCAGTAAGGAAAAGGAAAGAAGTTAAAGTTTAAACTCAGAGACCTGTAATGTGAAAAGATAGTAAATAGTGCAGTGAGCACAGGGAAAGATACACATTTAAACGGAGATAACGAATTCTGGATAAGCATGTCAGAGGGAATCACAGAAGAAATAGTTGCATGAAAGAGAATGACAGATACACCACGATTTCTGGGGCGTGGCCAAAACCGTCCACTTTACCTCCAAACGCAGGTTCCGTGGGATCTATAACGCCGCAGACTTTGGTGTGCCTGCCAGGGATGCCGGAGCTGCCTCCCCTGTGTCTCCTGTCCTTGCTGCCTCCTCAATTCAGCAGGGGCATCCACTCTTCTCCCTTCCTTTCCTTCTCCTGGCATCTCGAATCTATCGGGGGAGTACTTTGGCTGTACAGCTGTTATCGTGTGTCCACTCTTGCCTTGTGGATAGTTTGTTTTGTCCTGTCATGCAATTCCTTGATAACATTCTTTATTCCCGGCTTTCTTTGGAGCTCCTCATTTATTATGTTGTACCTTGCTCACACCATGCATCTCCATTGTCCTGTGTGGTACTCGTTTTTAATTCCTCGGAGGGAATGTTCTGTGTCTCACTGGCAACTAGAACACAGGTACAGTGAAGGTATTTTTAAAATGGTCCTTTACTTTCATGGAAAACTTGGAGTCATCAAAGAAACTTTGCAATTTCCTGAAAACAACCCAACTCCTTTTCAGCCTGGACCCAACTCTAAATCTATTTGTACTGTGCATGCTGATGGACACCTTCTAAAAAGTGTTGAAATCTGGGCTACAAATAGTCTCCGTCCACTTGGGCTTTTCTGCGTTGATGGACAGGCCAAGCTCCTCCTTAGTGATGATAGATATCTTCCAGGAGGCCCTGAAGTATCGTCTGCTAACAGGAGCGTCTGAACCACCTCAGGAGCCACAGTGAACCTATATTCAGTCTGAACACTAAACTTTTTCTCCTTTTGGCAAGTGTACATTATCTCCCTGTTTTCTGCCTTGCTGATGTTTATTATCAGAGGGTTTTTGAACGGGATTGTTTCTTTGGTTCTTTATTCTAAATCAACCAATGGTTATGACAGTTGTGAAACAAAGAAAAATAAAAGTGGTCCTTAATCTTCTGTGGCCCACTTCCACTTCAGCAGTGTTGGTGGGAGAGTGGTGGGAAAGGGGAAGGAGAGTGACCAGACAAACAAGTGTGCACACCAGTTTTTAGACCATCAATAAACTTAAAATCGAATATCGGTACTCTGGATATGAGATCCTTGTCCAGTGGCTAAATGTACATATCGCTGAAGGATTTGAATTATATCAAACTTGATGTTGCTATAAACAAAATTAGAAGGAAGAAGGAATTTTCAACTAAATTGAAGTATAACTCAGGTATTCTTTGGAGAGGCTAAGATAAAAATTGGTGCATCAGGTTTTATCATATGCCCAAAGGCTACAAGAAACTTTTAATGAGACATTTAGTTATACATTCAAATAAAAATGATAAATATTTTCAAAAATGCCACCCTTGACATAATTGCAGTTTTCAAACCAATGTTGACTGCTGAGGATGAAGCAAGAGAGTAATTCTATGAAGAACTTAATACAATTTATATGAACTGATGAATAATGAAGTGAGAAACACCAGAGGAACAGTTTATACAATGACAGCAACATTGTCAAAGCAAACAAGTTTTAAAATTATAAGAATTCTCATCAATGCAATGACCAACCATGATTCTAGAGAATCAATAATGGAGCTTACTACCCACCTCCTGAAAGATTAATAAAATCAAAATGCAGAATGAAACATACATTTTAAAGACATGGTCAGTATAGGATTTTTTTTTTTGCTTGACTGGGCATTTTTTTAATGATTTTTTTTACTCTAGCTGCATTAAGTCAGGTTGTGTAGGGTTTTACAGACTAAGCAGAGGAGTTTATATTTGATCCTAGAGGCAGTAGGAAGCCACTGGAGTTTGTAGAGTAAAGAAGTGATATGGTTGGATTTGCATTTAAGGAAAATTACTTTCTAGCAGTATACAGGATGGACTGGAAGGTGGTAAGAGGTATGAGGCAGGGAGACCAAGTAAGACACTGAAGCAATAATATAGGTGAGAGATTCAAGCTTGACTAAAGGTGTAGTTGTATGAGTGGAGATAAGAGGTCAAATGGTTAGAGAGGTTGGGAAGTTAGAAATGTCAGTGTTTGGTGACTGATCAGAGACTAAGGTGAGGGTAAGTAAGGATCCAGAATGATGTCAGGGTTGCTAACCTGGGAGATTGGAAGAATGATAGTCACTTCACAGAAATAGGAAACTTTTGGGGAGGGGAGGGTGTAGAAGAAAAAATAATTCTGTTTTGTATGTGTTGAGTTTGAGATGTCTCTTAGATACCCACTTTGAAATGTCCAATAATTTGTGATAAAGGATTAAAGCTTAGGGGAGAGACTGTTGTTAGTTATGCAGATTTAGGAGTTATCTGTATAATGATGATAGTTAAACTCATGGAATCTCATGAGGTTACTGGGAGAGAATGTGTATGTAGAAGAGATAGTTTAGGGCATAATACTGGAGAACACCCCAACTTAGGGGGCATGACCTGAATGATAAGCCAACTGTAAAGCCAAGCACTAGCAGCTTTTCAGAAGAATGATACTGTGAACAGCTTTTAAGGTTCTGATTACACAGTATAGTGAACACTGTTCCATAACAAATCAAAGCAAAACATTCACAGAAAATCAAGGTATGGCATTCACAATATTACAACTTATCACAGAAAATCAAAATATAGTACTCACAACAGCTTATCATTAAAATGGCCACACAGTTTCCACCATAGTGACCACAAAGTTTTGAACAAAGAACAACCATTTAGTAACTCAATCATACAATCATCCTTCAGGAGGCTTGCCTCCTTACTCAGTCATTCAATCATCTCAAAATACAATAGTCAAAGTCTTCCACTCATGGGGCACACTAACTTACAAATCAGTCACTTATTCATTCATCAGTCACTAAGTAACAGATAATCAAAATATAGCATTCATAACAACTTGTCACAGAAAATGGCCACATAGTTTCCACTGCAGTGCTCACACAGTTTTGAACAAAGAACAATCATTTAGTAACTCAAACATTCACAAAATCCTTAATTCAATCACAAAGTACGATAGTATTTTCCACTCATGGAGCATACTAGGTTACAAATCAATTACTTAGTCATCAATCACTAAGTACAGTTATTTAGTCAATCAATCATCCTTCATTCACTATTCAATCATCAGAAAATACACAGACCCTCCACCCCTAGGTCACTAGTAAATTATAATCTTCTTAGTCACTACACAGTATCCAAGTCTTCTTTCAGCTTGATTCAGGTGGTTTCTCAGATTCCCTGGATCCCCTTCCATGGTCCCAGATCCTACCTGGATTCACGAAACTGTCACCTGGGTTCAAAGGCAGACAGCTCCCAGGTCCTTATCTAGTTCTCCAAGCAGTTCCTGCTCCACATTGAAGTTCATAGTATCCCGTCCATCTCAAATCCCTCACAGTTTCTGCTCCCAGGAAGTCAAGGCCCAACAAAGCCACAAACAGACAAAGTCCCAGCACCACAGCCATGCCTCCTCAGTCCCTTGGCAGCTCTGGATGGCCCTCGGACCCGGAAGTCTCAGCTGGCTCCAGAATCAAAAATCACTCCATCCAGGTTTTCAAAGTCAAAACCATCCTCTTCAGCTGGGGGATGCAGGGGGTGGAGGTGGAGGGAGGGGGTTTCCTCTTCAGCCTCCTGCTGGCAGCTGCTTCTGCCTCCATGGTGCTCCAAGAAATTCTGACTCAGTTCTCAATTCTCATTTCTCTTCTCAATTCTCAGTCCAGCAGTAGTAGCCCAGCCTCCAGATGCTGCTGAGAAAAACTCTCTCTCTCCATCAGAACAGCTTCTGCCACCAGATTCTTATCGCAAGAAATTCCGACTGTCTCTCTCTGGGGCTTTTCCTTATATACACACAGCATCAGCTGCTTCCTATTTCAGCCAACCCCTTTCTGTTATGTCAGTAACAGTAGACAGGAGTTCATACCTTCTGTTTCTTTCCCATGGGCTTGATTAATTGCTAAGTGCTAAGTACCTGCTTACTTGGCAATACAAAGGGGTCTTCAAATTCAAATTAGTTACCATTACACCAACAAAAGAGACTGACTAGGAGCACTCAGAGGTAGGAGGAGGCAGAGCAGTCAGGAAAACTCAAGGAGGAGAGAGTATCCAAGTGGAGAGGGTTCCCAGCAATGTTAAATACAGTGGTTAGATTGAGAAGCATCAGGACTGAGAAAAGATCTGGCAAGTAAGCCATCATTGGAAACTTTGGAGAGAGCAATTTCAGTGTGATGAGATTGGAAGCCAGATTGCAAAAGTTGAAGAGAAAGTGAGAGGAGAGGAAGTAGAAATGACCTCTTTCTTTTTGTTTCTTTTCAAAAATAAAAAAAAATCCTTCTTAATAGTATTTTATTTTTTTCAATTATATGTAAAAAAGATAATTTTCAGCATTCATTTTTGTAAAATTTTGAGTTCCAAATTTTACTTCTCTGTCTCCAAGACAGCAAGCAATCTGACATATGTTATACATGTACAATCATATTAAACATAAAAAATGGTCTTTTCAAGGAGTTTGAGAAATGGAGGACAAATTTAGAATGGTAACTTAAATATTGAGGAGAGTTATACATGTTTGAAGGCTGTAGAGAAAAAGCTAGGTGATGGGGCATTGAAGATTCAAGGGGAGTAAAATTGAGAATGAAAACTGCTGGAGATGATGGGAAGGGATTGATCAAGTATACATGTAGGACATTTGGTCTTGGTTAGGAGAGGTGTCACCTCCCTTCAGACACTAAAGGAAAGGAAGAGGGAATGGGAGATGACATCAAGGGGTTTTGAGATGAGGAACATGGAAGAAGTAGGAGTCCATGTCAGATGCTCTCATTTTTCTCAGAAAAGGAAGAGACAAGGTTGTCAGCTGAGAGGAGGGGAGGCAGAAATATAGAAGGTTTGAGGAGGAAAGATAAAGTTTAAAATAGCTTCTGTGGGGAATGAGATAGGGAAACAATTAGGGAAAAATAAAATGATTCATTTGCTGCAGTGAGGGCTCATTTGAGATTGGATAACATGAATTTATAATGTACCGAGTCAGCATGGTTGTGAGATTTCCTCCAGCTTCATTCAGTGACTCCTGAGGAAGAATGGAAGAGAAGGATGGGAATAATCCAGGGCTGAGTTTTGGCAGGAAAAGAGTGATGATAGTCAAAGGAGAAAGAGATTCGAGAGACAAACTGAGTTTCAACTCTTTTCAAGCCTATTTCCCTGGATACTGAGGTGGTGTAGGAGAAAGTACACTCCAGAGGTGTTAGGGAAAAATTGTATGTTTGTTCTGCCTCTGTCTTTGAAGTAAACAACTTTTTGGTTAAATGAACCCAGGGTACTAGTTGCTGGACCCTAACAAGGTGGGGTACACAGATGGTGAGGGCTCTAGCCAATGACAGTAGAGAAAATGTCCCCTTAGGGTTTCTTAGAACATTGCAATAGAATATTACAGTAATGAGACAGTGTAGCAGAGCTTCTGGGTTATGGCCAAAGTTCCTTAGAACCCTGAAGGGGGCAGTGTAGCAATCCTGGTTTTGAGAAAGAGAACCACCTTGCATGCACTATGCAGGGTGGGGAGAAAAGCAAGAAAAGCCATAGGAGTAGTATTGGGTGGGATATAAATAGAAGCTTAGTCTCCAATGGGTTTTGCAGAGAGAGCTGATCTGTTCTTGGGTCTGCCTCTGTGTCTGGCTGACTGGTGGGAATGGACGTGTATGTGTATGACAAGGGGGGGGGGGAGTTGGGGCTAGTGGGTACCCAGCAAAGGGCACCGCCTGGCAACCTGACCTGGATCTGGGTTTGGCCAGGGTCTGACAGGAGTGGGTACTCCTGTTCCTCCTCTCACGTGTCAGAAGCTGGTGGTGTCCCACTTGGGACATAAAGATTCGCCCGGAATTAAGTGGAGGAGCAGAATCTATTATACCTCTGATGATCTCAGACAGTAACAATAAAAGTAAAATGGTTAGAGATAAACATGAGAACTATATTATGCTTAAAAACAATGAAATTTTATACACATATATACATATATGTACATGTGTGTGTGTGCATGTCCTCTGAATGGCATAGCATCTAAGTCAGTGGTTCTCAACCTGTGGGTCACGACCCCTTCGTGGGTTGCCTAAGACCTTCGGAAAACACATATTTCCGATGGTCTTAGGAACCAAGACACCTATCCTCTATCGTCTCCAGGCGGGTCTGCCCACATGCAGATACGCCCACATGCGCGTATTAAAGGGTCATTAGGAAGGTTGAGAGCCACTGCTCTAGCTGAAGGAAAAGTTAGTTGAATTACAGAGAGAAATAGTCAGCAAAATCATAATAGTTGAATACCTCATTGTACACTTTTCAAATGTAAACCTATCTCATAAAAAGACATATAAAAAGAATAAGGACCTTATTAGAATTTTAGGAAAGTTAGATATAACAGATTTCTGGTAATTATTGAATGGCAGTTGAAAGGCATATACATATTTTTTAGCTGTCAATGCACCTTTGCAAAAGTTGGCATAAAATTCCACAAACAAATGTAGAAAAACAAATATTAAACACGTCATTTTCTGGCTGCAGCTAAATAAAAATTATAATTAATGAAGGATCTTTGAACAAAGCATTCATGTAAATTGAGGCTAAATAATTCAATCCTAAATAATTAATGGGTCAAAAATTATTAGAAACAATAGATAATTTCATTTAAGAAAATTATAATAATGAGACAACATAATAAAACTTTGGGGATATAGCCAAAGTAGTCCTTAAGAGAAATTTTATATTTCTAAATAATCAACAAAAGAGAAAAAGAACAAGTTAACTAACTGGGTATATGACCAAAAAGGTGACAATTTAAAAAACTCTACTTAAAAAATCTGAAAAATCAAGGAAGAGAAAGACAAAACTGAAAACAAACAACCCTCCCCCACCATTGAGTTGATAAAACCAGGAGCTGTTTTCTTTTTTTAAGAATAATAAATTAAGTAAATTATTATCTGATCCAATCAATAACAGAGAGAAAAACCTAACTGCCAATATAAAAAAAAAATTAAAAGGAGAATTCACATCAAATGAAGAGGAAATAAAGGGAATTATCCAATTATTTTGCTCAATTACATGCTACTAAAACTGGTAAGTGAAATGAATGAACATTTACAAAAAATATAACGGATTAACAGAAGCAGAAATTGAGAATTGAAATAACCCCATCTCGGAAGAAGAAATTGAACAAGGCGTACATAATAAAGGAACTCCCAGAGTTGGTAACAATAAGACCAGATGGAGTTACAAGTTAATTCCATAAAACATTCAAAGAGCAATCTAATGTAGAATTTGCTTACAAAAATCGGAAAACAAGGGATCCTATCAAACTCCTTCTAGCAGACAGATATGGTCCTGACACCTAGAGCAGGAGAATGAAGAGAGTGAAAGCCGTAGACCACTATCTCTAATGAATATCAATGAAAAACCATTGAATAAGTTATTTAGCAAAGAGACTACAGAAACATTAGAAAGATTTACATTATGCTCTTAACATAATGACCTATTCAGAGTTCTGCCAGGAGTTCTAGGTGGCTCAATATTAGGAACACTGTAAACAAGAGTATGCCATAGTGGACAGAGACCTGAATTCCAATCCTGTTCTGGCATATACTAGCAGGTCCTTTAACTACACTCTGTCTTAGACTCTCTACACTATACGTTTTAGAAGAGCTACTTTCATTGGTAAAGAAAGTTTCTTAACCTTGGGAGTACCTTATTCTAATGAAATCACAGGTTCAGTTCTAATTCTGTTAAACATCAAATACTATATCAATCAGAAAATCATGTAAAATCATGATTAATAATGATTAAATGCAAAAACACTTTTGACAAAGATCAGCATCCTTTTATGAAAAATTAAAAGGCATAGGAATAAATATGACATCCCTTAATATGGTAAATATTAATTAATATTAAACCTTATCTAAAACTAAGATGTAGCATTATCTGTAATAGAGACATACATTCTAGTAAGATTGAAGGTAAAGTAAGGATGTCCATTATCTTTACTCTTATTTGATCTAGTTCTAGGAATATCCATTATTGTAATAAAACAAAAAATAAATTGAAGGAATAAATATCTACAAAAACAAAACAAAATTATTGCTTTTCCTGAATAATGTGATGGTGTATTTAAAGAACTTTAGAGAGTCAATGAAAAAAAAATCTATTGAAATAATAATTTCAGTAAAATAGCAGGATATAAAATAACCCACAAAATCACCAACCCTTTCATCATATTATCATCAAAACCCAGCAGGATGAGATAGGAAAGGAAATTCCATTAAAAATAACTACAGAATATATAAATACATGGAAATCCATTTACCAAAACAAAGCAATTATATGAATGCAGCAAGAAAATGCTTTTTACAAAAACAATGACACACCTAAATAATTGGAGGGTTATTATTTGATCATGGTTAGGCCATGCCATTATCACAAAAATGATGATGTTACCCAAGCTTATTTTTTTATTTAGTGCCGTACCAACAAAACCATCAAAGAATTACTTAATAGAATTTATAGCCTTCCCACAGTGACTGTAAGCCAGTCTAGCTAATGTAGCAAGGCCCCCTGAGGAAGAAAAAAGTAGTAGGTGCTATGGGAGTCTGATCACCACTGTTATCACGGCTACCACCCTTCCTTAGACCTTGCTGGAAATGATCCAGGTCCCTGAGCCTAAGAGCCTTGGGTATGGCAGATCCCCAACCACTGGGCATACTTCCAGCTTGACCACA
Source organism: Pseudochirops cupreus (assembly GCA_028627135.1). Taxonomy (NCBI): domain Eukaryota; kingdom Metazoa; phylum Chordata; class Mammalia; order Diprotodontia; family Pseudocheiridae; genus Pseudochirops; species Pseudochirops cupreus. Next base: position 200,140,868 of record CM053583.1, read on the forward strand.
ACCATCAGTGAGGAAGCAGTCTCTGTTCAAAATGGATCCACCCTTATTAACTGCCATAACTGATAAGCAGGTAAGCAAAGAGCTCTGGCAGTAACAGTGCTCTTCAGGCTTCTAGTCATGCTTTCAGTTCATTCCCTCATAGCTATTATCCTGTAGAGCCACAGAAAGCCCTATGGAGAAGGGGCCAGCCATCCCCTACCTGCTGACTGGCTGCCACTGAAAGGTCAGGCAAGTCAGATGAACTTAAGCTGAAAGGAACACAGAAGAAAAAGAAACGGGAGGTGGCATGGGCCAGGCAAATCAAACCATTGCCACCATTTTTACCGCCCCCTCCCCTAAGACTTTGTGGGAGGCAACCAAGATCCTTAAGCCCATGAGCCCATGAGCCCACCTCCTAGTAGACTTGCATGAACTGAAGCAGAATGAAGTAGACAGAGCCAAGGAAAACAAGTTATGCCATAATGTTAATTTTATAGAGATGAACAACTTGAAGGAAGTGTTATCAGTGCAGTGACCAACCATATTGTTCAGGGATGAACCTCAAGAAGGAAGGCAGAAGGAAAATTCAGACATAGACTCCTTGTTAGAAGGAACAACCTAGATTCAATCTCTTTGTACCAGTCAGAGAATGTTGGGGTGATAAATGTGCCCAGACTTTCAAAGACATACTTAACCATCTCACACATGCCCAGTGTTAACTTTTATGAGTCCAGAAAAGCTGTCTGGTGGTCCAGGAGCAGTTTGGTGTCAGGAGAGGTCTGGCTCTTAGCAGCTGATAATATCTGTCAGTTGGTCCATTCCTAACAAATTGGTGCTGTGGCCTTTGAAGGAAGCTGTCACTGAAAAGTGGCCAGACCATCTGTATGAAGCTTTGTTTCAGCCATGGATTCACAAAACCTACTGACCTCAATTCTGACAAGTGCCAAGGTGATTGAATGCCAATAGCCAAAGATAGGCTGCTGCCTGACAGGCCAACAGTGGATTCAGATCTCAGGTCTGAGAGAGACTCCAGAAGAGAATACGTGAGAGATAGTGCAAGCAAGAGATGTTAGTTGGCAGAAAGGGATGTGTGCTTCCAATTAGGATACAAGTACAAGGAATTAAATAATCTCTACTTACGAGGAGCTTATATTCTGATAGGGGAGTCAGTAAGTAGATAGACAGATATACTGCTATGGATAGAAAGATTGATCGACAAACACATTTATCTACAGATCTATATGTGTGTATATATGTATTCCTGTTGCTGTATGTCCCATATTACATATGCAAATATAATACACGTATATGTAGAATAAATACAACTAAAAGTGAGGTAGTTTGGGGAGAGAGGATACTTATAGTTGGGAGTATCAAGAAAAGCTTCATGTAGAAGATAGTGCTAGACAATCTATAGGGGGATTGGATTTGAGAGAAACTCAAGAAAGAAGTGCTGAACCTGAGTTAGAAGGATTCCATGGAGGGAAAAAAGAGGGAGATGCTTAAAACAATTAATACGGTTTCCCAGGGAATACAACCAGCTGAGATTTCAAACAAATAAACAAACAAATAATCACAATATTGATAGAAAGTGGAAAAAAGGGGAAATGCAGATGAATCAAAGAGTGCTAAAAGAATGCTGTGGGGGGCAGAGCCAAGATGGCAGAATAGAAACAGGACTTCCCCACAGCTCCGGCTTCCACCTCCTCCAATACATGTAAAAAATTACTCTAAACAAATTTTAGTGATACAGAACCTATAAAGTGACAGAGAGAAACAAATCTCCTGCCGAAGACAGCCTGGCAGGCTGTCAGGAAGGGGCTATTGCACTGAGCTGGGAGCTGAGTCCAGTCCCACATGAGCCATGCAGTTTTGGCCCCAGGGCAGCCCCAACCAGCAGCCACCAAAACAGAATTCAAGAGAGTGAAGCACCAGCAGCTGTGGCGGTTTCCAGACTTCTCAACCCATAAATGCCAAAGACGAAGTAAAAGGTGAGTGTGGAACTCTGTTGGAACAGGGGTGGATGGAAGAGTGTGGTCCGGCCCCTGCCCCTTGGACGTGAAGCAGCAGAGGTGTGGCAGCTGTGCCGTGTGGCTGCCTCAGGAGCTCCTGACCTGCAGATTGCAGGAGGACCAAGCAACCATTCAGGGGGTAATAATTTTTGCTTTAACCTGCTTGGATCTGGATTGTAGTCTTGAGTGGAGGTGTTGGAGTGTGTGGCCAGGTGCCAGATCCTGTGGGGGCTGCAGAGAGGGCACCATCCTAATTACTCTAGCAGCTGCAAAAACCCCAGCAATTTGGGACATGGGTCTCTCCATTCTGAAAGCAGAGTTCCACTGCGGCAAAGAGCTCAAAAGTAATTGACTGGCAACGTGAGCAAGCAGAGGAAATGCAATCCTATCATAGATTCCTTTTTCAGGGGCAAAAAGGATCAAAGTATGGAATGAGAAGAAGACAATGAAGTCAGAACTCCGGCATCAAAAGCTCCCCCCCAAAAATATGAACTGCTCATAAGCCATGCAGGAGCTCAAGAAGGATTTTGAAAACCAAGTAAGAGAAGTGGAGGAAAAATTGGGAAGAGAAATGAGAGTGATGCAAGAAAATCAAGAAAAGTGAGTCAACAGCCTCACTGAAGAAAATAACAGCTTAAAAAATAGACTAACTCAAATGACAAAAGAGGCCCAAAAAGCCAATGAGGAGAAGAATGCCTTAAAAAGCCGATTTGCCAGATGGAAAAGGAATTTCAAAAACTCACTGAAGAGAATAATTCCTTCAAAATTAGATTGGAGCAATTGGAAGCTAATGACTTTATGCGAAATCAAAATACTGTAAAACAGATCCAAACAAATGAAAGAATAGAAGGCAATGTGAAATATCACACTGGAAAAACCACTGACCTGGAAAATCGATCCAGGAGAGATAATTTAAAAAATATCGGACTACCTGAAAGCCATGATCAAAAAAAGAGCCTAGATACCATCTTTCAAGAAATCATTAAGCAAAATTGCCTTGATGTTCTAGAACCAGAGGGCAAAATAGAAATTGAAAGAATTTACTGATTGCCTCTGGAAAAAGATCCCCAAAAGAAAACTCCTGGGAATATTATAGCTAAATTCCAGAGTTCCCAGGTCAAGGAGAAAATACTGCAAGAAGTCAGGAAGAAACAATTTGAGTATTGTGGAAACACAATCAGGATAACACAAGACTCAGCAGCTTCTACACTAAGGGATTGAAGGGCTTGGAATATGATATTCCAGAAGTCAAATGAGCTAGGATTAAAACCAAGAATCATCTACCCAGCAAAACCAAGTATAATACTTCAGGGGAAAATATGGTCATTCAATGAAATAGAGGATTTTCAAGCATTCTTGATGAAAAAACCAGAGCTGAACAGAAAATTTGACTTTCAAATGCAAGAAGCAAGAGAAGTATGAGAAGGTAAACAGGGAAAAGAAATCATAAGGAACTTATTAAAGTTGAACTATTTACATTCCTACATGGAAAAAACAATAATAATTGTAACTCATAAGACTTTTCTCAGTATGAGGATAGTTGAAGGAATATATATGTATACACATATATATGTATGTATAGGAGGGTATAGGTGTATATAAATATATATATGTGAGGGTATGCATATGTATATACATGTATACATAGACAGAGGGCCCAGGATGAGTTGAATATGAAGGGGTGATATCTAAAAAATAAAATTAAGAGGTGAGAGAGGAATATATTGGGAGAAGGAGGAAGGGAGAGATAGATTAGGGTAAATTATCTCGTATAAAAGAGGCAAGAGAAAACTTACAATAGAGGGGAAGAACAGGAAGTGTAAAAGGGAATGGTACAACCTTACTCTCATGGAATTTGGCTTAAGGAGGGAGTAACATACCCACTCAATTGGGTATTTTACCCTACAGGAAAATAGGGGGGAAGGGAATAAGAGGAGGGATGATAGAAGGGAGGGCACATTGGGAGAGAGGGTAGTTAAAAGCAAACACTTTTGAAAAGGGACAGGGTCAAAGGAGACAATAGAATAAGTGAGAGGCAGGATAGGATGGAGGGAAATATAGTTAATCTTTCACAATAAATGGAAGTGTTTTGCGTAACTGCACATGTACAACCTATATTCAATTGCTTATCTTTCTAGTGGTGGTGAGTGAGGAGGGAAGAAGGGAAAAAATCTGGAACTCAAAGTTTTAAAAACAAATGTGTATTAAAAAAAATAAGATATATAGACACTGGGGTATACAAATCTATCTTGCCCTACTAGAAAGTTAGGGGTTGATGGGGGAAGATATAAGAAAGAACAGACTGGGGGAAGGGGTATTTAGAAGGCCTGCTATTTTGAGGTGGGGGGTAAGGGAAAGATGGGGAGAGAAAAAATTGTAACTCAAAATCTCATGGAAATGAATATTGAAAACTAAAAATAAATAAATAGATGTAAATTTAAAAAAATAATACTGTGGTCATGCAGGACACCAATTATCTACTGGACATCTCAGGCTGAATGGCTCAAAGATGAGTCATACTAAATATGTCCAAAATAGAACCCATTATCCTTTCCCCAAAAACTCACCTCTCTTCTGGCCAAGGGCTTCATTATCCTTAAAGTCACCTCTGTTTATCACTTTGGTGTCCTCCTTGACTCTGACGCACCCACTATATCTAATCCTAATCAGTTGACAAATGTCTTTTCTAGTTTTATGACGTCTTTCATATGCAGCCCCTTCTCTAAACTCATATAGCCACCATCTTGGATTAGGCCCTCATCACCTTTTACATGGACTCTGGCAATAGCCTAATTGTTCTCCTTCCCTCAACTGTCACCCTTCCCCAATCCTTCCTCCACTCAGTTGCTCTTGTAGGTCAGGCCTATCTTAAGTTTTAGGTTTGGGATTGAACACTTATAGACACTCATAGATTGTCTAACTTTTCTAACTCGTAGACTCTAACAATTAACAAAAGGGAATTTCCTTAGTCATACCATGGAAAGGATATTTAACGAGATCCAGCATTGATTAAATAGAGCAGCTTCCCTTCCTCTGCATTTGCCATGATAGTCTTTGATGTAAAGGGTAGAGGTCTGGCTTCCTCAATGACTTCTCAATGCACTGGCTTTTGTTCTGAGCCATTCAGGAAGCTATGTCAAATATTCAAGCCTTCATTCTTTGGGCCAATCATGTCTTTTTTTTTTTTTTTTTTGCTTTTTGGAGGGCAGTTGGGGTTAAGTGACTTGCCCAAGGTCACACAACTAGTTTTTCTGTTAAGTGTCTGAAGCTGGATTTGAACTCAGGTCCTCCTGACTCCAGGGCTAGTGCTGTATTCACTGTGCCAGAAAGCCTAGCCCACATGTCAGGGACACTAGTACACACTTCCTACCGAATTTACCCAAGTGATTTTCCTAAATCAAAGTCTAGAGACTTAACCTTCCTGCTTAGTGAACTACAATGGCTCCCTTATTACTTCTGGAATCAAACATGAACTCTTTTTAACCCTTACAGATCCTCACAATTTGGTTCCATCTCCCCTTTCCTATCTTACTCTTCTCCGTGAACTCTGTGAACCAGCCAAACTGCTTTTGCTGTTCCTCACACTACACTTCATCTCCCATCTCCATGCCTTTGCATCAGCTACCCCCATACCTGAAATGCACCTTCTCTTCCTAGCCATTTCTGGGATCTACGGTTTCCTTTAAGCCTTACTTTGTGCATGAGGCTTTTCCTAACCCCAGTTGTGAGTTATGTCTTGTATCTATTTTGCTTATATCTCTATTTGTGCCTTTTGTCTACCATGTTAGCATGAGAGATCCTGGAGAGCAGGGACCATTTCATTTTGGTCTTTGGTTCCCTAGTATTTGTCACAGGCTCAAGCATGTAGCAGGCATTCAGTGAATGCTTGTTGGTAATTGGATGGATGGGTTGCAGGATGCACTGGGTAGAGTTGACAGCTGCAGTTCTTTAGAGTACCTCCCTTCACATATGTCTGGTGGAGATTCTCGTGGTTACTCCTCATGAGCATCTCGTGTTCCTCTGGCCATTGGTGCAGTGCAGCTCATCACCCTAGCTGTATGTGCCATCTCGGATGGCATGTATCTTGAGGGCCTGGGGCCATATCAGTCAAGCTAGTTTTCACCAGTTCACAGCCTTTTTGTATATCAATTTAGAAGATGTGCAATTTAAAAATAATTTTCTTCAGAAGCATTAAACTATGAGGCTAAAGCATGACTCACTTAGAAAATGTAGTTTATTGTCTTCATCACTGTGAGGACCTCTTTGGGCCTCAGTTTTTCATCTGTGCCATGAGGGAGTTAGATTAGATGACATTTAAGGACCCTGCTAGTTCTGAGCCAGTGATTTCTCCCTCCTCCCCCCCTCCCCCATCATCATTACTTCTTACACCTGCTCTATGGTATTTGTTTTAATGTCTGACTTTAACACATGACATTGTTGATTCATGTAGAGTCTGCTCCTGTCATGTTGCAGGCTAATTGTCTTCTAATATTGATCTTTCCCAACATAACTGTTAATTTACTGCATGTAGTCTGGAGCCATAAGGATCACAGAATTGCAGATTTCAAAAGAGCCTTTCTCAGAAGCTGTCTAGTCAAAACCCCACCTGACCAATCATTTTCTCTGTGATGTCCCCCAGCAAGTGGCCATCCAGTCCTCACTTGAAGATATTATTGGTCAAGAAGGTATTACTTCCACCCATTCCATTTTTTGAATAGCTCCAATTATCAACTAGAATTCATTAAGTGTTAGTTCCTGTGTGCCAGGAACTGTGCTGAGTGTTGGGGGAATACAAGAAAGATAAAACAAGTCCTTGCAGTCAAGGAGCTCACATTCTAATGAGAATTATTTAGAAGCTTTTCCTTCTTTCTGTCAAGTTTAAATGTGTCTTTTTGTGATGGCCACCTGTTATTCCACATTCTTCCCTGTGGGATGCAGTGAAACACATCTAAGCCTGCTTCCCCCATGACAGTCTTTCAGATAACTGAAGCAAACTAGCATCCTACCTCTCCCAACTGTCCTTTCAGGCTAAACATCCTCCATTATTGAGAGGCGCCTCCCCTTTCTCTTCCCTTCTTTTAGCACACTAGCCTCTCCAGATCCTTCTTAAGTATGGCTGAGCATAGGACTGACCCACAATACTCCATATGTTTCTATAGTTTTACAGTTACAAGGCATTTTCCTATACATCATCTATTGGATCCACACGACAATCCTACAAGTTGTTGTTGATGGTACCTTATATATGGGAAACCACAGATTCAATGACTAGGTAACATGAGTATCTTACAGAAAGGCAAAAGAGTAGAGTAGGATCCACCATTCAGCCCTAGTGACTTAATTAGTTGCCTAGACTGCGTTTGATTGAACCAAATAATCAGCATTGGTTGTAAACTGACCTGTGCACTTCTCTTGGATTGATCAAAGCTTCACCCTATGTGCTTTTTATAAAGGAGAGAAGCTACTGCAGAATCAGAGAAGAGATTCTGAGCCTCTGGATTCCAGAGGTTGGAGCAAGGATGGAGCAAAGGGTGGGCTAAGCTAAAGCAAAGAAGTAAGTTATGAGCAGAAGCATTGATTCGAAGAGCGTTGTGGAGAGAAGGATCCAGGCTGAGGGAGGCTCCAACTTCCCTGCTAGATACTGGTCTCTCCACAGACACTGTGAGATAATCTGCTGCCAGTAAGCTGAATTTTGCCTCAGCCACAGAGAACCCCACCTCTGCCTCGGTGTTAGGCATTTTTCCTCCCTGTGGGCTCAGAGTCATCCTGACTGAACTCAGAACTTCTCATCTAAAATAAACTTCCTGAAATAGAGGGAAACCTAGTGGGTTGTGGGAGACATTATATTGCCTCCAGACTTAAAATGAACTAACTCCTTGTAACAGGGTCTTACAAGAGAACGCTTTGTCTTGAGGAGGTGAAATGACCTGGTGGTAGGAGAAGATTATGGGTAAGAAAACTGTGGATACAGCAGGGAAAATGATTTGGCCAAGGAAGAGGCAGAACCAAGGCTCCATCTCAGATCTCCTGACTCCAGTTTCATCGCAGGAACATTGTTACCACATCTTTCCTTCTTTAAACAATGTGAGAATCATATTTTGTAAGGTATCTTAAAATGAAACATGCCCTCTCGTGTTTCCAATTAATTTTTAAAAACTGCTCTAAAAACTATAGCTGACATCTACATGTAGCAGTTTAAGGTCCATGCCTTCTCACTTGTTCCTCACAATAACCGCACGAGACGGGCCGCAGAACTACCGCCATCCCAGGCAGATGGAGAAAATGAGAAGGCGCAAGTGCATGGCTGAAATGGAGCGGTAGGAACCAAAGCCACACCTTGTCTTCTCCATCTAGTTCTAGCGCCCTTTGCCCCAGACCATGTGCTGCTGGTGGCTCTCATTGTTCTCTTGGTCCTAAGGCAGAGAGCCCGGCTTTATGTTTGTGAATCTGTGCATGGACTACGTAAACGTGCCCCAGATAAACAATGACAGGGATCATTCTGGATGTTTCTCCCTGTTTCCCTATATTGCACAATATTTGCTTCATGCTTTGTTGAATGAAAGAATCTATCTCTAAACTAAAATGCCTGATTCTCAAGAGCAGTTTGGAGTTATGCCCAGGGCAACCAAACTGTGTTCCCTCTGATCCAGCAATACCACTGCTAGGGCTGTATACCCCAGAGGTCATGAAAAAGGGCAAAGGACCCACGTGTACAAACATATTTATAGCAGCTCTTTTTGTGGTGGCCAAGAACTGGAAATCGAGGGGACATTCCTCAACTGGGGAATGGCTGAACAAGTTGTGGTACATGAATGCAATGGAATGTTACTGTGCTATAAGAAAGGATGAGCAGGTGGATTTGAGAAAAACCTGGAAAGACTTACATGAACTGATGCTGAGTGAAGCGAGCAGAACCAGGAGAACACTGTACACAGTAATACTGTGTGATGATCAAGTCTTAGCAATACAATCATCCCAGACAATTCCAAAAGACTTATGATGGAAAATGCTCTCCACATCCAGAGAAAGAACTGACAGAGGATCAAAACATACTATTTTCACTTTTTTCATGTTTTTTTTCTTTTGCTCTGTTTCCTCTTTCACAACATGACTAATGTGGAAATATGATTGACATTGTTGCACATGTATAACCTATGTCAGATTGTTTGCTATTTTAGGGAGGGAGCAGGAGAGAGAAGGAGGGAGAAAAATTTGGAACTCAGTATCTTTCAAAAAATGAATGTTGAAAATTGTATTCACATGTAATTGGAAAAAATAAAATACTATTGAAAAAAAAATAAAATGGTTGAACTAGATCAGTGGTTCTTTTGGTCTAAGGACCCCTTTATAATATTAAAAATTATTGAAGTTTTATTTATTTGGGTTATATCTATTAGTATTTGCCACATTAGAGATTTAAAATAGTTAATAATTCATTTAAAAGTAACAGTAATAAATGGGCTACATGTTAACATAATTGACATACTTAGTGTGAAAATAACATTTTCTAAAACAAAAAAAATTTAGTGAGAAGAGTATTTTTTATGCAAATCTCTTTAATGTCTCACTTAACAGAAGATAACCAGATTCTCATCTCTGCTTCTACATTCTATCTGTGACAGTATGTTTTAGCTGAAATATATAAAGAAAATCTGACTTCAAACTTACATAGTTGGAAAAAAGAGGAGTATTTTAATCATGTTTTAATATTATCATTAAAATATTTTTGATCTTGTGAACCCTCTGAAAGGTCTCAGGAGACCCCAGATGTCCATGGACCCCACTTTGAAAACCTCTGTATTAGATGATCCCCAAAGTCCTTTCGAGCTCTGACTTGTTGTGATTCTGCCCTCTTCCCTGAATTCCCTCAAATGGTTTCCAAGGGATGGCTGGGGAACTCATCCCTGTTCTTTATCCATTGGTATCAATGCTCTGGATTTATAACCTGTTCACAAGTTAAATTACAGGACATACGGCAAAATATGTCAAGACTTGGGGGGTACCCTCTGCAACAATGTTTACAAGATGCTTATGATAAAAGGACTGTGTCCTGGTCACATCAAGCATATGGTAGTGCCAGGGGCCTGGTCAGTCAGTTAAGTTGGAGGCTCTAAAAGCACCTGGGGCAGGTGGGGGTATACATGATCACTTACTCTTCACAATAACCCTGAGGAGTAAGTAATACCAGTGTTCCAACTTACGGGGAAACTAAGGTTCAGTGAGGTCTCACCTAAGATGGCCAAGAAAGGTAACTTGAGGAAAAGTTCAAAGACCAGTGTTTGACACAGCCTTTTGATTTGTTTCACCAACTGGAATCAATCAGCAAGTATTGATTAGGGACCTACTACGTGCCAGGCCTGGTGCGAGGTTCTAGGTCTGCAAGGACAAAAACAAACGAGAATCTTCAAAACTGATCCTTACCCTTGAAGAGCTTATATTCTATCTGAGGAAACATGCGTATGTGTGTATGTACACGTACGTACACACATATCTATACACAGATATATCTATGCATATATACATATACAACTATATTACAACGTAATCGAGGAGGGAAAAAATCAGGAAAGGCCTCTTGTAACAGGCACTGCTTGAGCTGAACTTTGTGGGAATCTAGGGATTTGAGGAAGCAGAGAGTAAGGAGGAAGCATATTCCAAGCATGGGAGACAGCCCAGGCAAAGTCCTAGAGATGGGAGATGAGATGGCTTGTGTGAAGGACAGCAAGTAATCTGTCCAGCTTTACAGAACCATGTGGTGTTAATGCTGCAAGGCACCTTAGAAAGCAGCTAATCCAAGCTCACTTTATCAATGCGGAAATTCAGATTCAGAGAGAAATTACATGTGTCTGGTTATGCATCTCACAAACAGCAGAGATGAGATTCCCAACCATGGCCTCCTAGCCCTTTGTTCTTTTTACCAGTTGCTGTTTATTAACATGAAATTCCCCTTTCCTCCCTTTAGAATGTTTGGGTTGTGCATCTATGTATTTATTTTAATAAATGTATTCAGCCACAATAAGATGCCTCATTTGTGAGCAGCCTAGAATCAGCTAGAATTCAGAGCCTGCTCTATAGAAGATGCTTGCCTCTAATAAAGGTAATGAGAAGGATGCTAGCTAGCAATGCCCATTTAAATATGAGCTCCTGAGGGAGAGGCAGTGGGGATTGATTAGTTAATATCTGCAAACCCTTTTAAGATGCTTAGATAAAAGGATGACATGAAAAGCTATTGTTCAGTCCAAGAGTCCTAAGTGGCTTTGATCACAGCTGTGGCAAGCAATCACTTCCCCCAGTCTTTTACCATCCTGAAAGCACACATCCATTATTAAGAAGCTGTTGTTTTCAGTTATCAACTCCTGCAGGCAGGGACAAGAAGTGGAGGATGAGGATGATATGGAAGGGGATGAAGAGGAGGACGACAGCCAACACTGGCATGGACCTTTTAACATTTGCAAAGCCTTTGTATGTGTTTTCTGGCAACAACTCTGTGACAAATAGAACAGGTCTTATTACCTCCTTTTTACTGAGGAAGGAACTGAGACTCAGATGGCATGATTTGCCCATAGTTATACAGCTAGTAAGGGGCAGAGGAAGGATTTGAACCCAGATCTGCCAGGCTCCAGGTACAGTTATGTAATAGTGCTATGTGATTTGAACCCTGAAAAGACCCCAAAACTAGAATCAGTGAGTTGAAAGATGCATAATAAAGTGTGTAACACAGTGCCTACCACATAGTAGACTCTTGATAAAGGCTTGTTCCTTTTCCCTTCTCAATAAAAAAAAATTATTAATCACCAGCTTTGTGTCTAGGCACAGCGATAACTGCCTAGAACACAAATATAAAAGAGAGAACAGCTCTTGTACTCAAGGACCTTGCCAAATCTATAGGGGCATGGTGACTTGGAGGGGCTGTTGTTGGGATGGTAGGTTGATTGGCTTGGTGGTGGTCTCAGTGCCTTGCATTTTCCATTTTGGCTTTGACTGAACTGATTGCCCTGCTTCCTTTCTCTCACTAAGTGATGGAAGATTCAGATACCTCTGCTCACCAGCCATGGGTTCAGGGGCAGACTAGATGAAGGCAGAAGCTGCTTGCCAGGCCTCAAACATTATAATCCTTGCAGTTCCCCCAGCTCTTCATTCCATCTCCCTTTCTGTGAACTTTGCACAAGTTATAAGACTGGAATATAGTCTCTCATCATCTCTATGACTATACCATCTGAGCAGCTCCCAAGATCTGGGTCTCCTGGACAGCCTCTTTCTTTCTTCAACCACAGAATGATCTTCCTGGTTGTGGTCATCTTCTCCCTGAGAATGATGCAGAAATGACTAGATTTTTTTTTTCTTGAGCTGGTCATTGAGTACCTGGCTCAGGAACTCTTCCTAACTCATAAGGTAGCCCCCAAGGCTGGAAGTGTCTGTTTCTCAGGATCAGTTGCTGCTGACATGTGCTCACGGAAAGAACCAGAAAGCCAGCACTTGTTCCTGCTGCCATCATCCCAAGGCCCTCTCACTCCCACCCAAGTCCATTGCAGAGAAAGGACTGGAAGACAGACCCAAAAGAAAAGGGAGCCAAAGAGAAAAATGCCTTCTACTATTCTAGACCACCAAGGGAGGAGGTTCATCTCCAAGAGTCCTTTCCCCACTATGTTTAATCATCTCTGATGCTCCTACTAGCTCTCAACCACGAGAGGTGCTCCTTTCTGACAAAGCTGCCTTTTTTTTAAAACCACCTTGTAATGTTGTTGAGGGTACTGGAGAGACTCACTTGATCACAGTCTCCCTTCCAAGCTTGTCAGTGCAGCTGAAGGCTAGTGAGCAGTGGGAGGCGATAATCTCACCACTAGATGGTTGTTGTTACTTTTATTAAAGGATATGAAACACAGGAACCAAGTCTCTTTATTTTGGCTAAATCAACTGTGATATAACTTAGTGTTTCTTTTATGAATGCATCAAGATATGTCACCTCTGCAGTCTTCAGAAACCTCAAAGGGAACAAAAGGTAGGATAAAAATTAAAATAACAAAAGCAAGTTGAAAAACCTGAATGCAAATAGACAAGAGTTCAAAGCCCATTTTCTAGTAATCCCTGGATCTGCACCAGGCTCTAATTAGTGTTTGGCCTCAATAAACTGGGTCATGGAAGAATCCAAAAGCTGCTGATTGAGAATGCAGATGATGTATTTGACATTGAAAAAAATACACTTGAGGAGTTATTGACAAAAATTCACAATCAAGATGATTTTATTTTTTAAAATAAATCCCATTTTGTGATTGTTAGGTACCTCACCAGATGTGCCTACAAAGCAATTTGTGCCTGAACCTATGATGCTTGTAATTTGTGATATCTGTGCAGCAGCTGGGAAGATCAGGAACAGTCTCATGCAGAAGAAGGTCATGTTTATGAGCTTTGAAGGAAATCAGGGATTCTAAGAGGCTGAGGTGAGGAGACGTGCATTCAGGGAGCGGGGGACAGCCTGTGCCCAGGCATGGAGGCCAACCAGAGAGGGAATATTATGGATGAAGAACAGTAAGGATGCCATTTTGGCTGGACAGAAAAATGCGTGAAGGGATCGTGTGTAATAAGCCTAGAAAAGTGGGTGGAAGTCAGGTTGTAAAGAGTTTTCAGTGCTGAAGACTGGAGTTTGTTTTTGATCCTAGAGGTACTAGAGACCCACTGGAGTTTCTTTATTAGTGGAATGATGTCGTAAAGCTTGTTCTTTAGAAAGTATCACTTGAGAAGCTAAAGGGAGTACAGTTTGGAGAGACTTAAGTCATGGAGGCCAATGAGAAAGCTATTGCAATAGTCCAAGATGAAAGTGCTATGAACCTGAACTAGAGTGGTGGCCATGTGAGTGAAAAGAAGGGGACACATGAGAAAGATGCCATAAACTTCCCACAGACTTGGTAACTGAAGTAGATATGTGGGGTAAGGTAGATTGAGGAGTCAAGGAAGACCCCAAGGATGCCAAGCTGGGTAGCTGGAAGGATGGTGTAGTTCTCAAGGAAACAAGGCATTTTGGAAGAGGGATGTGTTAAGGTGGAAAGAGAATGAATTCTGTTTTGGACAGGGTGAGTTTGAAATGCCTACAGGATATCTGGTTTGAAGCATCCATTAGGCAGTTAATGATTTGGAACTGGAGACTCAGAATGGAAATGGATATTTAGATCTGGGAGCCATCTGTGAAATGGCAATAATTGAATCCATAATTGAATTGATGAAGCCAACAAGAGAAAGGAGGGGTCCCTTGATAAAGCCTTGGCCTATTCCCACAGGTAAGGGGCTTTCAGAGGGTGATAATCCAACAAAGGAGACTGAGGGGTGCTCAGTAAGCAGGAGAACCATGAGGAACCACTGTCACAGAACACAGAGAAGAGACTGTCTAGGACAGTGGTCTCCAGCATCAGATGCTGAAAAATTGTTCTGAAAGGCTGACAAAAGGCCATTGGAATTAGCAATAAAGATATCACTAATAACTTTGGAGAGAGTAGTGTTGGTTGTGTAATGACTGGATTCAGATTTCAAGGGATTAAGAAGTGAGTGAAAGGAGAGGAAATGCAAACAGGTAATGGAGGTTGTTTATCAGGCTTATTCCAGAAGGCAAAAGTAATAAGGCTTGGAGTGTAGAGGAAGAAAGATAGCCATTCAGCTCCTTGGAAAAGGAGGAAAGATGGCCCAGAGGACAGCTGATGAGTGAAACAACACCTGGATCTGCTGAGACAGGAGGACAATGCAATGAGTCTCCAAAGAGCCGTATATGTAGTAGTGGAGAACACAAAATATGCTGGTCCCCTCCTTCCCAGTCAGTAGTAGGGAGAATGAGAAAAGAAGCTTCCTATCCAAAGGCAGAGTCCGGGAATGGAGTGTCTCTTCCAGAGGAAGTCAGGCTTCCCTGAATGCAAGAAGGTGGAAGAAGTGTGGGAGGAAGAGCTCAGAGGGTAGAGAATGGGGCGGTAGAGCTAACCTGGATAAGGATCTTTAGAGTGGTTGTAGGATTATAGGAAAGCAAGAAAGACAGAAGAGGGGAGGAGGGG
Source organism: Pseudochirops cupreus (assembly GCA_028627135.1). Classification (NCBI taxonomy): domain Eukaryota; kingdom Metazoa; phylum Chordata; class Mammalia; order Diprotodontia; family Pseudocheiridae; genus Pseudochirops; species Pseudochirops cupreus. Next base: position 200,155,890 of record CM053583.1, read on the forward strand.
GAAAAGAGCAGGAAGAGACTAGAAGAAGGGAGGAAGGAGAAAAAGGAAGAAAAGGGAGGGAGGGGAAGAAAAAGTGAGAAGGACAGGGGGAGGAAAGTGGGAAAGGAGAAGAGATGAAGAAAAGGGAAGGAGGAAAAGGAAAAAAGGTTGGAGGAGAGAGAAAAGGAGAAAGAAGGGTGGAGAGACAGGAGGAGAGAAGGGAGGGAGGAAGGGGGTCCTTGTCAATGTCTGGAATGGTCATTTGCAAAGCAGCAGCGCCAAGCTCAGGAGCCGCTAAATGGGCTTCCTTCATCCATCCCTGTCTCTCCTCCCTCTCGCTGAAGTTCTCCAGGCAGCATCTGCTTCTATCACTCAGTGAGCCCAGAGGGGAAAGGCGGCGAGACCGAGACCCCGGAGGCTCCTGCAGAGGCTCGCTACTGTCATTGGCGCTGGCCTTGGCAGCGCGCGAGAGCGCAGCCATTCTGCCCACGACTGGACTGGCGGGGCATCCAGGAGCGCACGTTGCCTCGGAGGGGCTGGGTCGGGGTGAGAGCTGCGGCCCCGAGAGCAGAGTGGCCCGGGGTGCGGGCCGGGGGCAGCTCGGCCGCAGAGCCCCTGCAGCCAGGGGGCAGCGCAGCGCTCCGCGCTTGGCCAGGTGCACGAGGGCTAGTCGTTCCAGTGGGAGCTGCGGGCCGGCGGCATGGAGTGGGAACTCAACTTGCTGCTCTACCTGGCCCTCTTCTTCCTGCTGCTCTTCTTACTCTTCCTCCTGCTCTTCGCCGTCATCAAGCAGCTGAAGAACTCCATTGCCCACACCGCCGGGGCGCTGCAGCCGGGCCGCCTCTCGCTGGCCCGGGAGCCTTGGGGCTTCTGCCGTGAGCAAGCGGTGTGAGCCGAAGAGGTGGGCGCGGCGGCTCCGGCCCATTCCAGCACCTCCCCGTCGGCTTTCCCTCCGGCCCAGCCCAGACTAGCCTCCCCACCTGCTCCAGCCCCGGCCCTGGGCAGCTCCAGCTCCAGCCCCCATCAGACTCCAGAAAGCCCTCGGGCTGTCTCCTGGGGCTGTTGCAGTCTCGCCTCTAGCTCTCTACCTGGGTAGCCCCAGCGCCCTCCTCAAGGCCGTTGAGCCTCCGGCTCTAACTCTGGTTGGGGTTGGTGTGGCCCAAGGCAGCTCCTGACCCATCGCTCAGCACCTCTCGGTGGTCTAGGTGTTTCTGTCTCCCGCCTCACAGTGGCCCCAGGTCAGCTGGCCCCACAGGGCCCTCCGAGAATGCAGGTCGGTGGCGGGCATTGGGAGCACGGGTTGGCGATGAAGAGACCTTCAGAGGAAGGGGCCAGTTGTGGGGTTGTGGGGTGGAGGGAGCCCAGGGTAGGGTGCATAGAGAGAGCATGCGAAGCCACTCCGGCTGCTTGCAGCAGAACGAAGAAAGCATTGGTTTAGAATCAAGCTTTTCCATCAGCGAACAAAATAACTTTCTGCTGAAACAATACTCTGACTGAAGTTGCTAGAGGAAAGGAAAGTCAGTGCTGGGGAATCATAGCCGTAATTGTCTTAATTCTTTCCATTAGAGTTGCTTAAAACTAGCATTGGGCCTCGTAGGACATGAATAAATGTTGAATGCACGGACTGAATGAATGAACGAATGCCATGTTCGAAGGGCAAAGGAAGGAGTGAAGTGACCATTTCAGGTGTTGCTGGGCAGATCCACTGGGGATACTCCCCTTGGCATCTGATCCCTGAAATGGCTGCGGTGCCCTAGGCTTCTTGTCCAGCTTCTCCTATCAAGTTGTCCTGGGGAGAGAGAAGTAATGCTTTACGTCTTTGAAGCCGGGATAAAAAGGAAGGGGAGCGTTGGGTGTTCGTTCTATAGAACTCTTATGGGAGTGAGAGGGTGTGGAAATGAAGAAAAGAGACAATGACCTGGGAGAGAAAACGTAGAAGAAAAGAAACAGGAGCACTCAGGCCCCCTCCGACTGTGGAAAATTTGGAGAGAATATGCTCTGGAAAATTGCAAAAGCCAATTTTCATCTTGCAAATAGTAAGGATGGCATGGCCTTGTAAAAACCACTTCCTTTTCTTTCTGGATGTGTGTGTAATTAAGCCTCTGTCCTCCAATGTGTAAGTGAGAGGCGTGCAAGTCCATACTGAAAAGCTCGACCTTTAAACTCCCTCAGTGAAATTCAACTTACCTGAGCAACAGAAAACTGAGAACTGCACCCGCCCAAAACTTCCCTTTACTTCCTCCTCCCTCAAGCTGGCCAGAAACGTTAACACGATGGCCATTTCAGCCCGCCTCTCAAAGGATCAGACTGACATCAGCTGATTCAGTGAATTAGCATATACTGAGGAAAAATTTATTTCAAGGTAAAATTGTAGTATCTGTAACTGCATTGAAAGTGCATTTGCACAGATAGGAGAAAGTGTAGTAAATTGTAGTAAAATAATAAAAAAAATTTTAAAAAATTTTGCATCCATGGATGTGCCTAGTCCCTCTCTTAGTTACCTTGGGAATGGAGGCAGGGAAGCAAATGTAGATACCTCTTAGTTGGTGAATGGGTGTACCAGGGACTGGACCTGGTCATCAAGTCCAGTTGTGTCAAACTCAAATGCAAAGGGGGCCACTAAGTCATACAGAAGGATCCCTGCAGGGGGCATGTTGACTTAGAAAACCAAAACCACACATTAACATTAACTATATTCTACTGTATTTTTATTTTGCTAAATGCTTCCTAATTACATTTTAATCTGGTTTGACAGATGCCTCTCATCAAATAGACTCCCTTCTTTTACAGATGAGTAATAGAAAGCCCGAAAGGGGAGGGGGAATTAATTTGCCTAAGGAGACCCAAGTAGTAGCAGAGCTGAGATTTGAACCCAAACTCCCTGATGCCAAAGCTAACACTGTCTCCATTCTTACATGTTGCTATTACAATCTGGTGAGTAGTTGAGATTTTTTTTTTCCCTGGGACCAAGGCTCAGAAATGATTAGTAAACCACAGGGTCTCATTAGTTGATGATTGGAAGGAATATAGAATGCAATTTTAGTATTTCTCTCTTTTCTTCTTCTTTAGAAAAACAGTGCAATATTTGTGAATCTAAAGAGAGATAAATGACTGTAAATGTATTCTGCAGAGGCAGGAGAAATGGGAGATGTTAAAAAGTGTTGGGGGTAGAAGAGTATCTACTTTGTTTCCCCCCACACCAAGAAAGTTTTCTTAACTGAAATACCCCGATCATTCAGACAAAATGGCATTGTTTTGCCGATCTTAAATTATCCTGCGTTAAAAAAATTCATTTCTTCACATTGTGTACTCTGTGTGTGTGTGTGCGCGCGCGCAGGTGCAGCATCAGAAGTAAAAGTGAGGTCCGGGCCCATTTGTTTGAGCAAAAATATGGAAACAATCCCATTGTAACAGAAAACTTAAAAATTCTCACTTCAGGGACAAAGAAAAGACCCAACCAGAGGCGTGAACAATAATCACATTTTCAATTCAGTCCACATTATGAGATGCAGCAGGGTGTTGTGGGAATGCCATTAACTAGCAGTGTGACCTTGGGAAGTCATTTAACCTCTAGGTCTGTCTCCCCATCCTGTAAAATGAGAAGATTGGACCTGGTGATGTCCACAGATCTGCCTGCCTCTAGAAAGCTATTGTATTGTGGTTCAGATACAAATGTGAAATGGAAAATTGAAGCAATTATTCATACAATTTAAGGGGAAAGTGAGCAAGATGTATTTGTCTCAATTATATGGATACAGGGGATTTTAGACTACAATTATAATACCAGTGACTGAGATTTATGTAGGGTTTTAAAGTTTACAAAGCACTTTGCTTACCTTATTTCATTAAAGGAGGCTTAGTGTCTAGGCACAACTGCCCTAGTCAGATCACACTGAGTGTCTCTTCTTCAGTTATGGGCGCCATATTTTAGGAAGTAGTTGATAACCTAGAGAGTGTTCAGAGAAAGACAAAAATCGCACACCTCACTGGACCAAGCTGGTAGTCTTTAACCTGGAGAGGCAAAGATTTAGGGGGCCATGATAGCTGCCTTCAAGCATTAGATGGGCTTTCAAATAAAAAAAAGTCTAGATATGTTCCAGAGGAAAGAAACAGAAGCAGTAGGGTGGATCTGGTAATGAAGATCTCAGCCTAGTAATGGGAAAAGCTTTCCATAAAAGACAGCTTCTCCAAGGTGAACTAGGCTGCTTTGGCAAGTAGTGAGCTCACTTTCACTAAAGGCTTCCAGCAAAGGCTGGGAGGAGACTAGTCAGGGATGCCAGAGAGGGAATTTCTGTCCAGGTGTGAATTGGTATGGATTAGAATCTAGTCCCCTAGAATAGTCTGGTGAAACCTATGGACCCCTAATCAACATAGTGTTTATGATAGAAATAAAATACCTAAGGTTCCAAAGGAAAGCAGTTTATATTGAAACACAGTTTAAATATTATATATATATATATATATATATATATACACATATATATATATACATACACACACGCATTTTATACACACACACATATATTTTACACACACACACACACACACACACACACACACACACACACTGTGATTTAGTGATACAAAGGTACTGTGCTAGGACCTGGCGGCACAAAGCAACAAAACCAAGAGTGTCCTGTGCTCAGGAATTTGAGGAGGGAAAGACACTAACAATGGCTGTGAGTGCGAATGTGGAAATATTTGCCACCATAGACTTGGCCCCGGTTAAAAGAATGGTTTGTTGCAAAAAGAAAAATCAGCCCTTCCTTACTGAAAAAGCCTCCGAGAGAGAAATAGCCAAGACTAAGCTTTCATTCTCTATTTCCCTCGCATTGTATGATCAATAAGGACACTTAACAATTAGTTATTAGTGTAGAAGGAATTATTTAATCCCTTGTTTATTCATGATGAGGAGAAACATGGATTTTCCTCTTTTTAAATGACCAAATCTAGGTTTTAATAACCTTCTTGGCTCCTTGTTCCTGGCCACCTCTAACTTTCACAACTGGGGCCCTTTTACCCACATCTTAAAATTTCCTTTTTGCAGGGAAGCCTGAGTTGGCAGCTCAATGACTAATCACGGAGGTAGCCATAACTGGTCCCACTTTGACTCTTAGTTCAAGAATTCATTTAATATGTTTACTAAGAGCCTACTATTTGCCAGGCACTGGGGATTAAAGACAAAAATGAAACAGTCCCTGCTGTCAAGCGATTCACAGTCTGCTGGAGAAAAACAGCATATACATAGATTAGTAATAATGGCTTTTATATGATTCCTACTATGTTCCAGGCATCATTCTAAGCACTTTAGGTGCTATTTTTGTCCCCATTTCACAGCTGAAGAAATTGAGATAAACAGAGAGTCCAGTGACCTGCCCAGTCACACAGCTAGTAAGAATCTGAGTCTGGATTTGAACCTGGTCTTCTGGATTCTATTTCTGGAGCTCTATTTGCTGGAACACCTAGCTACCTCATTAAATACAAAATATATCCCCAGTATTTGGGGGTGAGGGAGAGGAAAGGGCTTATTTCTGTCTTGTTCCCTTGCAACTTGCTCTGAATCAGTTTGTCCTGGAAAAATATTTCTTGCCACCAAGCCCCATGACTACATACATAACCATGGTAGCTATTACAGGACCTACCTATGATGTTGGCATCTAGAACTAGAAGGGTCCTTGGAAACCATCCGGTCCAACTCCATCATTTTTATAATTGAGGAAACTGAGGGCTAGAAATAGGAAGTGACTTGTTTGAAGTCATACTGGGTAGTAAGTGATGGAGCTGAGATTGGGGCAGAGGTCCTCTGATGCCATTGTTACTGTTCTTCCTGCTTGGTCATGCTCTTACACATGCACCTCTGCCAACTAATGGCCCCACTTGGGCAGCTCCACCAGCTCTGGGCCTTGGTCTGGGTCCTTTTCCTTTGCTGCCTTTCTTTTTACTGTAGATCAACTCCTGGATTGGGAACCTTCTGTCAGACTTGTTTCCCTGAATGTACAACCTTCCACTTGGCCATCCATACTCCCATGTTCCAATGTCTGGCCTTCCCTTTACTCTGTGGATCTGCCTGAGGTCCTGGTCGCCAGCTTTCTGGATCCTGTCTTGCTACCATGGGACCTTACTTGGAACCATGGTCCACGAAAGCATCATATTGAAGATGGAGACTACCTTAAAATAGGTATTTGTTGTAAGCTTATAACATAATTGGAGAATTCTGTGTGTGCGTGTGCATGTGTGTGTGCACGTGTGTGTATGCACACGTGTGTGCATGCATGTGTATGCACATGTGTACACATGTGTGCTTTATGAAATAAAAGGCTTTCTCTGCAGTCTGGGAGCCAAGCTAAATCACTTAAACAACAAGGGAATAGCCTGTAATTCCTCCATTGTTGTTCACTCAACTTACTTCACTGAGCTTCCCCAATTTCAGCTTAATAGAGAAATGACACCAAGTCCCCCGAGGAAAGCCTCAGTTCTGCCTTCCTGTCATTTCCCGAGTTGTGTATGCAGTTAATCTGCAGTTGTTACTCTCAGGAAGGCCAATTTCAGGTTGGATAATGTCACACTCACACCTGCACCATCCAATACGCCAGCCACATAAAGTCGATGCTGATGCCTGACTTTAATTTTAGGGCAGAACTGAAGGGGCAGAACTGCCTTCCCTGGGTGTTCTTCGATAGGGAAAGAGTTGGGTTTTTGGTGCAATTGGTTAGGATTCAAAAGCATATTGGCAGATGGGAAAAGGTGAAATTTAGTTGGGATAAGTATACAGAATCACACTGGATTCCAGAAATCAGCTTGACAAGCTTATGATTGGGGAACAGTTTCTTTGGAAAAGATCTGGATTTTGGATAGATTCTAAGTTCTGTAGAAATCTACAAAGTGATATGGAATGCCCAAAAGCTGGTAGGATCTTGGACTTCATTGAGGGGCACAGTGCCAGGAAGAAGAAGGTAAGAGTCCCTCTGTATTCTGCCCTGTTTATTCCATACTTAGAATCCAATTATCCCTTCCACAATATGACTTTCCCCATTGAGGTTTTGACATATCTCAGGTCTGTATAAGAAATTAAATGGGAATTTGGGGGGAGTTTTGTGGAAGTTGCAGATGACACAGAGCTTATTACCAAATACTTAACCCAAATTTTACAATATGGTACTGTAAATACCCCATAAAAGAAAAGGAAAAAACTCAGACTTCTCTGGTCTGAAGGAGGGCCAAAAAAATTCATGGATGTTTCAGATCTTGGGCATGGAGCACCATGCCCCTGCGATGTGGAAGGGATAACTGTATTACCTTCGTTTGGGGGCACAAGCCACTTTTTAGGAAGGACACTGACGAGTTGGAGAGAAGCCAAAGGAAGTCCAGAATAGTGAAGGGCCATGAGTTCAAGCCATCAAAAGATGAGTTGAAAGAACTGGGAATATTTAGCCTAAAAAAGAGAAGGTTAGGTGAGTGAAAGGTGGAGTGGGAAGAAGGATAATGGCTATTTCCAAGTACTGGAGAGACTGACATATCACTTGTCCATTTGGCCCCTCCAAGGCAAAACTAGGAACAATGCATGGAAAATGCAGAGGATTTCACATAGTAAAAAGCTTACCCATAATGAGAACTAAGCCCCAAAGTAAAAATGTACTGGCTACTCATTCCCCTTCCTTGGGGTTTTCCAAGGAAAGTTAGAAGACCAAAACAGTTTGGCATTGATACAGAGAGGAGTCTTGGTCACCAGAGTCTTCGTGGGTTGGACCAGACGGCCTTCACAATCCCTTACTGCTTTGAAGTTCTGTGTCTGGGGCAAAGATCAGAATAACCCAGTGTCATGGGGCCTGTGGACCTTGCCCGGATCACCTAACATGGAAACACCTTCCTTCATCGCCTACTGTTCCAGGGGGAGTACACTCCTTTCAGTGGTTGTGCATCCCAAAAAGGCTTGTCTTTCAACACCACCAGACTGGGCCAGTCTCTTTTCCCTGTAGAGTTCAAAGGCTGAAGAATACAGTTCACCCATGGTAAGGCACCATGAACTGAATTGGGAAGGGGAAGATCCCCATGCCCCTCCACCTCCTCTCCCCCTCCCCTTATGCCCCAGCCCTGAGAAATGGTTCTGGGGTCTCTGCTTGTTCTGTTCCATTTGTCTTTCTCATTTTCAGGTGCTGCAGGTGATCCCTACATGACCCCCGAGTTCATGAACCATGGAGACGTTGGGTGAGGATTCCTGTGGGGTGTTGCAGTCTGCTTAGCCAGGTCTTGAGAAGCCAGAGGGCTTTGGCTTGAAATTTAGGAATATGCTCCACAGCAACTGAATTGAACTATGAACCTATTCCCATTCTCCTCCCCAGAAACTGAGGTGGTGTGATGAGGGGAGAGGAATTAAGTCCCACATGTTGAGGAGGCAGTAAATTTGTGTATTTGTGATTGTACATACCTTGGAAGTAAATATTTCTTTATAAAGCTATTCTGATGTAGTGGTTAAATGAAACCAAGGGGCAGGGGACCACTCTTACATTTAAAGGATCACGATTGGTGGGGATGGTACCATTTGCGTAGGGCCTAGACACCCCCTAAGCTTCCCTTAAGGATACTTGAGAGCCCTGGAGAAGGGGTGAAATGTAACACATCTGTCTCTCAGGCACTGCAGGCCAGGCTAGCAAGTGTTATTTCAGAATCTGCCATGTTGTGGCTTTTCTGGAAATTAGAACATGCCTTCATTTGTGCTTGGTTCACTTGCTTGAGGAGGGAAATGGTGCTAGGCCAGTATGAAGAATCCTGTGTTATTCTAAAGAATCCAGTATAAGCTAGGATAAAGAATCCAGGTGTTATTCTAAAGATAAGAGAGATGAACTACTTACACATTTATTATGGGTACATATTTAATATGTATATATTATGTATATGGGACATATTTAAACATATTGAATATTTAACATATTGAAACTTAGAGGTGGCTAGAAAGGCCATATTGTGCCATAAATGTGATACTTGATGTTTTGGGGATCATATAGCAAGAGAAGGGCATGTTAGAGCCCTGATGTATGGCAGAGACAGTCCTGGGCTTTTAATTTGTGTGGCTGCCAGGAGTTCTTTATGGAATATCACATAATTTAAGCCCAGGGAATAATTGTATGGTGTCTGTGTCTACACCAGTAAAGTAAAGGTGATCCTTGCAAGGGGAATCCAGATGACTCAGTCATCAAAGAAAAACTATCCTCTTTCTTTGAGCTCTCCAAATAATGGCCATGGGGTTCTTCTTGAACTTGATCATTGGACTTTCCATTGGACAGACACAACCTGGATCTGCAGGGTGGTGTAGACTCAAAGGCAAAGGAAAGGCACTGGAATTGCTGTTCAATCAGTTCACCACTGTGGCCAAAGCAAAGGACTTCACTTCTCTAAAACTCAGTTTCTTTATCTGTAAAATGGGGATAATTGTACACCTAACTCACAAGGAGGTTGTGAAGAAAGCCCTTTCTTGGTAAACTTTAAAATGTGGTGGAAATGTACATTATTGTGATTACGGTCTCCAGGGAGGTTGAATGAATCAAGTTCAGTAATTTGTGTAAAACTCTCAGAGAATTAAGAGCTGCTATCTCTACTGTCAAGAGGAAATGACTCTTCCTCTGGTCTCCTTTGTGGCAGCCCTGCCCCAAACTGGCTCAAGGCACTGTCTCCTCTCCGTATGCTCTCTCCCTTCCTGATCTCATCGGCGTCGATTAGTTTCAGATTCAAGAATCCCATCTATGCAGAATCAAGCATTTATTAAACACCTGATAATGTACTGACAGGCGCTAGGGATACAGACATAAAAATGGCCCCATCCTTGTCCCCAAGGAGCTTACATTCTACTGTGAAGATGCAACCTGCTCACAGAAAAGTAGATTCAAGATATACAGAAAATACACACAAAATGATGGGAGAGAAGAGCGATGCCAACAACTGGAAGGACCAGAAGACTCTTCCAGCACTCGCTGTCCAGTCCTGTTCTTTATCCTCAAGGCCAATCATTCATGAACAATTCAGTCCATCTGTGCTTTCCAAATGTGTCTCAAGCTGAGTGTGTCCTGTACTAATTATCTTCCCCCCCAACTTAGGCTTCCTTCAACAACCACTATTTTTGTTGAGGGTACCACCATCGACGGCTTCTCTCTACTCCAAAGTCACCACCCTCATTCAGGTTCCCAATGTCTCTCATGTGGACTCTAGCAATAGCCTTCTAATGTACTGATGTCTCTACGTAGAGCCCTCCTTCCTGCAGTTTCATCAGGTTGATAAATTGATATGTCTAAAGCAAAAATCTGACCCCCTTTTCCCTCCCCCCCCAAATCTTCAATAGCTTCCTATCATCTCTGCAATAAAACACAAAATCCTCAGCCTGACTTTTAAGGCCTGGCATGGGCTGGCCACCACCTGCATTTCCAGCCTTATTCTAGGGCATTCAATGGTTGCAGTCATACAGGGTTACTAGCTAATCTCCTTCTGTACTTTCCATCTCTCATCTAATAACTTTGCATAGAGGGTCTCCTGAGTCTGGATGACCCTTTCCTTATAAAGACTCTGCCTTCCTCCAAAGCACAACTCAGTTGCTGTCTCTTACAGAGGCCTTTCCTGATCCCTGTATTTATTCATATCTGTACTTGTAGAATCAGAAAATGTAAACTTCCCTAAGGAGAG